>OY365778.1:45596391-46196391 GCA_959347405.1 Napeogenes sylphis
GGTGAGCGCCATCGGCTCTCTCGTATCGAATGTCTCATCCGACCGAGACGCGAAGGCATCGGCGGAATTCTATCGGGATACATACATTTTATGTATTTCACTATTCCGGGTGCTATATTAACCGTTCGTCGTACTCGCGCGACCGCCGTCGGTCGCCTCGGGCAGTAGCGTTCGAACAAGTTATGAATGAGTATCATAAAGTTTTGGAAGAAATCGTCGGTCGAACGTCTCATCACCGAAGGCGCCTCCCGCACGTTGCAGGTACATCGAGTGCTTCATCGCGGAGCAGACGCTGGTGGGCGCGGCCACGGGCGCCGCCTGCCGCGACCGCGCCATCGTCTTCGCCTCCACCTTCGCCGCCTTCTTCACGCGCACCTTCGACCAGGTGAGCACGCACGCACGCACGCATTCACTCGTTCATCTCGCACCGGTGTCACCGATTGAGATGCATTAATATGCGTTTCACCGATACGGTGCTATAAAAATATGTTTGTCGTACTCTCGCGATCTCCGTTTGACGACGAGGGCAGTAACATTCAGACACGTCGAGCTACAGCCTCGCATCGAACCGGATTTCCCTCCGCCACTCCTATGGAATGGAAATTCAAAACGTAACTCCTCAGATCCGCATGGGGGCCATCAGTCAGAGCAACATCAACCTGGTGGGCTCCCACTGCGGCGTCAGCATCGGCGAGGACGGACCCTCGCAGATGGGTCTGGAGGATCTGGCGCTGTTCCGCGCCGTGCCCACGGCAACCGTCTTCTACCCCTCGTGAGTTGATCCGCGTGCGACCGGCCCGCCTGCCGCCTGTGACAGCGTGCCGGTGTGACAGCGTGCGTGTCCGTCTGTTCCAGCGACGCCGTGAGCACGGAGCGCGCGGTGGAGCTGGCGGCCGGCACCCGCGGCATCTGCTACATCCGCACCTCGCGCCCCAACACCGCCGTGCTCTACGACAACCACGACGTGTTTGAGGTCAGCGCAAGAACCATTTTCATTATTTTATGAATTTGAGCGTGTTTTTTCTCTTCCTTCTAATCTAAATCTTAACATCTACTATTTTATACAACATATTTTACGCGTAATATTAGTACATCTTATTTTTATAAGATGTACTAGTTTTTAGCTAAGTTCGTCCTAAGACGACACTCGTCTAGCGACGAAATCTCCACCGGCGCACCCGCGAGAAGAGAGTAAAAAAGTAGCATGATTATGATGCTACTTCTTTACTACATCACATACTACATACATACATACATCATCATAAAAGTAGATATTATGAGAGGACGGCGTGCTGGCAGGTGGGGCGGGCGCGCGTGCTGCGGGAGAGCGAGACCGACCGCGCGCTGCTGGTGGGCGCCGGCGTCACGCTGCACGAGGCGCTGGCCGCCGCCGACGTCCTGCAGCGGGAGGGCGTGGCGGTGCGCGTGCTGGACCCCTTCACGGTGAAACCGCTGGACGAGGAGGCGGTGCGCGCGCACGCCGCGGCGGCCGGCGGGCGCGTCGTGGTCGTGGAGGACCACTACCAGGCCGGTGCGTCCAGCTGCCGTCGTCCGGACCTCGGTCCGTCGCCGGCGAACTGATCCCTGACTCGTCATTCCGCAGGAGGCTTGGGCGAGGCGGTGCTGTCAGCGCTGGCGCTGCAGCGCGGCGTGCTGGTGAAGCATCTGTGCGTGCGCGAGGTGCCGCGGTCGGGCGCTCCGGATGAGCTGCTGGACCGCTACGGCATCTCCGCCCGCCACGTGGCCGCCGCCGTCAGGGACGTGCTCGCGCTCTAGGAGGACGAGGAGGACGAGATCAGGAAGGGAGTTGAGGTCGCGTCCGTCTTCATTCGGGGCGACGGCGTCCGATATTCCAGTGTCTATTACATTCGTTACTTTTTTTATTTAAATGTATGAAATGAGGCTGAAGTTTAATGTTCATATTCTGTTCGAGATGGGATCGCGAGGGCACGTCCTACTGCCCTTCCTCTGAGGGCTGATTATATATGATTCCATTTTGTTCCTAAGACATTTAGTCTTAAAATTTACTAAAAGTTTCCATGCGTCAAGTATCGTTGATATATATATTATATTCTATATACACGTATAGTTGATGTTGTCTGACATTTTATAGAATTATAGAATAGTGTGGGTTAAAGTTCATTAAACATAATTTTACAAAAATAAAGAGAATAATTTGCAATGGCTCATTAATTTGCGACGAAATGTGGCTGTGGTGATGAAATCAAATAGAGATTTGAACATATCTTTTATCGTAATGGCAATTCATCATTATCACTAATTTTCCTGCCTAATTGTAGTATGTATTTGTACATTTTATAACGACTAGAAGTGTTTCTTTTGTTAAATGTTATTGTATTGTGAACATAATTAGTTTCAATGCGTTTCTCATTTATCGGGTCATCCGTGTAATCCTTTCATATTCCTATTTGGTATATTTTTTAAATGTCTTGTAATGTATGATTTAATGAAGTTTAACTCTAAAGTGCCTTTATATTTGCATTCGCACAAAGTTTTTAAATATTTTGAAGGGTTAGTTTTAAGGATAATTGTCATACTTTCTACAATAAGCATAAATCTGTTGAGTTTTGTTGGATTTTTATATTAGGGACCAAAATATATACAAAGTTAAAGAAGAACTATTATTAGTAGTAGCGGCTGCTGTTTTTTGCGAAAGATCTATTTGTCTTTCTTTTTCAATAAATCACAAACTGGTTTATAAATTTTATTTGTTGATTTTACATTTTATCTGATTTATGGCATTTTTTTATATAAATCACAGTTTTTTTATTTCTTAAATAAAGTTTATTGAATATAATAACATAGTCTTATTTTAATATTAATATTTGAAATAATATAAAAAACACACCACATCTAACTAATAAACCTACAAACTAACAAATTGACTAGAATTACTCATACATTTATCTTAAAATGTAACGATACAACTCGACGCCACAAAATATTTTTATCAATATTACACATTTATTAAATGATTGTTATACAATGATTTGCCAAACAATAAGTCTTTGAATTCATTAAGGAATAAGATTTTTTATAAAAAACTACAACAAAAACAGGATTAGTCCTCGTTAGTGGCACAGAATAATAATAATTACAATCAATTATAGAATTACCATTGAATGGAGTCGTCGAAAACATTATTTTTTATGTAGGACGCTTATTTAATATGGAGGGCAGTAAATAAATAAATAACCGTACTATTGCAGCACAGTCTGTTTAAAATTAATGACTATAAAACTATGAAATTCAATTACTTGAATACTTAGCGAAATAATGGAAATATAAAATTCGTACTACATAATTTAATTTTTCAGCTTATGTTTTGTTAAACAGTTGATAATTTATTTATTGTTTTCTATTGTACTTTGATTTCCAATTATCATTATCACTTATAATATCCAAAATTTGTAGAAAACTAGTGAGGTTGAGGCGGTTTTTTAATAGTTTAATTTTATTGCCACTTGTTCAGTTTTGCCTTGACAAAACAAAATAGGCCATTTTCCTTTTTATTTTTATAAAATAAGTACATCCGTACATCTACCCTCCATAGAAAATATAAAGCAGTGATCACTCTCAGTCCCGAGTAGGAAAAGACCTGAAATATCAAATTGTAATTTATAAATTAGAAAATATCCATATCAGAAATCTGTCTTAAGATTACATCATCTATAAATATCTATATTAACAAACCTCTTATTACAAGTTAACTGGTACCATTAAGCTGCACTTTTAATAAAACTATAATTCAAATATAAATTAAGTGAATGAAAAATAAGTAGGTGCAGTATAATATTTACAAATATGATACTTAAATCCACGATAATAATACAATAAGTCAATGGACGGAAGGCAAAACATTCTAAGTCTTATACAGTTATAAATGCATCATTATGCCGGCCCACCACGTTTCCAAAAGTCTGCGAGCGTATGTCCTACTTGGCTCACGTTCAGTCCCCCGACTCTCCCGGCTCCCCGGTCTCCCCCGAATCCCCCGGTCTCCCCGGCGCGGGAGGCTCCTCTCCCTCTCCGATCCTCTCCCTCCCCGCTAGTTCCCCCGGTAGGTAGTCCCTCCAGCTACGGAACAGGTACCGCGTAAACTTCCTCAGTTGTCGGAACTTGCAGTAGGTGGCACCCTCCGCCGACTGCAATTGCTGCGTCTGTATGAGGAAACCCTTTTCCTTAAACGTCTGCTCCAGCTTCTCTCTCTGCAGGGTTTTCCTCGATTTTCTCTTCTTCTTCGGGTCCTCCTTCGGCGTACGGTTGTGTTCGACCTTCGTTATCGTCGACATCGATGCCCCGACGGGTTCCGTTCTAACCCCACTCGAATCCTTGTGAAGAAACTCGTAGCCTCTGTTTCCCTTAGTGCCATTCCCATTATAATATCGGAAATTTCCACCGGAGTCCACGGATAGCATTTTCTTTTCCTGCAGCGACGGCTTAGAGCCGCCGGTAAATTTAAATTTACAAATACTGACTTCGGTAGTGGGGGTCATTGAATTACTCTTGGTCGGAATCGGGGGGATGAAGATCGAAGATCTCTTCCGTTTGGCACGTACGGGAGCGGACGTGATGGGGGTGGGGGTAGCGGGGAGGGCAGGGAGTATGGGGGAGGCGCTGTTCACTGGCGACGCGCGCTTTCGACCGCGCTCCGGACTGGTGCTGCCGCCCAACGCTTCCGCTGGCTCCAAGAGCTCTGAAATCTGCTTCAGAGCGAGTCCACTATTGGTTTCGCGAGGTCCCGGAGCACTCTCCAATGAGTGTGCGGCGGCCAGTCGCCGGCAGTACAGCAGCTGCGTCTGCAGGGCTAGCGGGTGCATGTATACGCCGGCTTCCGGCCAGTACACGTAGCCTGGAAAATCGTCAGCGGTCACGGGCGGGGACGGGGCGCCCGGCGGTACGCTCGCCGTTCGACGGATCACCGAGATGGCGTTCGGTGTCTCGGTTTTTGTACTCTCTTCGTCGTCCGCCTCCATCTTTACTTCCGTGTGAATATTTAGGAGCTTTCTCTGTATTTGCAGCTTGAGGTCCCGCAGATCCCTGATACACAGATTCAGGGGTTCGCGCTCGCCGTGTGGTTGTTCGGAAACGATGTGGGTCGCCGTTTGAGGCGGGGTTGGGGTCTTCGGCTGAGGAATGGTCGGACTCGGTAGCGTCGTCGGAAAAGGACTCTCGAGACGCCTCTTATTCTCTTGACACAGTTTTTTCTCTAGAAGGCTGGATATTATTCGGTTTTGCAGATCAGTTTTTGGAACATTCTGGCTGGCGTCAGTTTTGAAGGGCGGACAAGTATTGGGTCTATTCGGTGGTGGCGGTCGACCCGGGACCACGGTCCCGTAGTTCTCATATATTAAGTGACAAATGTCAGCCTTCTTTGGTTTTCTCCCCCGCCTCGGTTTTGAGTTATTTAACGTCATCTCTCCCATGTAGGGCAAGTCTTCGTAACTCATAATTTTGTTGGGAGCTATTGCAGGGCTCTTTTTTTTCTTTTCGTCTTTGGTCTTAGCTGGGATATTCGAAGCTGGGGCGGGTTCAGTCAGGACTCCCGTTTCATTGTGGACCCCTGCAAGCCTTTGTGCCCAAATCTTAAACGTTTCACTGGGGAAGTTATTTTCGACATTTTGTTCTTTGGGTTTATCTAAAGATTTCTGTTTGTTGCTGGCCTTCTGCAAACTCTGCTCGTAATGATCGAGGTACTCCTGCGGTAGCGCCTGGTGATGGAATTTCAACTTCCATCGGTTCTTCTGTCGGCTCCGAGTGTGTTTTACTTTGGGCGACTCGCACTTTTCAACCTTCCGTTCCTTACTCGAAAGCAGCTGTTGTCGTAACAGATCCTTGTTTTCGGACGATCTGTAAATTTTCAAACTTCATATATTATATTAATAAAAATCGGAAAAGTAAATCAATACTGTAATTATATTTTTTCATGTGATATATAATCGATTATAATAATTAGAAAGCTAAATCAGCGTAACTAAAAATTTATTATAGTTTAGAGTTAGTGGGTATATCCTCGTGTAACACGTACTTGAGAGCGCTGACGTCGCCGCAAGCCGCGCGCCGCATACCTTCTGCAACAACGGGAGTAAACCGGTCATTATATAAACTTTTCTCAATTATATCAAGTTAAGGTGTTATTACGCCCGTATATTTTTTCAGTTATAATAAAGTTAACTAAGAATAAGAAATTGTTATCAGAGATATTAACTTCCTCCAAAATAAATCATTTTTGTCAGCAGTGTGTAAATATACCATAGACAAACTCAATCATTATATAAGGTTTGATAAGCCTAAAATTCTCGGTACAAGAACAACGTACATTCCAAGAATGGTTCGCGAGGCTATTGAAATTTATAAAACATACTAATTTTAATGGTGTTAGTGAATTTAGTGTGCATCCTGTACTATATGCTCAGGATTACAGGTAGGCACCAATATACCTTAACGAAGATACCTCCATATTGACAATATGTATCTGTGTAGAATTAAATGATATACCTAAAACTAGGTAATAGATTCTTATTTCAGGAAAATGTTAGTACAATCATTTTTAAAATAAATCGTAAATTGGAAAACTCACTCTGTTAAGTGTTTATATTTATTTTATTGGTAGGTTTTCTTACATTATACCTCTAGCACAGAAACTAAAATTTACAACAAAAAGACCTTTAATATTGATATCATTTATATATAACGATGCATCATAATTTAGGTCACAGAATATCTAATTCGTTCCAATTCTGTATTTGTGTCTCAGTCAGTCAGTGTGCCCTAATCGGCGTTGGAAACCCGAGTGCCCCCGTGTCCCAAAATACACCGCGTTACCAATTTCGCAACGTTCATTGTAGATAATACATAACCACAACATAAACCCGTCTAAGCCTAAACGGGCATTATACAATACCAAACCCGTTATTATATAATAAAAAGTTGCCTAATGAATCTTTACCAAGGTCGCTTTCAGTAACTGGCTAGGTAATGTTTATGTTTAGGCTTAGCCAAGTGTTAAAGGTATTTATTGTATTTCAAAAAAAATATAGTAAACAAGAAAAACCTATACAACACTACTCGGGACGTCAGACAGATTTACGATTCACACGCTGACTCACGGCCTACGGGACCTCCTGCTGAAATCTACCGAGCAAAACAACACCGTGTACGAGTAGGAGTCTCACCGTGGCACCAGTGCTGCGAAAAGGACTGGAAGGGTTAATGATGTGTGTGGCGGTCGTGTTGCAAAAAAACACAGTTCGTTTTGGTTCCAACGTTTTCGTTCTGGAAATTTCGACCTGCAGAACAAGCCAGTGGACGGTTGATAATGAAGAATTAAAGGCTATTGTGAAGCGGATAACTTCTTGTGAGGGAAAAAAATCTTTTACGATGGAACAGTTCAAACCGCTTTCAAAGATTTTATTGGTTCCCGTCCGACTGGATTTTTTTAGTAAAGTTTAATGAACAACCTATAAGGTAGCAAAAGTGCATAGAAAACAATGGATGATAATGATTAATTAAAAACATTTTATTAAAATATTCGACTTTTTGTTCCACCCAAATAAAACGCCAATTTGATTTGTAAGAACCTAATGTATGAATATGTAAGAACCAATGCTACATGTGTAAGATATGTATGAACAAGGACATTGTCGTAGTGTTGTGGAGGTATACTTCGTTGACGCAGCGACAAGCTCTATCATAATATTGTTTTTTTTTGAGAAATTTAATAAATAAAATAAAAAAGGCCATCATAATTGTTCTGTTGTAGGTATTGTAATTATAGTTGTAATTAGTTTTGATTTTAAAATGAAAATAAGCGATTTTTTCGGATTAAATATATCTAGTCAATATAACCTATAGGTAGCCAAGTATATACGCCACACACCAAATGCCATAAATTGTTAAACAAACAAACAGACAAACTTATCAAAACCGATTGGAGTTCTGTCATTTGTCGTATGTAAATTTCTTTTAATTGGTTTTTTTATAATTTAAATATTTCTGAGGGTTCTCAGTTTAAGTCATTATCCATTGTTATGGTTTCCATTACAAAGTTTGAACTTGAATGGATTATTTTTTTTCATAAATACTTAAGCAGTATTAATTAGTGGATTTTCAATTCATTAAAGACATCAGTAGAAGTAGGTAATTACCATTTCATATTTCAGTTGTTTCACTATTTGAAATTAAAAAGTTTAAAAAAGTAACTGATGTAATGAGTGCATGTGTACGGTGTGCGTGCGTGTGTGGGCGTCTGTGTGTACGAAGAGCACGCGGCGCGCTGGCTGGCAGCCAGCGGCCCGTCTGCGCCTGCGCATGATGTCACACATCATTTGATTACTGCTATGAATGGACATCGATTTTCATTAAATATCCTTTTTCTGAAACATTTTAGTATAATTGTGTATCTACATTAAAAAGTGGTTAGTTGTAGAGGCTTTCATAGTAATTATCCGAAACAATCAAATCTTAACATAACTATTATATCATATATATTTAAATTTCAAAAACAACGAGTAGGTAGGTAACCTACAATTTGCCAAAACATATCAAAACTAAAAACTTCCACGTAACTCTAACGAATAAAAATAGGAATGATTTCAAAGAGTTAAGAAACAGTACATAAATAGATATGCGGGCAATTTGTAAATGACGCTGTATATTGATCATTGGAGATCCCAGCCTCATTCAATTGCTCTATCCTCATCTTAAATCGCCCGCTTATTTTAAAAATTGCCAAAGAACAGGATTTAGTTTTTTACTTGGCGCGAGTAAAAATAATATTATAATGGCGTCAAATAAACTACGCAAAGGGAATTTTAATAGCGCCCTTATTTGGTGTACAGAAAACGGAATGTATCTCGTGAATCATAAGACGCGTAGGACGAACACGAGATATCAGAAACGCAAACAATTTCCATATCTGTCTCAATCAGTTTAGATACCAAATTAGTATAAATATATTGAAACAAACGTACGCCACCGCTTTGCTCTACATTAGCAGATCTATTTGCATTATTTGTAAAAACGGTCCACAAATAAACAAAAACGATACCTACCCATACTACCCATACTACTCATACTACCCATGCCGTGTTTTTAAAATATTTAACGTCCCATAGGTTACACACACAGCACATTTTAATATTCTACTTATATAGCAAATATTGGTATTAACATTATTACAATGTGTATTATACGAGCGACCATGCTCGGAATATATCGAATATCAACACTTCAACAATTATTTAAGCAATTTTAATTTATTTCTTTTATTTGTTTCATTTATTTCTTTTATTTGTAAAATATAAAAATCTCTAGCCCTGTCAAGATTATTTAAAATTTTGAAACATAAAATGATAGGCAGTGATAGAGACCAGTGGGTGACAAGAAAGAATATCTCTTACTAAAACTTTCCATTCAAGATCAATAATTGATTACAGATTAGACACCGGACTATTGGTTAGTGAAGAAACAAAACTGACTCGCTAAACAAAATTGTAACAAACAAATATGTTAGTAAAACTTACTTAAAAGGTACTCGTGCTTTCTGCGATACACACGATGAAAATAATAAAATACGAATAATAACTAATAAATATTGCCTCCTTTCTCTTAGTATTATAAGGAAGTTATAAAAATAACTTCGAAGGGCCATATGCATTAATTGACGTCGAAAAGTAAATTAATAAAATAGAGTAACTCTCCAATATGCACATGAACGCAATTGGAACTAAACTCGTTATTTATATCCGCTCCGGGAGCATTCGACACTCGTTTGACACTTGCCCTATAAGGACTACTGACCGCTAAATAAAGTCTTCATCGTGTAATGACACAGACAAACAATCCTCATCGTAGCATCAGAGTTCCAGTTTTCATTTGATTGAGTTGCTAATTTATTTGAGAGAGTGATGGTTTCTACATCGTTTAAAACAATTACTTTCGAGTAGGTATGTAGGTACTAATGACCTATATTTTTATAACAAACCACTTACGATTGCTTCTTGATGCTCAATCTCATTTGGTGGTATTATTCAAGATTCGCTTGTTCTTGTTTTTTTACAAAACTGATAATTCTCTCAGTTAGTAAGTGTTATAAAGACTTAATATAATGGTTAATCCATATGACCTGTCACGTTAATCCGTAAACACAATATGTATCGTAGGGAAAAGGTAGAACGTCACTGTCACATCACATCACTCTTACGTTAGATAATGTTACGTTTTGTTTAATATTTCATGGTTGGAATTCCGGTATAAAAGAAAAATCATAATCACCTCCTGCTTCGGGAAGCATTTGCGACATCTAAATTTCAGAAAGGCACTAAACTCGCGGCGGTGGCGGTTGGTGGTGGTTGTGTCGGTGGTCGACGGGTGGTAGGCGGTGGTAGGCGGAGTGCAGCGCGGTGCACGCGTTATCAGCACGGGCCACGGGGCGCAGGGTCGGAGCGAGTCGCGCGCTGCGTCCGCGCCGTCTAATCTAAATACAGACAACGCAGCTCCGACCAAAATCGCTTATTGCTTTCGGTTTTCATACGGCCTAAATTTAGAGGCCGCTGGCACCAGAAATAAATGCGTTTTTACGTGTTTTTCGAGTATTAGACGGGAGTAGAGATCGTTGAGCGCGAGACTGGTGGTTTGCCAGCGCGCGAGAAACATGAGATTCGTGCCGTATTTGGCAGGCGGAGAACGGTCGGTCGCTTTTGGGTATTTAGTTTCGGCGTAACGATTCCCGAGCGCCCGTGCGCCTGAGTCGCGCTAATTCGAGCGTCTTCCATTGCGTATGCGTTACCTGCTGCGCCGCGCCGCCGCGCTGGCCGCACTGCGCGGGCGCCGATACCATACCTTATATGGCAAATTGTTTTCACGCAAACAACGGGATTTACTCGCTGGAATAAAAACTATACTTCTATACTTTATACTATATACCAAAACTATTGTTAGGTACATCTTCTATAGTCTTTACCAAACCAGTCAGGGACAGCCACAGTTCTAGTTAATTTTAATTTTGAAATAGATTAGTAAATTATGAATTTTATGATTCGGGCCACTGAAGAAGCGGTGAACGAAATAAAATAATATTGCGATACGTAACGTTAGATCTATGTTTCAACAAAATATGTACCTAATCGGAATTCCAGTTATATGAGAAGTCAATAAACAATATTCTGATAAAACAATCAGGTACATCAGAGCAACGTGTGCCTTAACAAGTAACATAAAGCCTTAACATACATTAAATAAAATCTACAAAACCAACTAAAAAAAATAAGCTACTAAACCATTTATTTTATATGTTTTTGAAGGTAGAGTAGTCTGTTGACTGTTCTCGTTTTATTAATAAGGAAAAAGACAAATTGAATTTGGAGAGAAATTAATTCTTAAAATATTAGACAATATTATTAAAAGGTCTGGGACACAGACATTAATCGCCTCGTTGGTCGAGTGTTTAGCGCAGACGTAATATAGCGACGTATAGCGACGCAATGGGGCTCGGGTTCGATTTCCTACAAGGTTGCTCATCATATATGAGCATAGATGTCTGTATTTCTGGGTTTGGTCGTTTATTAAATATATTCGCAGTATTTATAATGTGTATTTCTATGTATTTGTATCGTTGTCTAACACTCTTAACACAAGCTAATAATTTGCTTACTTAGGGGTAAGATCAATGTGTGTAATTTGTCCTGCGATATTATATTATATTATTATATTGTTGTGAGAAAAATGTATGTAAATAAATATTGCAAATGGGTTTTCTATACTAGGTAGGTACTTTAAGAATTTTTATATGGGTTATAGTTTATGTTAGGTGGAATTATAGAGTTCTTCTTGAATTATATGTATTTAAAACGTACAAGGTATTGCAAGCAAACGGTTTGATAAAATCTTAAATCAAAATAGTCAACGCACAAGGCATGCGCTTCTCCGGCAATTATTAAATCAAAGACAAATCACATACTTATTATTATTTAAAATACTTATTTCATTAGGAACAAGAATAAATATAATTATTTAAAAAAATCTCTAATCCTTCCATCACAGAGGAATGCTTCTTATCTATTAGTAGGTATTTCATTCTGCTGTTTTTAGTAGGTATTTCATATGTAATACCTAAAGTAAACTCAAGCACTTCCCATGTCATAGGTTTATTGTGATATTTATTTACCGAAAAAGAATTTTATTTAATATTCAATTCAATACAAATGCAATTACCTATCATATCCCTGCCCGTATCGGTTTTTTTTCATCCAATTTTTATATACATAAAAAAAAGTAGGTACCTAAATTAAGATTAGCTTCTTCCTAATAAAGTAGGTAATTGATTTCTGGTAAAGAGAAATTTCCACAGCCTTCATATTTTCTGGCTCGTCATTATTCTATTCAACGAATCCTTAAGGTGATATTTAAAGATATCAATGATATAGAGACAATAATGAAACTTATATGTAATGATATTATTTTATGGTATTTAATCCATTCTGCCGATTACACAAATAGGTATGAGAAAGATAAACTATTAGGTATGTTCCATTTATACAATAAACCTGCCATAATTAATATCTAATTAATATATATACTTACAAAAAACACAGTTTCGGGATATAATGATTTTATCGAAAGATGAGAGGCAAAAGCGTCTATCTAATTATTTGTGTATCCAGGAATGACTTTCATGAAATTAGGTACTTACTGACTTTAAGGATATTACAATATAAGGCATCGCAAATGGTACTTTGTAGTTTATATTAAATTTTATTGTTATGACTTCTTAACAAATTACCTGTACATATGTACATCACATGTATATACCTACCTACCTAGACCTTTATTAATTTTCTATTCATTGATTTTATTGATTAAAAAAGTAAAGAGGTTTAAAGAATTATTGACATATGATAATGAAGAATAAATAACTTCTCTTATAGGATTGTCTAAAAACTGACTTTATTAACCGTTTATTTTTTTTTATTTTTTTATAATATCAGGACAAATTACACACATTGATCTAACTCCTAAGTAAGCAAATTATTTGCTTGTGTTAAGGGTGTTAGACAACGATACAAATACATAGAAATACACATATAAATACTGAGAATATATATAATAAACGACCAAACCCAGAAACACAGACATCTATGCTCATCACATAAATGCCTGTCTCCGCCGGGAATCGAACCCGAGCCCCATTGCGCCGTGACACGTTAGGCGTCTGCGCTAACCACTCGATCAACGGGGCGGTATTATATAAGATCACAAATTTATTTATATAAAACTTTTTTTTTTGAAATTCCATTAATACATTTATACTCATACATAACACCTTTAGAATTACATTTAAAGAATTGAGATATGTATATTGGTAGCTGACGGCTGACTGGATGTATGTAACATGTAGCTTAATGTAACCACTACTGAGTGGTTAATTATTATATCAGAATATTATTATTTGCGTCTCAATCTTAATCTTAACGTAGGTACCTAAGTAGGTACGAACGACTGGACCATATTTATTATGAGCTTACGTGGGCTTCGACATGAATAACAATCGCTTGAAAGTTACGTTGAAACTGACGCTGTTATTAGACCTCTATCAAATGTGACATTATTTATTTTAATTTTAGTTTTCTAATTTAATTTAATAAAATTCAATGAATATGTGGTAGATGTAATCGTCGCCTTTTACTGTGAGGTGACTCCCCCGCAATGGACTATAAGGTTTAGTTGTTGCACCAAGTTCTCACGTTGCGTAATACGAGAGAACATATCTGACATTACAATATGTCTGCTACTGGATGCAATTCATCCAATTTTCTGTTATTACATAAGAATCTTAGAATTTCGTTGATGTGGCTTGGTCTTATTTCTACAGTGCGGGAGCACTTATTTAAATTATAATTTTTTATTTGATTGGATAAATAACCGATTCTGTAACTAATCTGGCCACTGATAACAATAGTGATGTAAAATAGTTGGTCACAACCCACGTACAGGTCAGTGGTCGAGCGATCTAATGATAGTCGATTATCGTAATGAGTTAATACGATTATAGCAAAAAGTGGTAATTTGTGCGCGTTAGCACTCTGTTTGTTACTGTCACCCGCTGCGGAGGTGGTGATACGACAGGGGCGCCACTAGCGCATGGATATTAATGTTCAATATGTAGGTTTTACTAGCATCTCATTATTGTAATGTCGTTTAATATAATGTCAGTAGCAATTCAAATATAATATGAACTAATCTAACTACACAGTAAGTGTCAACCCTAGGCATCAGTACCCAGGCTCATATAGATGATGGGCGCTGGCAAGACGGCCATCAGTGAAGAAGCCGTACTGCGACACTTCACTATAGAGCGCGGTGATGACTGAGTTTCATTGTAACTGGGACTGTTCATAAATTACAAACCATGAAGATTTTTAATTTTTTATATCAATGTGCGAGTATTGTATTGAAATTATTGTAACATTTATGTAGGTACTCTTAATTAATCATTAAAAGTAGATGATATTCGGCACTTATAGCTAAATGCTTATTTCTCGTATCATATAAATTACGTTACACTAATTTTACATTTTTAATATAATTTTTATTTGGTTTATTTTTTTATTTATATTTTAGGACTATCTGTTTCTTCGACTTCGAACGCATAGATTTCGATTTCGATAAAACGTACCCGTTCAAGGTTTTATTCAACTCCGGTAAGTAGTTTTTGGTAGTTTATTATTATGTGTAGGTTAGGTATATATAATATATATTCTATTACTTTTTTTTACAAAGTTGGTAGTCCATGTCCTATTTTTTTTTATTGGAAAGGTTATTGTTTTAGGGTAAGGGTATACAGACATACAAACATATAGAAGAACAGACAAAATGAAAAAAACATTTATTTTGGATTCTCTTGCTTGTATAAAGATCCCCCATTATGAATTAAAAAATTATATTTTCCATATACGTACAGACAGCGATTAGTTACAGTTTTACACTTTAAATACATACATCTTTTGATAGAGTGAAGAGTGTGCAATGAAAGATAAAAACTAAATGTTACTCCGACAGGCGCACAATTTCTATGCATAAAAGTTATTTACATTAGACATATATTTTTTTCGTGTTGCGTGCACAACTAAAAGAGAAACAGATAAACAGACAAATAATTCAAAAATGTTAGAAATGGATTCTGTTAGTTATCTCTTCACATCCTGACTATATATATTTTTTTTATTATTTTTAGTGTACCTACAGAGACTACTACTCTACAGATTTATTACATGTATAGAAGAATAAGATTTGCATGCTACTTATCACGTGATTGACATAAATTGACATAACTTTTTTATTTCTCAACTGATTTAGATGAAATAAACACTAAAAGTATATGTATAGATAACTTGGTTAATGCTTGTGTATTAATGATACCTATCTATCTATAATCAATTCAGCTGCCACAAAACCCACTGGTACACCTAGAGTGGCGGGGGCGGCCACCACACACACATGTGTCGCATATATTAACCATAGAGGACATTTCATTATCTTTTAAATCATATTGACATTTCCTTGTAAGTAAATATTATTTGTGGTAATTTAGTGGAGCCTCTTGATCTAAAGAAGTCAAAGCTTAACTAGAGTGAAATATTTATTTAACAGTACATTACAAACTCGCCTGCTGAACAAAAAATCCTAAGTAGGTACTACACGAGGTACCATGACCTCCCAGTCATTCAAGTGCTAAATCATTCAATATATACTAAATATCACTATATATTTTACAATCATACAAATACAACTACAACATACAACTTCCTCGAATATTGAGATAACATTGTTTTACCGTTGCGACTGTTTAAAAAGTTAAAATTTAGTTTGTACGGCTTGTAAAGATGTCGGTTTGTACGGCTTGTAAAACTCCATGTCCAAGAATATTTATATTTATTAGTAACGATTTCACAAACGAACTTAATAAAACTTAGCAAAACTTATGGTCATAATGCGCTATAAACAAAACGACTTATTACGTATTATTATAATAAAAGCAGAGATGGGCAAGGTTTGAGGCGTGGGATCATATTTTGGATGCTGCGTGTAGCGAGGACTGTAACTGCCTGCCTTCTATTGCCCACTACTGCCTTCTACTGCCTACTACTGCCTACTACTGCCTACTACTGCCTACTACTGCCTACTACTGCCTACTACTGCCTACGTGCCGACACCGTAGGCACTACATCAAAACGTCGAAAACAATGGATTAAGTTAGCACTACGGAATCCTTATTTGATATCAAATAACTCTACGATATAACTACTTTAGTGAGGATCACTGATAAAAGTAATTTATTGTTCATATATTTCAAAAATTTTTTTAAACACGTATTTAGTAGTTTTAACATTTTAACAACAATTTTCAATTAACATTCCAATATCATTATAATAATATATTTGAACATCAATAATAACACCAAATTAGCTACCGTGAATTGGAGATTGGACCAAAAGCAGCCACCATCAATATAAAACAATTTTAGTTGGGGCCGCGAACGTCATTGTCCCGCCGTTATTTCCTTATAACAAGCCAATAAGACCATACTCAATGTCAATATGCCATAGATAGTATTATCTCTGGCCTCTTATGGTTTATGGCCTGTCATTTCGCCAACGCCATCTTGGATATGGGTTACTCATTAGTATTTTTGTCACAAAATCAAAGGTGTGCGTGCACTGACCTGCGCAACAAGTGACACTATTATATAAGCAAAAGTAGATATAGAATATTATTTAAATTGATATTCCAATAAACTGAAGAACTATGTAATTCTAAGTTATTATTTATGATACATGACCGGGTACGTATTGTATTGTATATTTGATATAGGCACCTAGTTTTTAATTTCAGAAGAAGTTGAAAATATGTAAGACAGATAATTATAATAAATAGTAACAAAAATAATATTAATTGAAATGAATACGAAAGCACCATTATACACACACACACACACACGCTCGGTTTCTCTGTGGTATACCATAACATCGGGTCGCCGGCAAAGTTACCACCCATCAGGCAACGTCGTGCCGCAAAGCGGCCTAGTCGTGTTCCGGCACGTTGCTCGATGAAGCTGTATATGGGAAATGGGTCTGAACAGCTGCGGTGCGTTGGCGAACCGGTTTGACGTCGAGTTGGTATTTGTTTTGTCGGGTGTCTAGTCGAGGAGGGTAGCGGGATCCGAAGCGACGGCTTTCCGCTGGCCGCCCGCAGATAGTTGGGCGCCCAACTAGTGGGTTAGCCACATCCTCCAGCCAAAAATCCCAGTTTGGCTCCATCGTGCTGGTTGGCGACCAGACGAGGAGGCCCGATGACGATCCCTGGGGCGTTCGGGCGTCCCCGCAGTCTCCAGACTAGCCTCCCAGTGGCAAGACATCACCAATTTCGACTTCGGGTTCAATACGTACCGCCTCGTTCTACTGCCATTTCTCACCCCTATTTACTTTTATTTATTTTTTTATGAAGAAAGTCAAAAAGAAGAAAAAGTTTTTACAGCGGTTGCACTCCTCCTCATTAAAAAGTGCGTCTCACTAATATCAGGGGTTTGCACTCTAATATCTTAGCTGTCCATCACCACCTGGAGACGGAGCAGCCGCACCTCTTATTTTTGACGGAGACGCAGATACAATGTCCTTTGAGCGCTGTGCACCTGGATTGTCCCGGATACACGTTAGAGCACAACTTTCGCTCACGTGCCGGAGTCTGCGTGTACGCGCGGAACGACCTCTGTATCCAGCGTCTCCGTCGCCTTGAAGACCTCACTTTTTCTTCTATATGGGTTTTAGTACACACAGGAAACGAAAAATTCCTTTATTCCTGTGTCTACCGTTCGCACAGCGGTGACCAGGAGACAACTCGATTATTTGAGTATCTCGGTGATACTGCTGATATGGCTTTGCACCAGTACCCTTCAGCGCAGCTCGTCTTTCTGGGGGACTTTAATGCTTGTCATCAGGACTGGCTGTTCCCGTACCAGAAAACCGACCATGCTGTAATGTGCAACCCGTGCCAAAAAAAGGCAGCCGTGCCGATCCTGTCTATTACAGACCGATTTCGCCGAAATAGGTCCGCTGGGGAACTTCTGGCGTACGCTATACACACTTTAGACGAGGCCATCGAGAAGAACTGAGAATCAGTCGCCGTCTCTCTGGACGTCTCGAGGGCATTTGACAGGGTCCAGACCCTGCGAGCTTTATAAGCAATCTTTCAGCGTACGTTATATCTCCTAGTCTGATAGGCGAACTTTTTGAGCCAGAGATCTTTCCGAGTAGTTGTCGACGGGTGTTCCTAGAAACCCTTGACAATAAATGCCGTAGTGCCTCAGGGATCCGTTCTTTCTGCAACTCTTTCTCTGCTGCACATTAACGATCTGTTTAAGCTCGGTATCTATGGGTATGCAGACGACAGCACAGTTGTAAAAAGATATAGTAGTAGAGATCAAGTACAGTCTGAAAGAGAAGCCATGGTGCAGAGTTTGATTGACAAACTTCAGGCAGTCTCCGCATGGAGCAATGCCAATCTTGTCAAATTCAACGCCACCAAAACGCAGACGTGTCTGTTCACCGCCAAAAGGAGCCCTTTCACCTTGGCTCCTACTTTCCAGAATGTATCCTTGGAATACAGTGACCGGCTTCAGTTGTTGGGCTTAAAGATTTCCTCGAACCTAAACTTTGGTCGGTTTATTGAGTTCAGAGCAAGAGCAGCAGCAACAAAGCTTCCCGTTCTTGCGAAGGTCCGGCAGTACTTTACACCGGGACAGCTTCTTGTTTTATACAAAGCACAGATCCGGTCGTGTGTGGAGTACTGTGGCCACATATTTGCTGGTGCCGCAAAGTGTCATCTTGCGGTTCTGGACTCAATTGAGAGGCGAGCGAAGAGGCTTATAGGTGATCCCGCATTGGTCGAAGCCGACCTCCAAAGCCTTGAACACAGACGTAGAATTGCTAGCCTCTCAGTATTCTATAGGATACATTTTGGTGAGTGTGCGCAGGAATTACACAATCTAATTCCCCCGGCCCCTTTCCATCACCGGACGTTCTGACGCACGGCAGGTATCCATCCTTTTGTTGTGGACATTCCAGCTGTCCGAACGAAGCGCTTTGCTTCGTCTTTTTTTCTTCGTACAGCAAAGGATTGGAACAGCTTGCCTGCGTCGGTATTTCCGGCCGAATACAATGTGGGTGTCTTCAAGAGAAGAGTGAATAGGTTGCTGGAGTAATGCGCCTTACCACCTAAGACTACATTCCACTTACCATCAGGTGGAATGTAGTTAAGCATTGCCCTAGATTGTATAAATAAAAAAAAATAAAAAAACGCACATGACGCGCCTTAACCCGCGAGTAGGATGTTCTAAAATAAAAAATCCTGACATTGCCCTGTATTATTCCGGACATTTTGTCCTATAACCGGGATGCACGTACGTAATTTTTTATATAACTTTTATACATTATAATAAAAGATGTATTTTCAACATTTATTTTTTTCTATATTTGGCTTCTTAACTTTATCTTGATCGTGACTTTATCTAAAACGTCATTTTCTTTTGCAAATCTATATCTATTCTATACATATAATAAAATTGTCACTAATCCATTCATGATCATGGAATAAAAAAAAACATCTTAGGGGGGCTTTATAAGAGCAAGAGAACCCAAAACAATGGTTCTTCAGTTTGTCTGTTTGTCTGTATGTCTGTATGTTTGTGCACGCTAATATCAGAAACGGCTTAACCAATTTTAATGCGGTTTTCAGGAATATATTATCACAGTCTTCACTTAACATTTAGTGTTTATTTCATCTAAATCGGTTAAAAAATAAAAAAGTTATGACAATTTATGTCAATGACGTAATAGGTACCATGAGAATCTTATTCTATACATGTAATAAATCTGTAGAGGAATAATCTTTGTACATTGAAAATATATAAAAAACTATACCAGGATGTGAAGTGATAACTAACAGAATCCATTTTCAGCTTTTTTTAAATCTTTGTCTATTTATTTGTTTGTCTTTTAGTTGTGTACACAACACGAAAAAATAAATATTTTCAAAAATTCATACAGGGGAGCTTTATATAAGCAAGAGAACCCAAAACAATGTTTTTTTCAATTTGTCTGTTCGTCTGAATGTTTGATTGTGCACGCTAATCTCAGAAACGGATTAATCGATTTGGATCAGTTTTTGGGAATATACCTATTGTCATGGGATTCACTTTTTCTTTTTTAACAATCGGTTAACAAATAAAGAAGTTAATAATCTCTTATTGCCGTACCATTGCTTCTTACCAGTTTGAAGGTTTATAGTTTCTACATACCATAGTAAGTACAAAGGGTACTTTTTATCAAAATCGAAAACTAGGCGTACGAAGTCGCAGGCACAGTTACATACTATAAAGCAAAGTCGCTTTTCGCGTCTGTCCCTATGTCTGTATGTATGTATGCCTAGATCTTTAAAACTACACAACGGATTTTGCCGCAATTCTCACTTCGTTTTTTTGCCGTTTTTTTTAATAGATAGAGTGATCTTGCATCACTCTATGCAGGTTTATATGTATAATAGCATGCTTAATATATCAGAGAACCACTGATCATTTCAAGATTTCTAATGCGAAGTCGTAAACAAAAACACATTGTTTTGCGCTTACAATGCAAACGCTGGCTGAACTCTACGAGATAGATCAAAATAATGTACTAAGTATTGTATACCTTAAAAAGTTCTACAAGAAAGTCCGCGATTTATATGTTTATCTCTTAGGGATAACCCACAATAACAAATTTTTATCCTTTACTTTTTACGAGTAATAATAGGTTATTTACGAAGCGATTTTAAAAAATACAGCTTTAATCCTTATCTAATTAAGTAACTTAAATATATTTTACATTAAATATGGAACAATATAGCCCTTTACAGCATTTAAATTAAATAAATATTTTTGAAGATATTACAGATTTAAAATATAGGGTCTCCGCGTTTGCGGCGGTACGGTCGGCCGGCCCACTCTGGTATGAAACCGTGCAAACCGTCTCAAAAATGGCTTTTGTGAATGTTCAGTATTAAAAATTTTGTTAATGCATATAGCTAACTGAATGTTTATCAATTAAAATAGATTTTTTTTTAATAAAACTAGACCTGGAAGTTGATGGTGAAAATAACGTCGATTGTGTAGCTCAGAATTCCTCAAGTTTACATGGCCATATTTTGATTTTGTTCAATAAAAACCTGTAAGTGCGATAAATGGTTGGAATGGTTATTAAGTACTTTGTTTAAAAAGTATTTAAATGGACGTTTAAGTAAAAACAAGCGAGGTATAAAAATAATTACAGTACCTAATATTATATACTTATTAAAAACTCTAAATATACTTTTGACAGTGAGCGATGTCTGCCGATTTCGTAATTTTGATTGTATCACTTTAAATAAGTCATATAAAAGCCAATACAAAAAAAAAGTGAAGTGATAATTGTTTTACTACGAATTTAAGGCGTGCGAAGCCGCGGGCAAAAGCTAGTTATTTAATAAAATGGTTGTCATGTGATTTTTAAATTACACAATGTGTACATCATCTTAGCAATTGTTTTCGTACGGGACGGACATACAAATATTTAGCCGGCTGAAGCCGAACCGATGGCAGCCCTCTACCCGCGAGCAAATACACGAAGTGATGTATTAAAGTAAAAACCTATTTATTATATGATTTAGAAAATATTATGTAACAAACCAATTTAGTATAAATAAAATATTGCTTGAAGTGGTACCATGATTTACGCATATATGAATGGGCATAGCGCCCTCTGTTGAGCAATAGTAGGTACTATTACTACTTATTAGTATTTCTCGGTTTTGGCAAAACACAAAATAAGTATCTAAGAAGAACTAAAAGTAATAAATCTTTAAACATCATAAACATATATTAAAACACATTAACTCCTAAGAATACTTCTAGGGTCTATTTGACTTTTTCGGCTCATATCTCTAGGAAGGATGAAGCTACGGGAGACAGGACATGTCGATATACATCTCGGGGAGGACTGTCCGACATGATATAATTAAATAGCGAAGGGAAAACTGAATTTTAAAATATGACAATTTAACAAATATTTCTCTATATGTATCTCCCGAAGGTCGGGAACAGAAAGGATTGAAGCTTAAAAAAATATGTTAAATGAAAACTGTTTATTTGTTGATTTAGAATGAACAAAATGGCGTCCTTTAGAAAACGCATTTTTATCGCGATTTACTTTTAGTGGTTCGGCCGGCTTGATTTCAAAGTAGCTGAACCGCTTTAATTGTTAAAAAAAGAGAGATTTTTTTATGCCGGTAATTTATTCATTTAGCCATTAAATAGCACTAAATTATTCTACTATTTTTTTTCGGTTCTGCTAATTTGGGTTTGCCAGTTTTATGGAACTAGACAAAATACTGTTAATACAGGGTACCTCCAGAGAATAGACTATAACGCTCATATCATCTAACAACAAATGAACGACCAACGACTCCTACACGACACACTCCAGATAAATCTTCCGAGAAATTTACGTCACTAAAATAACTTAGAATGATTCATTATAAAATTGATTCGTTGTATTAATAGTGTAAAAAATAATAACATTATTAAAAATAACATACTTAGGTTACAACCTATTTAGTACGTCATCCTGAGATTAAAAATTATTTCGTTTTTACAAAGTCTCTATGCCACAACATAATATGAATAGTTTAATGTCAAATCTTGCGAAAGTGATTTACTCCTCAATGTAAATAATAACTACATTCCGTAGAAAAATAGGATTCACTATTTACAATTATTTTATCCAATCAGTTATTGTTTCACCTCGAAATTTGGCGCAGCACTGGTAAAATAAAATGACAGAACCTAAGTATTTCAGGGAAGCAAAACTTCACTTCACCATTCTTTCTTCAAGACAAAATCACAAAATTTGCTTTAATAATTATAACACGACAACAATTATAACAACTTTATACTCAGGTAAAAAAGTTTATCTAACAGATGTTACCAAAAGTAGGTAGGTACGCACTAAGTTGACTAAAAAAAGTATTATCTTGCGAAGTTATAAGGCTTACTTCCTTTGACAATAGTTGTAAGTCCTACTTTACTGAATAGATCTTCAAAAACTGATAAAAACAGTAGATAATATTGCACAAAGTGACTTTCCTGATTGTCTTTTATAAACATACTTATATAACCTATCTAAGTGAGAGTAGAGAGTGCCGAGGCCACAGCGTTACTTAGTAGCTCCCACACAGCAGCAGATAATGTACAATGATACCTACGTGTATGTCTATTTAATGTTAGATTTCTTTACTTAACAAATGATGTTTCATTTTAGTGGGACAATTTTTTGCCGAAGCTTTGTTTTGTTTTTGTTAGTGGATATTGCCAGCGACACGTCTCTTCGAAGGCTCTAATAATAAGGCTTCTACCACCAGAACTTAAATCTAAAATTTGTTTTTAACTAAGACAATAAACTAATACCATGCAAGATAAGATCAAAAACCTATTTTATTGGAGATGTGCCAATAACACGTTTATAAAACTATATTAAGTATTTAACTATTTGAAGTCTATACCTATGATGTACTCGTAGGTATCAAAAACCTAGCAATTATATCAAAAAATAATTATGTACAGAGTTCGTGTCCTCACTATTTATAAATAGTCGCATGTTCAATAATTCTAATATGTACTTAATTAATGTTTCCGAGACATTTTCCCTACATTAAGGGTGTCAAGATTATAATTCTTTGAAAGATTTTATTTCATATCATCACAATATTAAGTGTTTCACCAATTTAACAGATCTCGGTATATGTATGTAAATCAAATTTTATGTCTGTATTTAGATATTATTAACTATAAGATATATTGTATATTATATTGTGATGTAAATAAAAGTACATTATCTTGTCTTCTCATAAAACTGTATTTTTTTTATTGCTATAAAATATTGATTATTTATTATTGATTTATGAGTGTTATTTTAATTACCATGACTTTTGGAGCATAGAATACTGTTTAAAGAGAACAATAAATCGTAAACATAAACTCAGTCGGTTCGCATTTTTAAAACCAAAAACAAAAAGATTTTTTTTGCGTTATCTTCTTATGCGTAATCCTTATAGAGTTAATATGATTTTACCACCAAACTCATTTTTAAATTATCAGTTTAAAAAGAATATGTGCATCTCTTATAGTCGATTATAGTAGCTTATCTCTTGCAGCCGCAAGTCTCAAGAAAATAAACGACATTATTTATTATACAACACTCCGTTGTCGGCCAGATCTTTTTTGTTACAGTGAAGATTTCATTGCATTCAATTCATTTGGCCGGTACAAAACACAACTGAGACGAAATAAAGTTTAAAAAATTGCATTTGGATCCTTACCTACTTTGTGTAATACATACTAGGAGACGGAAGCGGTCAAAGAGAACAGAAATAATAGCACCGCCTGGTGCTATTATTAATTAAACAAAAATATAAGTATTATCTATGTAGTAGTAGTAGTAGTATTAGTAGTAGTATTAAGTATATAAGAATGAATGCGATTCCGCGCCACGCAACAATTTAATCGGGGATCAAGTTTGTTTTAACTTTCAATGAACATAGCAGCCTCGCATCAAATGGCGGTACACATTCAGAAAAGCTCGGGTGCTATTAATAAATGCATAAATATGCAAATAACGTATAGATACAACTCATTTATTATAAACTACGCAAGTGCATTTCAAGGTTTCCCTTAGAATGCAATTTACCGCATCTTGAGATATTCGTTTCTGTTTGATGGTGTCAGTAGGAATAATTTAATTATATATTCGTGTATTTTACATATAATTGGTTTAATTGTAATAAATTTTTTGTTCAATTACTATAGTTCTTGTTTAGATTTTAATTCTTAAAAAGTATACTGGTAACCCTTGACTAATATATTTTAAGTTGAAACCATCCCATAATTATTGTAGAATCCTACGTACTTTTAAAGAAAATGTGTTTCCACACATTAGATGACGTGCCTTTTATAACATAACACAAACACTAAATCATCACATTTAGTTTTCACAACATATAACTATCTAATTCGTCTTAAGTCACAAATTTGGCGCGAAAAACCGATACTGAAACTTTTAATCAGATACGTTTAGGCAAAGGTCTTCGCACATACTGCCGGTCAGGCTGCTAGCGAGTGGGTCAACGCCTACAGCCTGCAATGAGATCATAAAGCTGTTTCCAATGTAATTTACACTTACTCGTTACAGAACGGAAATTTAGTTACTTGCTACATATTTTGATCTTTAAAGCCTTTAGTCATGACTTTAAAGATCAATATCGACCATTTAAATTAATAGTTTAATATATATATTTATTTTTATTATTTGAATTTTTATTCGGCATTGTTTCTAAATAAGAGAATTCTTAATCACGTGTTTAGTATGATTGAATGTATGTCACATTGTATTTTTACATTACTCTAAGTATACCTAAGGATTTGGATGATATTATTAATAATAAAAATCCAAACATCTAAAGACGGAAAGGAATGTTCGTGTCATGTTATTATTATCATTCGTGAGATTATTATTGCCAAAATGTAAAAGCAAAATACCCTTTTTAAAATTAAAACATAATAAAAGACATGTGAAAGATATTTGTTTAAGAAGCCTGGATGACTTCACTGCAGATAAATGCTAATGACATTGTAAGATATATCGCTGGATACACGCTTTCTGTATTTCGTTTTGTAATAACGATAAGATATGCACAAGAATAAAATACATTGTTTACTAGCGATCGCCCACGACCATGGCCGCCGGGCAATTCAATGATCATACCTCAATATTCATCATTCAATGATCATAACTCAATAATCATCATTCAATGACCATACCTCAATAATAATCATTCAATGATCATTCCTCAATTATCATCATTCAATGATCATACCACAATAATAATCCTTCAATGATCATACCTCAATATTCATCATTCAATGATCATAACTCAATAATCATCATTCAATAATCATCATTCAATGATCATACCTGCACTTGATATCGTATCTCCAGGTTATATATACAGGGCTATTTGTAATTCATCGGCCACCTCTTTCAGGCAACCCCTCTACACCAATCCCAACAACATTTGTTCTACGATTTTTTACTTATCTTGATAAACAACACAAAAAAAACGAAACAAAAAAAATACTGACTCTGTTACGTATTACTCTGTATTTTGTAAGAAGTAACTAAAGGTCGAAGTCTGGGGGCCATACCTACGCTCAGAGTTTATGCCCGTTCAGAAGCTATAAATAAATTTAGTATGGGAAATTTAAAAAAATTAAGACAAGACGAAGCTTCTTAGCATTGGATTCACCGTGCGGGTGCCGGGCCCATCGCGTTGCAAGGAGAGGAGTGCAAGCAGTGCCTGGGTCTTGACTGCGACCCAGGAGTAGGTTTAAGAGGTCCCTTTATTATGCGCAAAAAAGCTCGCCTTCACCCTACACACTCCTTTCCTTACCTAACCAAATTTGGAAAGAACCTACTAATGCCGCCTTTGAAATGAACCGATGCTTGTTCTATAAAGGCCAAGGTCTTTAAGTAGGCTATAGAGAGATTTTGCTGTTATACCTCTCGCTCCCACTTCTACCGCGTACAAACTAACTATAAATTTATTCCTGATCAGCTCGTTGGTCACTTCGTTATACTTATTAAGCTTGAATGTGTGATCCCTGGGGATATTTGTTTCCCAAGGAACAGTTGTTGTGGAGCTTAACAAGTATCACGCGCCTCAGAGATTTAGAGTACAGGAATAATTCCGGTCTGGATGGCGAAACACCAACATCCCCAGGAATTTCGTAATGCTTTTCATACGTGTTCATCATGAGAGTCCAATCAGGAGCCGCGCCTAAAATTGAATAAGGCTTCGCTTTTGATTTTTTGGAGGAGCCTTTTTTACGAATTCTACAGATCGTTTGGTGGTTGTTATACCCTTTCGCGCTCTTGCTACTGAAAGACTAACCGCTTACCATATAATTTCTAATACCTTATCGTGGCGACGCGTGTATTGACCTTTATCTAGAAGTACCCTACACCCTACCAATAGGTGTTTCGCGGTTCCTACTGCCTCCCCACAGATGTTGCAAGACTTTTCGGTGACTTTGCCCGATCTTACTAAATTACTTTGATCTGGGAGAGTCATTTGGAATGTATTTAGATAGAATTTTAAAAATGCTGTGGACAATCATAAATTAAGGTGCGCCACTTCAAATCTAGTGAAATACAAAAATCTCCTATGGTCACCCATTCGTTTTAAATTTCTAGGGTCATCGCGTGGAGTAGGTAATTATCGTTTTCGTCTTGTCGAATAAAAAATTTTGTTATGTCTATGTCTTCATTATTAATTTTTAAAAGTCGTAGAACCAATGTCTACCTGCAAGAGGTGGCCAATGATTTACAAATTACCTGTATATAACAACCTTATAAGAGAAATAATCTCTGTATTGCGGGGAGGGTTTACAAACATAGAAATAACAAAACATACAAGAACACACAGATCCGAAACAACTACCTGTGGATCGCACAGGTAACTGTCCCATGTGGGAATAAAGCTCACTTCACTTTTGACTCATCAGAAGGATCACTAACCACTAAACCAACATGCCGAAATTTGGGAAAAAGATTTAAATGATACGTTTTATCTTAATAAATAATAAACATACCGAAGCTCAAAAATGTTTATATAAAATATGGTTTCAATACAATTTGAAAATTATTAGATAGAAACATAAATAATAAAAAACAACAAGAAGATATTAAACGAGAGAACACGAACGACTCGACAGCGCGACGGTCGCTAGGCATCATTGTCTGCGGCGTCCGTCACGTGCGTCACGTCCGTCATGTGCGCGAACAGCACCTTCTTGTGCAGTCCGCAGCGGAACAACTGCCAGGCGCGGTCCTCGGGCCCGTCCCCCGCCAGCTCGGGGCAGCTCTCCAGCACCTATCGGACGTAGAATGTACTGGTTCGTGTCGTCTACTCTAAGAATGGGTCATAAATTACTTTACAATAAAACGATATACCTTAGCGGTATTGCTATCGCCGGGTCGCTCGGCGCGCTGCCGCAGCGCGTGCTTATCTAGACGGCCGTCCTTGCGCAGCATCTTGCAGCGGCGCAGCACGCAGTACACGTGGCGGCGCAGCGCGGGGTCGTCTGCGGCGGCGCCACCCAGAAGCCGCGCCACCTGCGCACGCGTCGCGCCCGACTGCGCCAGGCACGCCTCCGAGTGCAAGGAGAACATCGCGCGCTCTGTTTTGCCCGCCGGCTGCGGCGACAAACACTCACTGCAGGCTGCGGTCTAGGTGCGAGCCAGAGACAAGGACGAGTGCGAGAGATCCTTTACATTTATAGTGGTGAGGGAAGATCGATTACAAAACATGCAAAACGAAGGAACGGAATCGCTAAAGATGAGGAAGGAAAATTGGATAAAACTAGAAATACATTACCTACATAAAAGACATGCTTACCGTAAAACTCTTAGTGTCTCCGATGACCTGAAAAAAAAAGTTTATTATTCTCGGTAGTCCGTACCGAACGGCGGCTTTGGGATCGACTTCGGTCCTACCTGCTGCAGCAGCAGCAGCAACACCGGCACGGTCAGCATGTCGTTCGGCGACAGGTGCAGCGGCACGAGAAGCAGCACAGCAGCCAGCTACAGCCGCAGCAGCGCTTGCACGAGCACGAACTTGTCTGCTCATTTATGCTCCCGCTCATCCTTTACGGTCGTCCGTGGCGCTACTACGATGCGTTTGACAAATTTAATTATTCAGCTTATCTAAAAATTTGTTTAAAAATTATGTAAGTAAATAGTTTTGAAGCATTTCTTTCGACTCGCTATTGCTATTAATAATGTATAATACGTACATACTCCCGAAGGCGAGTAATAATAATACTCTTTATTTTATTTATCACACGTCACTTAACATACAATTAGCCTTTTAAAGAAAATCTGTAAAAAAAATAAAAAGGCTTTCTTAGTTTCGGCTTTTAAACATTACTTCAAAAAATGTATAATCGAGATGGAAAACTAATCAACCACGGTAGGGGTAAAGTAGTAAAAATGACAATCAACATTCATTTTGTTTTCTAAACAGCGGACGGTAGAATCTTCACAACACGACTCTATCGATCACCAAATATTTCATCGACTCACGGGCGGTTGTTTACAAAGATTACATCAACTACGTACCTACCTCGGTCACGAATAATTTCCTCAAGCCGATGTAACTTCAGGTTAACACTTTTTGGAACATTTGATGATGTACCTGCAACGACATCGACCATCACCATTGCCACTGTGTACGCGTGTGTTTGTGTTTGTGTGTGTGTGTGTGTGTGTGTGTGTGTGTGTGTGCACGCGTGTGTCGTACTGGTCGTCGGGGTGCAGGCGGTGCATGCAGACGGCGGCGGGCGGGCGGGGAGCTCGCGGCGGGCAGGCGCGCTGCAGCACGCAGGGCGCCACGCCCAGTGCCACCAGCGTCGTCACCACCAAATGCAGCAGCATCCTGCAACCGGCATGCGAACACAGGTGACGAAGCGGAATGCATACAAACTCACTTTTCGCCCATCTTGAATTTTCTGGTATAATTTAACTTTTATTAAAATCCTACCGTCATTTTTATCATTTAACCATTAGTTATTATAAGGGTCCTGGAAAATACTATATTTCATTTGTTAGCTTTTATACATGTAGTAGTTTGGTTTTGACTAAAAATAAAGATATAAGTGGTGGATTTGACTAAAACAATTGAATCTTTGTATAGAAGTTTAATTGATAAAATAAATGTAATATTGGATACTGATTTGACTAAGAATAAGAAGTATATCAATCGCAGCTCGGTTAAGAGAAGGCATTGTGAAATTGGGAGTACAAGTTGTGGAGTGGTACTATTGTGATAAAAGTATAACAGTTATAACAAACCGCTAAGTGTGTGATCGAGAGACTAAGTTGTGTAACAGTGATAGTTAAGAGTTTAAATCATATGTGGGCAACAACCGGCCCGCGGGCCGGATCCGGCCCGCTGTATTATTTGATCAGGCCCGCAAGACATTTTGTAAAACCTAATTTAAAAAAAAATATTACACTACTTACTCATACTCACGGAATCAAGTGAGCGAGCAAGCCGAGTGGCGGCAATCATCAAAGAGTGAGGCGGCAAACATAAAAGCCTTTGATGTTTGCCGCCTCACTGGCGGCGCAACAAAAGATTATTTCTTCTCAACTTTTCTACACTAGACGATTCTAGATCATTCCTTCATTTTGCCTATATAAGCGGATGGATGGGCCGAACTTAAGTTCAGTTCTATTTGAGCTACCGAGGTAATAACTTCGACAAGCGATATCCTAGCGAACTGCTAGTGCCGTCAATTTCTTTGTGACTTTGTGTGCATCTTAAGTGCCTACAAATTATATTTTGAATACGAAAATAATGTCTGGTGGAAAGAAAGGAAAAGTAGATGCAGGGGGTCGCCAATTTGAAGAAAAATGGACTGAAGAATTCTTTTTTATCTTGCACAATGGTAAGCCTATTTGTTTGCTGTGTAATGAATCCATTTCAGTGATGAAAGAATTCAATATAAAGAGGCATTACTCAACTAAGCATCGTACGCTGTACTCACTGACAGGACAAATAAGAAAAGACAAAATACAGAAGCTTACTGCAAATTTGGGAAAGCAGCAGCAAATGTTTGAAAAACAAAGAACACAACTTGATAATGTTGTGAAAGCTAGTTTTATAGTTAGTTCAACATTGGCAAGTTCATTAAAACCATTTGCCGAAGGAGAATTTATCAAGGAACACTCCTTATGTTAGTAGTTTGCAGTGTTTTGTGTCCTGAAAAGAAAAATGAATTTGAAAAAAATTGTTTGTCAAGACGAACTGTTGTTCGACGTATAGAAATGATGGCTAATGATATCAAAACAACATTGACTGACCGTATGGCTGGTTTTGAATCATTTTCCATAGCATTAGACGAGAGCACCGATTTGTCGGACACAGCTCAACTCGCTATATTTATTCGAGGTGTTGATAAAGAGTTCACTGTTAAAATGCTGAAACGGTTTTACGAGCTTATAAATGAGATAAAAGACTTTATGCAAATAAAAGATAAACCAGTATCTGAATTGAGTGACCCAAAATGGATATGTGACTTAGCATTTCTGGTCGACCTTACTGGCTATTTGAATGATTTAAATTTGAAACTTCAAAAACAAGGACAGTTAGTTAATGATTTATACAGCCATTTGAAAGCATTTCAGAATAAAATCCGCTTGTGGGAGGCACAGATGCTGTCTGGTAACAGTTACCATTTCCCCACGCTCTCTGCGTATGAGAATATTGCTCATGCTCAATATGCTGAAGAACTCAAGGTGCTGTCGGAGCAACTTTCGAACAGATTTAGCGATTTCAAAAACATGGATGACTGTTTAAATTTTTTTGCTACTCCAACAAAAAGTTATGTACAAAATGCTCCAATACACTTGCAAATGGAGTTGATCGAGATTCAAGAAAACTCACTCCTAAAATCTAAATTTGAAGACGTGGAGTTGTGCGATTTCTACAAAAAATACCTCGAAGAAGACCATTTTCCGCAACTTAGAAAATTCGCAAGAAGATTGATTTGTGCGTTTGGCAGTACTTATAAATGCGAACAGTTCTTTTGGGTCTCCAGACCCACCCGCTCCCCCGGTGACGCTGTAATAGCCAACAGGGCTAACAGAACAGACAAAAAAAAAAAAAAATAAAAAAATAAAAAAAAAAGTTCTTTTCAATGATGAAAGTTAATAAATCAAAACATCGAATAAGGCTGACTGACGATAATTTGGAAAATTCTTTACGTCTTTGTATCAGTGGCATTAATCCAAACATCGATGGATTAGTTTCCCAAATTCAAGCTCAAGTGTCTCATTGATTTCGGTGTTGCTATTTAACTTTCGTAGTTTTGTAACAATTCCAAATTTAACGATTTAATTATAATGTTGTACCAATTTTTTTCATTACATTTTGTTATTTTAATAAATTGATATTATAATGATATTGTCGTATTATTTCATGTCTGATATATAGACATTTGCAATAGTGCAAAAAATTATGAACACTACTTGACAACACTACTTTAAAATAAACTACTTTTAAACGCGGCCCGCGAATGTCACACTAAAGTTTGGTCCACAACTTGTCAAAGGTTGCCTATACATGGTTTAAATGGTAAACAGTTTAGTGTATTTGTGAACAGTGTCATAAAGTGCTTTAAAGAATAGAACGACTGTCGTTGGCGATTCCTTGCGGTAAGAGAGTTCTAATACATTTAAGGTTTTTGTTAATTTTAAAATGAAGCAACTAGTTCCTTTGGATTTCCGGACCCGGACTTTTTGACCAAGGAAAATTTTGAGTACCTAATTTTCTATAAGGTTTCAGGTGCGGGGAATCGGGTCGCATGGTGTCTATGACCTAAGACCAAACTTGGCAAGTATGAATATTTATCATTCAAATATTTTGTTGATGATCGAACCCAGAAGGAATCGGTCCAACATGTAAAGATCGCTCGCTTACCTTCTTAATATATTACTTTTCAATTTGAAGGCTTTGAAGCAGTTTGAACTGGTAGTAGGTGTTCACATTTATCGGGTTCGCCAGCCACAACATAGTGGACGGACGAAATAACACAAAATCACAAAAAAAACGACAAACCTGAATTTATGACGAAATAATGACAGAATCCATATTTATTTTTTCCATTTTGAAGCCAGCACTAAACAGAACCGATGAGTTTTTATATTTTTGACTATTCATAAAATTAACTATTTTTTACAATTTTGACTAAGTATTTATAAAATTAACTAGATGTTGCCAGCGACTGCTTTTTCAACCGGTGAGGCTGAACGCCAAATATTACGGAGTATACAATAACATATAAGTATTTTTTTAAAAAATAGTTCCAAAAATATTTTTTTATTAATTGCAATTATAACGATAAAAAGTACACTTTCACTAAACTATCCGTGACTTTAATATGATGGATTAGTTTGATTATTTAAAAATCATTATTCGTCTGATTTCTGGATTCGCAATGACAAGTCATCCTCGTATTCTATACTCGAGTGAAATTTACAGAATACCTACAGATAACTACAGATACCTACCTATACCAGAATACAAAACAGTTTTTTTGGGGCCGTCTTAAGGTTCAATCGAAACCTCGAATAATATGCCGTTTTGGCCTCGTCCTTCGTACGTGTAGGTCACGGCAGAAACTTTATTATTATTTAATCAATTAAATAATGTTCAAGCTTTCCGACTGTTAAGAAAAATATCATGTAATTAAAATTTTTACGATGTTATCGGACACTCTCGGGGAATAAATAAAAAGGCAGGTCGCATTCGTACTTATTTATTCGCCACTTACACTCTAACTCGACACGAGTCGTCTCATGAAACACCGGCCTATCTATGTACACGATTACAACAATATACAATTTAAGATTAATACGATAGAAATAAGTTAAGATTCAATTATTGTTTCGAGAGCGCGTGACGCCGGGCCGGCAGTGCAGTCGCAGCAGCACGGCCGCCAGCACCAGCAGCGCCCCGCCCGCCGCCGGGCCCGGCACGCGGTGCCCGTACACCAGGCACGACAGCAGCACGGAGCACGCCTGGCGGGCCGTCATGGCCATCGCGAAAAGGGCGGGTCCAAAGCGCGCGATGGTGCGGTAGATGAGCAGCTGGCCCGCCGCCGAGCTGGCCGCCAGCAGCGCCGCGTCCGCCAGGAACGCGGGGTGAGCCAGAAGCGCGGGCGCCGGCCGCCGCGCCAGCGCCGCCGCCGTCAGCCCGCACGAGCATAGAGACACGCAGCACAGCATCTGCAGCGGCCGCAGCGAATGGCGCCGGAACAGCGCGCCTTGCCACGACGACGTGAAGCCGTCGCAGGCGAGGTACAGCGCCAGCAGGGCGGCGCCCGACGCGCCCGCGGAGCTCCCGCCGGTGGAGCCCCCGCCCGCCGACTCGTCGCGGATCCCGAACAGGAACAGCGCCATGCCCACGGAGATCAGTGCCGCCGTCGCGTACTCGTACGTCTCGTACTTGCAGCGAGAGATCAGCTTACCCATCAGCATCACCGGCACCACCTTGCACGACTTCGAGAGCACCTGTGTCGAAAGAGGGAAGGGCGAATCTTATTACTAATCTATCTTATTTCATCTATAGTGCGATGGACAACTTCCGGACGACCGGAACGGACTTCGGCTGACTCGACGCGATGGCGGAACGCTAAAGTCGATATTCCAAATAATATCCATCTTAATATCAAATAATATCCATCTTTTAGAAATTGAATTGTTTTTAAATACTTTTAATATTAATATTTTTTGTGTCACTGAGCATTGGCTTAAGAATGATGAATTAATATTTAATTTCAATAACCACCAGGTTGGTAGTTCGTTCAACAGAGTTAATTCCATACATGGTGGCTCTTTAATTATTTTAAATAAACAAATAAAATTCAAAGAACGCAAGGATATAGTGAGCCACTCTGTTGAGCGGACAACTGAACTTGCTTCAGTAGAATTAGAAGAGTTCATAATTGTAAATGTTTATAGGCCACCGTCATCTAACTTTGAACATTTTGAAAAGATTATGGATGAGGTATTGTTTAAACTATCACATTCTAGTAAAAAGGTTATCATTTGTGGAGACTTCAATATTAATATTCTTAAACAAAAAGTCAATAAGTATAAAGTTTTTAAATTTGTTCAAATCTTATAATCTTTTACACATGTTTATGGAGCCTACTAGAGTCACAACCACTAGTGCCACTTGTATTGATAACATTTTTACAAGTGTTATTCCAAATTTTAAATGTTTATTCAATACATTAGATTCTGACCACTATGGGCAATTTATTAAATTCAGTTGTAGCAAGACAGAAAAATCAAAACAGAAAATAAGTTATATACCAGTGACTGTAGAACGTATCGAACAAATTAAAAATGGCTTAGTACGCTATTTGCCCTTGATAAAAAATTCAAACCCCAATATTATGTACAATGACTTTTTTAGTACTTTCACTAAATTATTTAACTTTATATTTACTCCAAAAACAGTGGTTGTTAATGATAAATTAATGTTTAGTGATTGGGCATCTGCTAAGTTACACAAAAATAGAGAAAAATTATATAATATGTATGCGGAATTGATGTTTAATACTAGTAATGAGTTTAGGGATGAGGTAAAATTATTTTCCAAATCTTTTAAAAAACAATGTAAAATAGCAAAAAATCAACATATTCAAAATAAAATAGGAAATAGCAATAATAAAATAAAAACAACTTGGAAAATAATTAATGAGGAAACTGGAAGAGCTAAATCCCAGAGGATCGACTATAAATTAAATATAGATAATAAATATGTTACGTCTGACCTCGAGGTTGCTACTGCTTTTGAAACCTTTTTTACTAATATTCCAGTGACTACAACGTTATCTTTAAATTCTTCTACCGTTGCAGCTATGGATTTACTTAGAGAGAATGTAGATCAATGTGTTAGCACTTTTAAGTTTGAAAAAGTTAATGCTCAAGAAGTAATCAAAGTATTTAGATCAATTAGCGTTAAAAAGACTAGAGATCTTTGGGGGTTTTCTGTTGACATACTTAAGTCCATAATTGACATTGTAGCGCCAGACTTAGCATTAATATTTAATAATTGTTTAGAATATGGTATATTTCCTGATCTAATGAAACATAGTAAAATAACTCCATTATTCAAATCCGGCTGTTCATTAGATCCTAGTAACTATAGACCTATTTCAGTCTTACCCACTTTTAGTAAGATTTTTGAGAAAATAATTCTTAATCAACTTGTGGCATATTTCAGTAAAAACAATCTCTTACACAAAAACCAGTTTGGTTTCACTGCCGGTCGCTCTACAACAGATGCTGGTGTTGAGCTATTACTAAACATATTTGAAGCCTGGGAAGGATCACAGGATGCACTTGGCATTTTCTGTGATCTATCTAAGGCGTTTGACTGCGTTCAACATGAAATCCTTATAAAAAAGTTGGAACATTATGGAGTTAAAAATAAGTCCCTAGATTTAATTAGTTCATATCTTAATGATAGAATCCAAAAGTTGATGTAAATAGAAAACGTTCCCCTGGTTCTTTGGTAAAAATAGGTGTGCCACAGGGCTCTATCTTAGGGCCTTTCTTGTTCCTCATTTACATAAATGACTTACCTCACCTAGTGAGGGAAAAACATGGGATAGTATTGTTTGCTGATGATACTTGTCTTACTTTTAAAGTTAATAGACGGCAATCTGTTATTGACGATGTAAACAATGCTCTCTCAGATGTTGTACAATGGTTTAACGCCAATAATTTGTTGCTCAATCAAAAAAAGACGAAATGTGTCAAATTTAGTTTACCAAATGTTAAAAATGTTAGAACCAATGTACAATTAAATAATGAGAATTTGGACTTGGTCAAATGTACTACTTTTTTGGGCATTACTTTAGATGAAAAATTGCAATGGGGTCCTCATATATTTGATTTGTCAAGCAGACTAAGTTCTGCTGCATACGCGGTTAAAAAAATACGTCGATTAACAAATATGGAAACTGCTCGATTAGTTTACTTTAGTTACTTTCATAGCTTAATGTCATACGGTATACTCTTATGGGGCAATGCGGCTGACATTGATACCATATTTACATTGCAGAAGAGAGCTGTTCGCGCAATATATAATATGAGACCAAGAGACTCTTTAAGAAACAAATTTAAAGAATTTAAAATTATGACTGTTTATAATCAATATATTTATGAAAACTTAATTTACGTTCATAAAAATATTTCAAAGTTCAAGAAAAATTGTGATTTACATAAAATTAATACAAGAAATAAAAATAAACTCGCTATACCCGGCACTAGGCTCCATAAAATAGGTAAATCCTTTAAGGGTAATTGTATACGTTTTTATAATAAGCTCCCAAATGAAGCCTTAAGCCTATCATTAAATAAATTTAAATTATATGTTAAAAATAATTTAATAAAAAAATCCTACTATAGTGTAAAGGATTACATCGACGACGGTATGGCCTGGGAATGAATCTGTATTGTATTGCGAATAGCTAGTAATCTCCGCAATTTGTTTTTTGTTGGAAATTAATTTTGCTTTATCGACCTTCTGCATCACACCGATTCCTTAGAAGTCACTACGTGCGGTAGCATCGGGAGTCAGGTTGCCTCCCTCCCTCAAATATGTGCGAAGGGGGTGATGGCTGGCTCTTGTGTTATGCTCGTGAACGGGTGCTGCTTGCGGTGACTGGTTGTGTGGCAGGCCGAAGATTTATATATATTTATTTTTTCTGTTATTATTATTTAATTTTCGTTGTCTAAAATCATTAGGCTTCTTTTCCGATTGATTGCGACGGTACTAGTTGTTTCAAAATTGCATTTAAGTTTGACGTTTGTGAAACAGTGATCACAATAACAAAAAATATATCCGGCTGAGTTTGTTGTGTGGTTCTTCTCAGACCAGGACGCGTTTGGAACCCTCATAGCTTTAACATTAAGATGGAAAGTGCTTTTTCAGAAGGGCTTATTACGATAAATCTAGTATCGTAATAGGCCCTCCTGACATTTCCATGTTGACGTACACAAGTGATCACTGATTATGATTCTAAGTGGAAAAGATATAAATGAATAAATAAATAAATAAATAAATTAATGGTAAAGCTATGAGGGTTCCAAACGCGGCCTGGTCTGAGAAGACCCACACAATAAACTCAGCCGGATATATTTCTTTTGTTATTGTGATCACTGTTTCACAAACGTCAATCTTAATAGCAATCTTGGAATCATTCAATCAGAAATTAAGGCTAATGATTTTAGGAAACGAAAATGAAATAATAAAAACAGTAAAAAAAAATAAATAGCAGCACCCATCAACCCCTTCGCCAGAGCCAGCCAGCCATCAACCCCTTCGCCAGAGCCAGCCAGCCATCAACCCCTTCGCCATATTTGAGGGAGGAAGGCAACCCGACTTCCGACGCTACCGGAAGTAATGACTTCTAAGGAATCGGTGTGATGCAACAGGTCGATAAAACAAAATTAATTTACAACAAAAAAATAATTGCGGATATTACTAGCTACTCGCAATAAAATACAATTAATTCCCAGGCCACACCGTCGTTAATGTAATCCTTTACACTATAGTAGAATTTTTTTATCAAATTAATTTTTAAATTTATATAAATATAGAATGAAAAATAAACCGATACGGGCAGGGATTCGAACCCGCGACTACTGGGAAACCGTCCCGTCGCTCTACCAACTGAGCTACCGTATCGCTGTCCGTCTCGGTGAATTAAGCATTCTATATGTGATCGTCTTTATCGGGACGGTGGTGACATCTATTAGGTTTCTTTCGAAACACAAATCACATTTTTTCTTTAACTTTGAAATATTATTAACGTAAATAAATTTTTCATGAATATATTGATTATAAACAGTCATAATTTTAAATTCTTTTTGTTTCTTAAAGAGTCTCTTGGTTTGCATTTTCCCACAAGAGTATACCGTGTGACATTATGCTATGAAAGTAACTAAAGTAAACCAATCGAGCAGTTTTCATATTTGTTAATCGACGTATTTTTTTAACCGCCTATGCAGCAGAACTAAGTCTGTTAGATAAATCAAATATATGACGACTCCATTGCAATTTTTCATCTAAAGTAATGCCCAAGAAAGTAGTAGATTTGACCAAGTCCAAATCCTCATTATTTAATTTACATTGATTCTAACATTTTTAACATTTGGAAAACTAAATTTGACACATTTGGTCTTTTTTTTATTGAGCAACAAATTATTGGCGTTAAACCATTGTTCAACATCTGAGAGACCATTGTTTAAATCGTCAATAACAGATTGCCGTCTATTAACTTTAAAAGTAAGAGAAGTATCATCAGCAAATAACACTATCCAATGTTTTTCCCTCACTAGGTGAGGTAAGTCATTTATGTAAATGAGGAACAAGAAAGGCCCTGAGATAGAGCCCTGTGGCACACCTATTTTTACCAAAGAACCAGGGGAACGTTTTCCATTTTCATCATTTTTTTTTAATTCTATCATTATGGCATGAACTAATCAATTCTAGGTATTTATTTTTAACTGCATAATGTTCTAACTTTTTATAAGGATTTCATGTTGAACGCAGTCGAACGTCTTAGATAGATCACAGAAAATGCCTTCAAATATGTTTAGTAATAGCTCAACATCAGCATCTGTTGTAGAGTGACCGGCAGTGAAACTAAACTGGGTTTTGTGTAAGAGATTGTTTTTACTGAAATATGCAACAAGTTGATTAAGAATTATTTTCCAAAGATCTTACTGGATGTGGGTAAGACTGAAATTGGTCTATAGCAGAGGAACTTCTTTCGTCCAACGCCCACTTTGAAAGTCAGTTATTTTGTAACGCCCCCCAATGTTTTTCATCTTAAAAACTTGAATAACAGATTAGATTCGTTTCCTTTCTGGTAAAATAAGTCATCTTACCAGAAAGAGCAATAATAATGCAACCTTACAATATTAAAAGTATTTTTGATTAAAAAATTACATTTTATATTGAGCAATAGTAATACAACTTTTCATAATAAAAAGCATCTTTTATAAAAAAATAACAACAGTTAAGATTGATCAATAGTAATACCACTTTTCACAATTAAAAGTTTTCGTCGTCATCTTCCTGGTTTTCATCCTGACGTATATCAAGGTCTGTCTTCCTGATCAACCTACTCCACTTTGCACGATCTTCGACATCCATCCAGCACTTCCTTGTACGTCCGGGAAATCTCACTCCAGGAACAGATATATCCAGGCTTTTCCATCCGACATATCTCATAGACGGGCACGCAATGTGGCCATACCATCTCAGGCGTCCATCTTGGACTACTTCGAATGAATGTTTTACGTATGTGGTCAGACCGCGTAACGCCGCACATCCAATTCAACATCATTTCCTCCCTCGTCATTCGGTCAGTCATTTCCGTGACTTGAAATTCCTGTGTATGCCGAGATGGTACTGGCAAACATTCGCTGCCGTATATAAGAACCGGTCGGATGACGCTCCTTTTTATCAGCCCCTTGATTTTAAGTGATATTCTGCGATTACAGACTATACCAGTCCAGGCAGCGCTTATCCGGCCTTGAGAATCGTAATCGATGCCTCCAGGCTCGTGCATAACAGATCCAGGTTACCTGAACTTTTCCAACTTAACGGCTGGCTCTGGACCTGTATGGATAGTAGTTGAGTCTGGGCTCCTGCAAGCCATGTACTCGGTCTTCGATATATGTATTTATTTTAAGACCACCGTGCTCAAGCGTACCTCTCCATAGGTTTAACTTACGCTCCAGCTCCGTTCGGTCCGTTCTTTCTGCAACCCTTTATCTGCTGTACATTAACGATCAGCTGAAGCCCGGTATCTATAAGTATGGGTATCAGATGAGAGCACAGTTGTAGAAAGATATCTGCCAAGTTCTCTAACTAGTAAAGATTAAGTACAGTCTGAAAGAGCAGCCATGGTGCAACGTTTAAAGGACAAACTCCAGGCAATTTCCGCATTGGGCTTTCACATTGGCTCCCACTTTTCAGAATGTATCCTTGGAATATAGTGACTGGCAGTTGTTAGGCTTGGAGAATTTCAAATTCGGTCGTGTGTGTAGAGTACTGTGGTCACATATATACTGGTGCCGTAAAGTCTCATCTTGCGGTTCTGACCTCAAATGAGAGGCGAGCAAAGACACTTATAGGTGACCCTGAATAAGTTAAAGCCAACCTCCACAGCCTTGAACACTGGCTTAGAATGACTATCCTAAGGCAGGCAGATAGAATGTCCACACAGTAGTGTGGACATTCTATCTGCCCAAAAGAAGCACTTTACTTGGATGTGAGCCGAGAGTGAATAAGAACGGACCAAGGGCTGAGCCCTGGTGAACCACTACTGTTATCTGGAAGGGTTTGGTGTCGCAAACGGAGGTCCTAACCATAGGAGTCATGATACATATCTCTGATAGTCTCAAAATAAGGATGGATGGATTTCTTTTAATCACAATGTTTACCAGATACACTGACGAGGCACACAGCTAAAAGCCTATTGCAAATTTAGAAAGGTTACGCGCAGAGCTCTTTTTTTTCTGTATACTTCCATCAAAGTTCTGAAGCGTCTATAGTACTCGATCTTGGCTGAAATTCACATTGAGACTCAGAGACAGTGCAATTTTGGCGGAGCCTGAGGTCGCTCATGTGCACGAAGATCTTCATGGCTCATGACTCATAAGCTTAATGCCCTTATAATTACCATAGTCTTGAACACTGCCTTTTCCCTTGTAAATAGGTGTAATAAAACTATGTTGCCACTGCTTAGGCATCTTTCCAGTGTTCAAAATGTGTTTAAAAAGGTCAGTAAGCGTTTCGTTTCGGTCTTACCGTTTAGCTCTGTTGGTGTGCTCGTACCAACAGAGCTAAACGATATTCAAGCTTCCGATCCGAAGATCGTCAGGTCCTACCATTTTTCCGTTCTTCATACGTCGAAGGCAATCACGAGTTTCGTCAAAGGTTATTAGGGTAAGTCCGAGTTTAGATGGTAGGTCGGGAGGAAGCCCGCACGGATGCTGACTGACTGCTGCATAACGACAAATCAGCGTGCCCTGAATTTCTGACGCAAAGACATTTTGCGATATCTCGCGTCGCTTCATCTCGAGCTCGTGCCATTTTAATTATATATTATAAGGTTAATTTAATATATTGTCAAGTTTTATTTATACAATAAACTAGAATATTAATGGGTTATAAATAATTTTAAACTTGTATAACTATTGAAAGAGTATTCTTTGTATTAAATATAGATGAAAAATAAATCGATACGGGCAAAAATACGAATTTGTGCGAAACTGTACCTAGAAGGGATGTGTTTCGGTAACCATGTATTTTTCATTTTACATTTATTTAAAATTTAAAAACATTAATAAATGGATGATGTGTAGTAGAAGGATATTATTTTTAGTGAATTTTCAAATATGAATAAGATAAAGTTACAAATCATCTATCGCCCCCCTAAATGATACCAGCGCCCCCCAAATCTTTCTCGGTCTCTTACCGCCCCACAGTGTGTCGTCTAGAACAAGCTAGCTGGACAAAAACAACTTTAAGATTTCCTAGAAACATTAGTGGGGGTAATTAGGGTATTAGTTGGTAATTACACCAACAACTATTGTTTTGGCATAAGTCATACATAACATCGTTAATGAGGCTAGTATATAAGACAATTGGGTTAAATGCATAATATTATTCGCATTTTTGCTACTGACACGATTGCATCTCCCAAGGTTATTTTAGTAGTTGTGGTAAATTTTAGTGATGTATTCTATTACTAAGGGTATGTACATTTTTTTTATGTAGTTACAATAAAATTATATTCATACTAAATTAGAATCTGAGCGCCGCAAGTTGCGTTTTCCTTTTAGTCGTCGGAAATTCAAATTCAAAAGACTATTACTAAAAATCCCCACGTATCCCCGGTCTGTATTTTTTTCAGTAGATAGACACATTATTCTAAATTATAATAAAACTTTTTTTTTTGCTACTTTTTTGCTCAAAAGCTGTTATTAATTTTTTTTCAGGTAGCAGTTTTACAGTCTCAAAAATGCATATTTTCGAAGAATGGGTGAAACATACAAAAAGTGACCGAAATAAGGCGCTTTTCATGTTTGTTTTACAAGAACATGACCTCAGTGGCGTAACTGAAGCATCTATGAAGGACATCAAGACTATAATTTCCCGTTTTTCTTCGAAACTTTCGGAGAAATGGGAGAATTCTTGCCGAATACGGGATCGTTTCTTAGCTTGTAATGCTAAGTGGCTAGAAAGTTAAAACTTACAGTTTAATGTGTCTTATGACCTTGCGGAAGCATCAACGTCATCACATTCACTGCCTGGTCCCGGGAGACCGTCAGTGGACCTGGCAAACACAAGTGCCAAAACCAAACGGCGACGTGTCGATGATTTGGTTCAGTTACGAAGCTCTGAGGAGCTTTTGGTTGCTGCTGAAATAGCGTCTCGTCAATCAGGCAAACGCAACGTCGCAAAACTAATTCGAGAAGTTAGTGAGAATCCTGAAAAGTTCAGTGAACGAAAGTCGAGTGACCTCAAGCAGCAAAGGTGCCTTACAAGTGATGAGGCACTTGCGTATTATATAGACTCTAAGTCTACTAGTCACGCCTATAAACAGACGCGGAAGTGGAGTATGCTGGCTGGACATCAGATCAGGTATTTCCATCATTTCATAGTCTTCGTAAGGCCAAGAAAGCTTGTTTGCCACCGGATGAACGTGTGACGGTAACTGAGACGCGTAAAAAATGTAAATACTGTAAATATTAATACTGAAGATTATTGTATAGAGGATTCTTCTGAGGATGAACTTAGTGATGATGAATAATTCCTAAGTTTGTCCTCATTATTATCCAATGAATATTCTTTTTTTAGTTGTAAGTTATAATTTAGTAATTATTTAATAGTTTATTGTGTACTAATTAATTTTTAATTAAAGTTAAGTAGTAGTTTTTAAGTAAAGTAAATATTAATTTGTTTTATTTATTCTTATAATATTAATTTAACCGTTAGATAATGTATTTAGCTTTAAATACCTATTAGTTTAATTGATATTTCTTACGAATCGTGCAATAAACACCATTATTTTTAATGAATGCATTTTTGGGTTTTGCATCTTTTATGGGTTTCCAAGTATTTTTATTAATGAAATCATTTATATTAGTATCTAGCAGAGGCTTTGCAACCTATATCCATTAAAAAATAATTTTGTCCAGCTAGCTTGTTCTAGACGACACACTGTGCGCCCCCCTCTAGGGTTCCAGCGCCCACAAGGGGGCGTTATCGCCCACTTTGGGAAAGACTAGTCTATAGTTACTAGGATCTAATGAACAGTCAGATTTGATAAATGGTCTTAATGGATAAATTTTACTTTGTTTCATCAGATCAGGAAATATACCATATTCTAAACAATTATTAAATATCAATGCTTCCGCAACAATGTCAATTATAGACTTAAGTATGTCAACAGATAATCTCCAAAGATCACTAATCTTTTTGAAGCTAATTAATTTAAATACTTTCAATCACTTCTTGAGCATTCACTTTTTAAAAATTAAAACAGGTAACACATCGACCTACATTCTCTCTAAGTAAACCCATAGCTGCAGCGGTAGAAGAATTTAAAGATAACGTTGTAGTCACTGGAATATTAGTAAAAAAGGTTTCAAAAGCAGTACAAGCAAAACCTCGAGGTCAGACGTAACATATTTATTATCTATATTTAATTTAAAGTCGATCCTCTGGGATTTAGCTCTTCCAGTTTCCTCATTATTTTTATTTTGTTATTGCTATTTAGTATTTTACGTTTTAATATGTTGAGATTTTGCTATTTTACATTGTATTTTAAAAGATTTAGAAAATAATTTAACCTCATCCCTAAACTCATTACTAGTATTAAACATCGATTCCGGATTAATATTATATAATATGTTTATATAATATAAATAAATATTATATAATATGTTTATGTAATATTTTCACTATTCTTGTGTAACTCAGTACATGCCCAATCACTAAATACTAATTTTTCATTAACAACCACTGCTTTTGAGGTACAAACATACAAAGTTAAATACTAGTACCGACCGGGAGGAGCGACCGACCTGTGTGGGGAAGCTGACGAACTTCAGAGCCTCGTACTGGCACCAGGCGCTGACGACGTTGGAGAGCGCGCAGTATGAGAACTTGTAGAGCGGGGCGCCCAGCACGGGCCGACGCGTCGCCAGCAGCCGCGCCAGCGCTATCAGGAACCCCAGCAGCCGATTAATGAACACCAGGAACTGGGAGTCCGTGAAGCGCGACACCGACCCGTCCGACATCACGTAGTCCTGCCGGGAGTCGGTGCATGCTGGATGAACTGGTCGCTTATTAAGCTCTTCTTTTATATTTTATTAACGAAAAATATTTCCTTACAAAATATATATTTCCCCGGCTGTATTCACATAAATTAAATTGAAATTTGTCTGACTGGTAGTCCGTCGTGCTTCGAGGCTCAGGAATGGGTTCGAAATTAGTCGAAAATATACCGATTTTGATTAAGGGGAGGAGTTGAGTCGGGGAAATATATAAATATAATAGTCATCGTAATTCATGAAGGTTAAAATATAAAAAAAGAAATCTATACTTTCGCAAGGGATAACGTTGAAGTGATGTTTGATATTTAGAGTTATTATATTATTTATACGAGGTTCTCTCTAGAGAATAACTTATTTTTATAGAGACATAGGTTAATTAGAAAACATATTATATCATTTGAGAGAAAATATACACCCATTTCTATTTTTAATATAAAACAAACCAGAAAGAATAAAAAGGTAATTTTATAGGTACGGAATAAAACTTAATAGGTGTTATGCAATATTAGATTATGAGATAGTCAAGTGAATATTAGTGTATTTGTAGATTCATTTAGAACAATATAGAAAATACTAACATCATTTTAAAAATCAGAAAAGAAAAAAAATAACCCCATACAAATAGACCTCTAAAAAGAATAAAAATAATATTTTTATATACTTATTGAAAACATTGCATCGGGGGACCGCTATAATATATAAAAAGAAATTAAAATGTGAAGAAGAAGAAACAAAATAACAATATCTTATCGTACAGTCTAACTCCTCATTCTCAACTCGAGAGGCTCGTCCTCGTTGGTCAAGCTGATATGGTCAAAATGGTCAAATTCAAATTCAAAATATCAGGACAGCCCTGGGTATTACTTCCCTAGTCTACTTTATTAAGCTCTCGGAAGGCCCTTGGCGCCTTGTGCCATACACTATCGAAACCTTTCGACATTTCGAAACTAACTTCCAGGCTCTCTCCATTTCTTTCAATGGCCGCAGCAACATCAAACCTGCGTCATGATCTTCTCCTGCAGAAGGCCCCACACGAGATAGGCCCCCATGAGCCCCGTGAAGCAGAAGGCGAACTCCAGTCCATCCCGAGGGCGTGCGTCGCTCACCCCTTCTCCCGGTCCCGCCCCGTCCCCCACTCGCGACGCCTCAGGCAGGCGCTCCGGCTCACAGAACAACGCATGCAACCAGCGGGACAAACGGCCATTGTTGGCTGAAAGTTGGCAGATCAAAAAAGTGTCTGTATATTATATAATAAAAATAACAATATAATAATTAATTTTAATGTCAATGATAACAGAAACAAAACTGAATAATCAGTAAAATTAAAAAAATAATAATTTAGCAATGTTATCTCAATGTTGTAAAGTAAATACATTATATGTTGTTTTAAATTATTATTCAAAATATACTTTTTGTTATTAACAAGGTAATATAAAAGAACAAGAAATGAGAGTATTTTCCAAATACTTTTTATCTTTTATGCAGCAGACATTTCTAAGCAGTTGATTGGTATTCCTTCATAATATGTATTTAATTTATTCTTATTTTAAACATAATTGATGTTGTGATAATAAAATAATGCAAATTTTGTACTCACATATCTTGTCAAAATAATTAGTTTTTTCTAAATACTTGTATAAACAATAGAATGGCAGTATAACAGTAGAATATCCCAGTAGATTTAATAATAATCTAAAAACCCTGTAACAATTTTTTTTCTTATAATGTGCTATTAAATTTCACATTTATGTTAATCTACAGTAAATTATTTTATTTATTTTTATTAATTATATTTTTATTTTTATTAATTATATTAGAAGCTTAATCTATTACCATGAGTATTCTAAGTCTTGGAGTGCGGGCATCTGCTCATATGCAGTCAGCAGCTCTCCATAGAGGTGTCCAAGCAGCCACAATGACAACAAAAACAATCCTAACACTGCACTGAAAGATCAATAGCATTAATATTAATAAGTTTTGTGTACACCTAAAATAATTACAATGTGCAATTAAAATAAATACATCTTTATGATTTTCACTTATTATCTAAGGATTTTAGACCTACTTAACTTTCTCATTATTGAGTAAACAGTTTAGAATAAACTTATAAAATGATGACTATGATTGTGTAGGAAAGTAATTCAATAAGAGTAATTTTATTCTTCTCAGTCCTAACACCTAGCTTCTTTCGTGATATAACAGTTGAATCAAGATTTAGTTATGGTCTACGTCTTGTTACGCTTTTAATTTACATAGCTAAGCACAATAACACATTCTACTCACCTAATTACGACTTTTGTTTGCATTATTATTATATTTCTTAAGGTATATACACTAATAATACACACTGAGATTTCAGATCTGAGATATATAATATTATAAGAGTATTCATTCAAATTATTGAATTTTTTGCCGACATCGCGATATCGTTAGGTTCACATGTTTTGTTTATTTGACATTTGTCAAATTGTCATTACCTATAATCATTATTTATTAGTGATTTTAGTTTTGACAGTCCGGCAGATACATCGGCTGTGTTCCTAAATATATAGTTTATTTATTTATTTATTTTTTGTCTGTCTATACTGTTAGCCCTGTTGGTTATTACAGCGACACCGGGAGAGCGGGTGGGTCAGGAGACCCGCCCTTAAAAAGGGGTGCCCAGATGGGCCCCCATGGGGAACGACGTCTCGAGGGCGTCTCAGATTGAGACACGGACCTTGGATCGGGGCGTCGTTAGTCAGGAGGGAAGCTAAGGAAATTTGGACACTAGCGTTCTCCGACGGCAGAACGCCGGAGCAACGGAGCACTTACTCAGTTGGCACGTGGTCTATACCGGTGTAGACGGTGTGTGTCTGTATGTTGTGAGGTGTCACTTATACCTACGCGTACGTTATTATCTACTGTGAACGCGTCGTCGGGGTAAATACATAGTAGTTAGTACCAATATACTGATCAGTGCTAATGACGTCATGGCACAGACCAGTGACGTCATATTGCACTGGTGTCAGATCATATTGCATTGGTGAGATAATTTTATAGTACTCTGTGGAGACGTCAGCAACTGCACAGTGTATATAAATATAGAATGAAAAATAAATCGAAAAATAAATCGCTCTACCAACGCTCTACCAAGTAAAGAGCTTCGATTGAGTCTAGCATAAAGCTTTTTTACCGAAGTTACCACCTTACGGTCTCCCCGAGGGATGAGAGATTACATTGGATAACCAATTTTCTTAATGGGTGTAGCATCGTGGTCGCTGCCGACGGAGAAATCTCGAAAATCGTGCTTATTATTGCTTGAGTTCCTCAAGGTTCAGTGTTCTCTTCCACTCTGATTATTCTGTATATTAACGATATGTTTCAAGCCAGCAACATTCGTTGCAGCATAGCTTAGTATATCATCATTCTTCCGAACTAGTCAAGAGCGGACGTGTTTCACTGATTTCTCCCAAATAAACTAAATTTTTCATACATAATTGACCTTTGTGCCTGTTAAGTTATAAGTACAAAAATTGTGTAACGTGCAGCAAATCTATTTTTTGGAAAAAAACCCAAATTAGTTGCAACGCGACGTAACCGCTTGCGGAGGTAGGCTCCTCTTCACCGCGAGTAAAAGAGACGGGCTGCGTGGAGAAATAATTCATCCTTATCGCACCAGCACTCTTCGTTTCGTCTTGCATTGTTTATTACAAGTGAGTCAATAAGAATTTACAAATCAAAGCGTTACTTTTGAAATAAAACTTAATTTCATCTACCTATAATATTGCTATAGCAATTACTAAAATGCTTTGTTCTGGGTGTCAATCGGCTATTGAAGACAATTTATATTTGAAATGCCGGTCGTGTTCGTCATTCTTTCACACTCTTTGCATCGGTATATCCAATAGAGAATTTAAAAGCCTCAATACTGATAAAAGAGCAAAATGGATATGTCCTGACTGTAGTTCTAAAGTTCCCAAGAAAGACAATTCAAACACACCAGTCCGGCCGACGTTGTCACCAAGTTCCCGTTCTAACATTAACATGTCTAAGCGGGGTACTACTAGTCTTCGCGCCGCTGAGGACGAGAATATTTACTGCACACCCTCTTGTTTGTCGCGTTCTGATCTTCGTAACATTATAAAGGATAAATTAAGCAACTGTCTTACTAGTTTTACAAGCGATATTAACAATCAATTACGTGAAATGAAAGACGATATTAGAAATTTTAATGAGTCAATTTCTTTTATGAACAATCATTTTGAGAAACTAAATACTGAAATAAATGCATACAAAAGTGATGTCGAACGTATTAAGAAAGAGAATGAATCTCTTAAAAACGATCTAATGGCTATCTCTACTCGTTGTATTCAATTAGACCAACTAGTACGGTCCTCGAACCTAGAAATTCAATGTGTACCTGAAAATAGATCGGAAAACGTAATTACAGTAATTAAGCAGCTGGGTAAAGTAGTAGGATGTCCAATTAACGAAACAGACATATCTTACTGTAGTAGAATTGCAAAGAAAGATCCGAAAAGCCTACGACCTCGCGCTATTCTAGTTACACTGAGCAGTCCCCGTCTGCGTGATACGGTCCTGGCGGCTACTATAAAATATAACAAGCAACATCCTAACGATAAATTAAACTCAAGTCATCTACATCTTAGCGAAAGTAAGAAGACTGCAATATATATCACAGAGAATTTATCCCCCGAGAACAAGTCACTTCACGCCGCAACGCGAATAAAAGCCAGGGAACTAAACTTCAAGCATGTTTGGGTGCGCAACGGTCGTATATATATGCGTAAAACTGACACATCGGAACACATCTTTGTTCGTAATACCGCAACCTTAGCAAATTTGTCTAGTCAGTAATTATTTTATTTTTTCTTCTTTTTGTTAATTAAATTAAACTTTAGTCCTTATTATTGTTTTTGTTAAAATTCTTTTCATTAAATATATATTATCAGAATGTTAGAGGTTTACGTACTAAGACTCTAGAATTTTATAAAAATGTATTATGCTGTGATTATGATGTTATTGTATTGTGTGAAACATGGCTTAACCATACCATATTCAATTCAGAGCTGTTTAATGATCGTTATGAAACGTATAGACGTGATCGAGAGACAAGTGAATATCATAAAAAAAAATGGGTGGTGGCGTACTTATTGCTATATCCAAACGTTTTAAATCACAAAGATTTAATCAATTCGAAAGCGATTGTGAAGACCTTTGGGTCGAGCTGGATATGGGTAGCAGCCGTAGAACCCTAGATCAATTATATATATGTGCAGTCTATATCCCCCCTCCGGTTCAAATGCACATTCTCGAACGATTGACAATACCAATCATATTTTAGAATTTCGCTATAATACATTAATACTCGGGGATTTTAATTTAAGTTCAATAGCATGGCCTAGTATCAAAAACTCCTTAATCCCGCCAGCTTCTATACATGGCCCACTTGTGCACAAATTACTGGACTTTATAGCTCTCAATAATTTAAGCCAACAAAATACAATCCTAAACAATCAGGGAAAGATTCTGGACTTAATAATTTCGACTGAAAATGTTGAACATTTGCAAGAAAGCAAATACGTACTTACTAATGTTGACCCATACCATCCACCTTTGGAATTTGTTTTATCTTTTTATAGAGAACGTGGTCTTCCTCCCATGATTCCCAGTGACAAATTTAATTTTCACAAGGCCAATTTCGGCAAAATCGTGGATGAACTCAACTCTATTTCTTGGATCGATGAATTTTCAGCCTTGACGAATGTTGATGATATGGTGGACGTATTATATAGGATGATCAGAGAGGTAACTGCAAAACATGTTCCTTTTATTAAAATCAAACATCAAAAATATCCTTGTTGGTATACTAAAGAACTTATAAATTTACTCAAGGAAAAATTTAAGTTACGTAAAAGGTATCGCCGGTATAAAAATCCCTTAGATGAGGTGTTACAGGTGCTACATTAATAGCATAGAGGACTCTTTATCCAAAAATCCGAAGCTATTTTGGACTTACATAAAAAATAAGCGTCAAAATAAAGGTACATACCCATCATCAATGCATCTAGACGACAGACGAGCTTCTAATGGCTCTGACATTTGTGATCTATTTGCATCATTTTTCGCATCCGTTTATAAGGTATCCTCTTCTACTTCAGCATTTCGTTCAGCAGAATTCCCAAAGTCTTCGCTTGCAAATTATTTATCAGGCTTATCCTTTTCACAATCTGATGTACTTAATGGATTGAAACACTTGGATCGAAATAAGGGAGCTGGATCTGATGGTATCCCATGTTTGTTTGCAACAGAATGTTGCGAAGCGCTCTCCTTACCACTTTCATTAATATACAATGAATCAATAAAGTCCGGTTTCTTTCCTACTGCTTGGAAAGAAGCTAGGGCTTCCAAAGTCTGGTGATATTTCGTCAATAAAAAATTATAGACCAATTTCTGTTGCCTATTTTTGGAAAACTTTTTGAAAAATTAATAAAACCTTCAATTACTTGGCATATAAAGCAAATGATGTCATCTCAGCAGTCTGGTTTCTTCGCAGCGCGATCCACAATAACCAACCTTGTTTCATTTGTGACATTTTTGACCGATTCAGTTGATTCTAATATACCAGTTGACACCATATATACTGACGTGAGTAAGGCGTTCGATACCGTGGACCACGGTATTCTCATTAACAAACTTTCAACCTTCGGTATAACAGGAAATTTACTAAAATGGTTTTCCTCGTATCTAAGTAACCGAATTTCTAGGGTGGTTGTTAGTGGATACGCGTCTCAATCATTTTTAACCCAATCAGGTGTCCCCCAAGGATCGGTACTGGGCCCAATTTTATTTAATATATTTGTAGACGATGTTGTGCAAATTTTAAAACACTGCGAATGTTTTCTCTACGCCGACGATCTCAAAATCGCAAAACAAATAAAAAACAAAGATGATGCCTTCCTACTACAAGAGGAATTAAACCTCTTAGTCGACTGATGTGGAAGAAACGGCTTGGCACTGAATACTGATAAATGTAAATACATAAGGTTCTCGCGTAGAAGGCATTCAAACTCGCAGAAGTATAAGATTAATAATAAGACGTTGGAAGAGATTGACCACATCAAAGATTTGGGTATTAGCTTCGATGATAAGATCAGATTCCACTCTCATATCGACAAAATAACATCAAAGGCGTTTCAAAACCTGGGTTTTTTAATAAGAAACACTAAAGATTTTAAGAAGCCGCAGACCAAGATTGTCCTTTATTCCTCCTTGGTACGATCTGGTCTAGAATATTGTGCTCCGGTCTGGTCTCCACACTATGAGGTACACATAAAGCATATTGAGAGGGTCCAAAGGCGCTTCCTATGGCACATTACTTATCAAATTAATAAAGTAAAACAACTGCCAACATATCATAGTCGGTTGTAATACTTTAACCTGAATAGCTTGCTTGATCGAAGACAGTTGTTGGACCAGATTATGCTATATAAATTAGTTAATGGTATATTAGACTGTCCCAATCTTGTAAAAAAAAAAAATATTAATGCACCCTCTAGGCTTCCCCGTGCGAGTAAATATGCTCTATTTTCGATTCCACTCTCAAAAACAAATTTACGACAGAATGCTACCATGAGTAGGCTATTTGGACAATACAACTTACTAACAAAAACTCGAGAAACTGATGTAGATATTTTTTCAGACAGTCTGCCAAAATTTAAGAGAAAGGTTGTAGCAAGCTTTACTTCGCCTCTATATAAACCATAATTTTTTTTATTTTTATTTTTATAATTTTTTTTTGAATCACTATGTTCTACAATATCGATCACGTTTAGTATTAGGTTTAATGTGTTGCGGTTGTTGCTTTGTTGTTTATATGTTAAAATATTTAAATTATTATTTTCTTTTTCTGGTAGCAATATGTGTGGTAATTTGTAAGAGTTTTGTAATTGTTTTTTAGTTTGCATTTGTATATTTTTATTGTTAATAATTTTTCTTTTTAAAATTTATCTTTTTTGTAATAGTAGGAAAAGTAGTATTAAGTAATTAGATGATATCGTCCTTTGCCATGCCGTGGCAACTTGTAAATGAAACAACACTCAGCAAAAAAAATAATTTTCTTTATTTGTAAAACTAAAAATTGTGTATGTTTTGTAAGTTGTCCTAAATAAATAAATAAAAAAAATAAATTATAGCAATGTAAAGACGATATTTTTTTGATAAAACATACTTTAATAAAAAAATATAATTGTGATTAAATAGTGTTTAAAAAACTTGAAGTATAACACATGTGTACTTTAAATATATCCTCGGGGTTCTAAGCAAAGCGGCCCAGTACTTCACATCGAGACATCGGCTATTGCTTTTTAAAGCAGGTTCGCCCTGTATTCTGAAGAACTCTCCCTTCGGTATAGTGCCACTGTCACATTTTTACCACTCTTTGCCGAAGCACAACTAGATTTTATCCACACAACTTGGATACTGGGCTTGCAACCAATGTGCGAGCAATTTTTTTTGCACACATGCAAACTGTAGGATGATCTTCTTCCGGGGGTTTCTCTGAGCGCTAAAATTTTGGGGTTTTCAAGCGTGGAATGCATAGACATATTTTTCCCTTATCAGGACATTTTGCGTCCCTGTCCTGATCCTTGCCGCCTTAGGCGATTCGCCCCTGGCCGGGCGTGAGCCCGGTGCTAATACACTGCATGGACCTCCACCTGAAGCTCACAGGGAGGTCACTTGCTAGCAGCGTCGCCGCAGTAAAGGACATTGTACGATACCCTTTGATCCATGATCACCCACACTCACCATATGGGGTCCCCGTAAGAGGGCCGTGCTTCGTAAGATGCCGGTAAACAACCGACGGCACGGAGTACCCGGTCCCCCGACGTTGAGCAGAAGCCAAACTAAAACCGCCGGAGCGAAAACGAGTTTCGGGGCCAACGAGGATAAGTGAGCCCCGAAACGCCACCCTAAACATTTTGCAATCCATCTGTACACAGTCGTGCTAACCCCTACATTTAATATTGAGGTCTTCTAAAATGTTGATTTTATGCAAATGTCAGTCATATTCTCGTTCAGATTTATTTAAACTTGTAAGGCTATCTTCTAAAACATTGTTGAATAACAATGTTTTAGAAGATAGATGATTCGAGTTGTCCATATTTCAAGGACATCGAACAAAGACCAAATTTATGAATAATATTTTAAATTGTAATAAGTAATGGAACATATCAGTACAAAGTGAAACCGCTAGGTGGCGGGACAATAACTCATTGGTTTATTGATTAACACTTTTTAATCTATTCATTTTATTTACATTTATTATGAATTATCGGCGAAATATCTTACAAAAATAGTATACAAATATTATTCATTAGCATATTAGATCATATTAATAATTTAATGCCATAAAAATTTTAAATGTATCGTTCCCTACATGGAAATATAGGTCTTTACTTACCTACATTACAAATCATAAATATTTTAGGTTTTAATTAATTATTTTCATTATTATTTTTTGTATTATATTAAATTGCTTAGTAATTCTTTATTATTTATTTGATATTGGAGTTTGTTGCAATTTGTAACAACGCCATCTATTTATACCTTAGCGAAACATAACTACATCTGTTATATAAACATTTACTCGATGGTTTATTAAATACCACTTTTTAATTTTGTTATTTTTCTTTTATGTTTATAAAAAAATTTAAAAGCTTTTAAGGTAATTTTTTTTATTACAATTCCTTCAATAATTAATCGAAAGGAACTTCGTTCCATCTGGGTGTCTCTTGACACCTCTTAGTTATTTTCTAACACAAGGGATATAAATTGGATATATTCTTCATTGCAGGTATTGCGTGTACTATTTTCTCAAAAACTGCCTTTGACACTATTGGCATAAAAAAACTTTCCTAAATCTATTTTACTTCTTACGATGGGAAAATATAAACGATAATGATGTTTTGGATGGACCCTACGATGCTCAAGCCGGAATTATTAACAGGTACAAATATGTTTGTTAGCGCATGGCAAGGTAAGCAATTAACGTAAAATCCTAAATATTTATCTCGTTCGAGTTTGGTTAAGTTAATAGAGAAGTCAAGATGTCTACTTCGTGAGAAATAAACCAGTGTTAGGAGGTATTATTAATGTTATTAACCGTAAGTACTATTTGTTGTTTTCCTAAACCTCTTCTTAAAGAATGTAATTAGATTTATAGTTACGAAAAATTATACCAGAATTTGTAAAATAACAATTGTGTTCAATAAAGCTTGAACTTTACTAAAACAATAAATGAAATTATTCCTACTACATATTATCATTTACAAAATCATCTACTATTAATTTATTTGCATATCTTATATATATAAAAATATTTAAAAAAAAATATCTTTCTTTTTCTACAGTCCCAATTCCAAAGCATTTTTTCCAGCGAATCGGTTAAAATAGCGGGATCGCGAGATTTACGCGTTATTATCGTTTTCCTAGCAACTGCTTTAGGATAAGCCTTAATATGATGTTGATGTTGAGATGTTGTACAATGGTTTAACGCCAATAATTTGTTGTTTAATAAAAAAAGACAAAATGTGTCAAATTTAGTTTACCAAATGTTAAAAATGTTAGAACCAATGTACAATTAAATAATGAGAATTTGGACTTGGTCAAATCTTCTACTTTCTTGGGCATTACTTTAGATGAAAAATTGCAATAGGGTCCTCATATATTTGATTTGTCAAGCAGACTAAGTTCTGCTGCATACACGGTTAAAAAAATACGTCGATTAACAAATATGGAAACTGCTCGATTAGTTTACTTTAGTTACTTTCAAAGCTTAATGTCATACGGTATACTCTTATGGGGCAATGCGACCGACATTGATACCATATTTACATTGCAGAAGAGGGCTGTTCGCGCAATGTATAATATGAGATCAAGAGACTCTTTAAGAAACAAATTTAAAGAATTTAAAATTATGACTGTTTACAATCAATATATTTATGAAAATTTAATTTACGTTCATAAAAACATTTCAAAGTTCAAGAAAAATTGTGATTTACATAAAATTAATACAAGACAAAAAAATAAACTCGCTATGCCCGGCACTAGGTTCCATAAAATAGGTAAATCCTTTAAGGGTAATTGTATACGTTTTTATAATAAGCTCCCAAATGAAGCCTTAAGCCTATCATTAAATAAATTTAAATTATATGTTAAAAATAATTTAATAAAAAAATCCTACTATAGTGTAAAGGATTACATCGACGACGGTATGGCCTGGGAATGAATCTGTATTGTATTGCGAATAGCTAGTAATCTCCGCAATTTGTTTTTTGTTGTAAATTATTTTGCTTTATCGACCTTCTGCATCATACCGATTCCTTAGAAGTCATTACTTGCGGTAGCATCGGGAGTCGGGTTGCCTCCCTCCCTCAAATATGTGCGAAGGGGTTGATGGCTGGCTCTTGTGTTATGCTCGTGAACGGGTGCTGCTAGCGGTGACTGGTTGTGTGGCAGGCCGAAGATTTATATATATATATTTTTTCTGTTATTATTATTTAATTTTATTTGCCTGAAATCATTAGGCTTCATTTCTGATTAATTGCGACGGTTCTAGTTGTTCCAAAATTGCATTTAAGTTTGACGTTTGTGAAACAGTGATCACAATAACAAAAAATATATCCGGCTGAGTTTGTTGTGTGGTTCTTCTCAGACCAGGACGCGTTTGGAACCCTCATAACGTTAACATTAAGATGGAAAGTGCTTTTTCAGAAGGGTTTATTACGATAAATCTAGTATCGTAATAGACCCTCCTGACACTTCCATGTTGACGTACACAAGTGATCACTTATTATGATTCTAAGTGGAAAAGATATAAATAAATAAATAAATAAATAGTTTCTGGAGAAATTTAATTGTCAAAAACCTTAGAACTTCTAGAAGTTCTATTGGGTGAGTAAAAATGGAGTTATTACACTCTGATATACATAGTAGGTACTCGTTATGGGGGTATGCCTACATGTAATGAGTCATATAATTACATCATATGTTTGCACACGGCACCACTTCCAAAAGAAGGTCATAAGCAATGCATCATACTTTTCTCTATAATTGTCATACATAAATTAGTCAGTCACACTGCAACTTCTGTAGCGATCAACCGCCAAATATACTACCATCAAGTTAATGTTCGTTTTATTACAACCTGAAGAACGCGCAAAGGAGAGGCAAATTGGTGACCCCGACGTGATTTCTCCCGCATTATGGACGACGTGATCTCTCCCGCAACCAACGTACGAGCAACGGAAAAGACCAGCATGTATCCGCAACAACGTCCACCAACGCCACCACAACAACCATCGGAACTAGCTACTGTCACAGTTTCATCCAGACTTCCAGATTTCTGGCAAGATACCCCACGCCTATGGTTCGTTCAAATTGAAGCGATACTGTAACCTCAAAAATTAAGCGATGAACAATAGAAAGCCGACTAGGTTTAATAATTCGGAAAACTAAGTTTAGTGCAGCCAATGGCGGATGTCTGCACTATCACTCCCACTCCCCGCCTATGCATGACCGACTTACAAAGCGGCCTACGTTTTTTGGTGGACACCGGAGCTAATGTCTCAGTATTGCCTGCAACTAATAAACCACATTCGACCCACGACAGCGACAACCCTTACAAATTGTATGCAGCAAACGGCAGCCAAACCTACGGCACCAAAAACCTCGTGCTGAATTTAAATCTGCGCAGACCATATTCGTGGACCTTCATTCTGGCTAACATGCAACAACCAATTCTAGGTGCCGATTTTTTAAGTCATCACAAACTATTAGTCGATGTCAGCGGTAGAAAACTTATTGACACAGTGACCAGTCTAAACGTTATCGGTTCTATCGTCACGCAAGGTCATCATACAATCAAAACAATAGACGTTAATACGCCATATTACGACATGTTATCTGCTTATCCAGATATCACCAAGCCTGTTTGTTATAAGGAGATTCCAAAACACCACGTCACGCATCACATCGAAACTACAGGCCCACCAGTTTTTGCCCGTGCCCGCCCTCTGCATCCAGACAAGTATGCAAAAGTGTTGAAGGAATTCGACTATATGAAAGAAATAGGCATTTGCAGAACATCTAAAAGTTGTTGGGCAAGCCCTTTACACGTCGTACCAAAGAAGAACGCCGAAATACGACCCTGCGGCGATTATCGCAATTTGAACTTAATAACGAAGCCTGATAGATATGCAGTACCGCATATACAAAGCTTTACATGCAACTTGGCTGGAAAAAAAGTATTTTCACGCATTGACCTTCAAAGAGCTTACCATTTCATTCCGAATGCCCCCGAGGATATTAAAAAAACTGCCATCATCACACCGTTTGGACTCTACGAGTTTCCGCGGATGATGTTCGGACTTCGAAATGCTGCATAAACCTTTCAGCGTTTCATTAATCACGTTGTATTTCAAGGGCTAAACTTTTTATTTAATTACGTAGACGACACCTTTGTGGCCTCAGAAAATGAACAAATGCACAAAAAACACCTTGATATTGTTTTTCAGCGCCTCAACAAGTATGGCGTAACCATAAACTATCTTAATGTGAATTTGGCAAGTCAGCTCTCGATTTTCTCGGATACCGCGTAACCCCGGAAGGCATCAAACCACGGGAAGAACGTGTCAGAACAATAATTGAATATCAGCAGCCACAAACAGTATCAGAACTCCGGCGTTTTATGGGAATGATCAATTTTTACAGAAGACATTTGCCGAATGCCGCATCTTATCAGTCAACATTAAACGCTTACCTGCACAATACTAAGCGCAAAGACAACACCAAAATAATATGGAATACGGAAGCCATTCAAGCATTTGAAAAGTGTAAATCCAGTTTACGTGACTCCATAATGTTATCTCACCCTAAGGCCGACGCAACTCCCGCGATAATGAGCGACACATCTAATACCTGCGCAGGAGCTGTTTTACAACAATTCGCAGAAGGAAAATGGCAACCACTAAGTTTTTTCTCATGCAAGTTTAGTGAAAGTCAGCAACGTTACAGCGCATTTAACAGAGAACTGCTAGCGATTTACGTGGCCGTCAAACTCTTTCGGAACATGATCGAAGGACATAACGTCACTGTATATACAGACCAAAAGCCACTCGTGCACGCCTAACATAAAAAAGCTGCTAGTAGTAGTGATACGCCAAGACGACTTCGACAGCTGGACTTCATAAGTTAATTTTGTACCCCAATTCAACACATTCAAGGGTCAGAAAATGTAGTCGCAGATGCACTGTCCCGCATTGAACAAATTGAGATGCCATCGCCCATCGATTACAATTAATTGTCTTTGGTTCAAATAGATGACCTGGAACTATCATCAGTATTACAAAAAGAAAATTCGAAGTTCATTAAACTCCAGTACTCCGGCTGTAAAAAACCAATTTATTGAGACGACGACGAAGCTTCTTAGCAATCCATGGATTCACCGTGCGGGTGCCGGGCCCATCGCGTTGCAAGGAGAGGAGTGCAAGCAGTGCCTGGGACTTGCTACCCAGGAGTAGGTTTAAGGGGCCCCTTTATTATGCGCAAAAACGCTCACCTTCACCCTCCACACTCCTCTCCCTACCTAACCAAATTTGGAAAGAACCTACTAATGCCGCCTTTGAAGTACGTTCTAGAAATGAACCGATGCTTGTTCTAGAAAGGCCAAGATCTATAAGTAGGCTATAGAGAGATTTTGCTGTTATACCTCTCGTTCTACGCGGTACGCGTACGCGGTACGCGTTCTTCTCGTTGTACGCGGTAGAAGTGGTTCTACCGCGTACAAACTAACTATAAATTGATTCCTGATCAGTTCGTTGGTTAGTTCGTAATACTTATTGAGCTTGAAAGTGTGATCCTTTGGGATGTTTGTTTCCCAAGGAACAGTAAGCTCCACAAGTATCACGCGTCTCAGATGTTTCGAATACAGGAATAAGTCCGGTCTGGATGACGAAACACCAACATTCCCAGGGATTTTGTAATGCTTTTCATACGTGTCCATCATGAGAATCCAATCAGGAGCCGCGCCTAATATTGAATAAGGCTTCGCTTTTGACTTTTTGGAGGAGCCTTCTTTTACGAATTCTAAAGTACGAAAAGTATCAACACAATCACCGCGACCATATTTGCCAAAGCAGTTTCGTGTTACAGTTTTTAATACAATACACGGAATTAGTCACCCTGGCGTACGATCAACGAGAAAAATGATAGCTAATCGATTTTTCTGGCGATCTATGAACACAATTATTAACAATTGGACTAAAACATGCATTAGTTGTCAAAAAACGAAAACTCAGCGACACACGATGTCTCCCTTAAGCTTCTTTCCACATAGCGACCGCTTTCACCATCTTCATATCGATATAGTAGGTCCTCTCACCTACTGTCAAGGTTACAAATACATACTTACCATGATCGACAGAGCCACAAGATGGCCAGAAGCTGTACCTCTGCAAGATATAACTACAGAACGTGTTTCAGAAGCTGTTCTATTTTATTCTGCCTGGATTGTAAGATTCGGCTGCCCACAACGTATAACTACCGATCAAGGCCGGCAGTTCGAGTCCTGTTTATTCACAAATTTAACTAAACGTTTGGGAATAATGAAAATTCACACAACAGCCTATCATCCACAAGCTAATGGTAAAATCGAACGATGGCACAGAACGCTCAAAGCAGCGCTTATATCTAGAGGAAATACAGAAAAATGGGTACACGAGTTACCGACTGTACTAATGGTATTAAGAGCAAGCTTAAGGGATGACACAGGAATATACAGCTGAGTTAGTGTATGGAACAAATTTAAAGTTACCTGGCGACTTTTTCTAAACTTCAAAACCTGTCTGGGAAAATGATACATTTTTACATGAATTGAGAGAGCACACTCGAAATTTATCTTCAATTCCTAAAAGCAACTTCGGCAAGACAAAACCTTCGTGCACCCGGAACTAAAAACAAGTAAATATGTATTTGTTCGGTGCGACAAGTGCTGTAAAACAAGATTCACCGAGTTCTTCAGACGAGAGCTTCGCGGAAGCCGTGCCAGCCGCAGAGCGGGACATCACCCAGCTGCACCAGCTTACTCGGTGGCTTAACAACAATTGTGTAGTGAAAGTATGTAGTGAATAACAGGTATAGTGAAAGCGTGTTTAAAAATACATGTGTACTACGTAGATATAAAAAAAAGGACTTACTCAATTTGTAATAATAATTTTTCGTTAGATGCATTCGAATTCATTTAATTTTTTTAAAAAAAAGGAGGGGGAGTGATGTGCCTACATGTAATGAGTCATATAATTACATCATATGTTTGCACCCGGCACCACTTCCAAAAGAAGGTCATAAGCAATGCATCATACTTTTCTCTATAATTGTCATACATAAATTAGTCAGTCGCACTGCAACCTCTGTAGCGATCAACCGCCAAATATACAACCATCAAGTTAATGTTCGTTTTATTACAAACTGAAGAACGCGCAAAGGCTCTCCTTTGCGCGTTCTTCAGGTTGTAATAAAACGAACATTGAAACGAAGCTAAGGGTAATGTTGAGTGTATGAGCTGGATGTTCGGTCTCTATCTTCGGTTTTGGACCAGGACAATACTCTATTTTTTTTTTTTTTTTTTTTTTTATATTCTCTAGGGCAATGCTTGACTACATTCCACCTGATGGTAAGTGGAATGTAGTCTTAGGTGGTAAGGCGCATTACCCTAGCAACCTATTCACTCTTCGCTTGAAGACACCCACATTGTATTCGGTCGGAAATACCGACGCAGGCAAGCTGTTCCAATCCTTTGCTGTACGCAGTAAAAATGAGGAAGCAAAGCGCTTCGTTCGGACAGGTGGAATGTCCACAACAAAAGGATGAAAACCTGCCGTGCGTCGGGACGTCCGGTGATGGAAGGGGGACGGGGGAATTAAATTGTGTAATTCCTGCGCACACTCACCAAAATGTATCCTATAGAATACTGAGAGGCTAGCAATTCTACGCCTGTGCTCAAGGCTTTGGAGGTCGGCTCCGACCAATTCAGGATCGCCTATAAGCCTCTTTGCTCGCCTCTCAATTGAGTCCAGAACCGCTAGATGAGACTTTGCGGCACCAGCAAATATGTGACAACAGTACTCTACACACGACCGGATCTGCGCTTTGTATAAAACAAGAAGCTGTCCCGGTGTAAAGTACTGCCGCACCTTCGCCAGAACGGCAAGCTTTGCTGCTGCTGCTCTTGCTCTGGACTCAATGAACCGACCAAAGTTGAGGTTCGAGGAAATCTCTAAGCCTAACAACTGAAGCCGGTCACTGTATTCCAAGGATACATTCTGGAAAGTAGGAGCCAAGGTGAAAGGGCTCCTTTTGGCGGTGAATAGACACGTCTGCGTTTTGGTGGCGTTGAACTTGACAAGATTGGCATTGCTCCATTTGGAGACTGCCTGAAGTTTGTCATTCAAACGTTGCACCATGGCTTCTCTTTCAGACTGTACTTGATCTCGACTAGCCCGAGTACTCGGCAGATATCTTTCTACAACTGTGCTGTCGTCTGCATACCCATAGATACCGGGCTTCAACAGATCATTAATGTGCAGCAGAAACAGAGTTGCAGAAAGAACGGACCCCTGAGGCACTCCGGCATTTATTGTCAAGGGTTCCGAGGAACACCCGTCGACAACTACTCGGAGAGATCTATGGCTCAGAAAGTCCGTTACCCAGCCGATCAGACCAGGAGATATACCGTACGCTGAAAGCTTGCTTATAAGGCTCGCATGCCAGACCCTGTCAAATGCCCTCGAGACGTCCAGAGAGACGGCGACCGCTTCTCCGTTCTTCTCGATGGCCTCGCCTAAAATGTGAGTAGCATACACTAGGAGGTCCCCAGTAGACCTATTACGGCGAAACCCGTACTGTCGGTCACTGAGGAGATCGTTACCTTCTAGGTATGCTAGTAGGCGCGAGTTCAATACACGCTCCATAATCTTGCAGAGTATGGAGGTGATTGAAATCGGTCTGTAATTGACAGGGTCGGCACGGCTGCCTTTTTTGGGCACGGGTTGCACATTAGCAAGCTTCCAGGATTTCGGCACTATTCCAGTCATGAAAGAGAGACGATACAGACGTGTCAGTACAGGAGACAACTCAGCTGCGCATGTCTTGAGCAGAATGGCTGGTATACCATCAGGACCACTGGCTTTATTCACGTCTAAACGACACAATGTTCTCCATACCTCTTTGTTAGTGATGCGGATTTCAGGCATCGAAACACCGCAGTGAGGAAGATGTGCTGGAGAAGCATTGCCAGTGTCTAGATGCGAATTATCAGCAAACAGAGAAGCAAGTACGTTCGCTTTCTCTGTTGCTGTGTGGGCCAGGGATCCATCCGGCTTCAGCAGAGCAGGCAGTGAGGGTTGGCAGAAATTCGACTCGATCGCTTTCGCAAGAGACCAGAAAGCTCGACTGCCAGTTGGTCTGGCAGAGAGCTTTTCGCCATTCTTAGCGATTCGATCGAGACGAGCCTTCTGCAATGCCTTTTTGTAGGACTTGGCAGCTTGGTTAAAGGCTCTCTTCTTCGAACTTACATCCGGAGTTTTGCGGCTTCGAGCATCAGCCCAAATGAGATATGCCGAATGTTTTCGGTCTTGAGCATGACCACATTCGGCATTAAACCATGGGCGAGCTTTGCCACCGATGGGTACGTCAGCAAAAGGAATAAAATACTCCATTGCCTGATGCACCACATCGGTTATAGCATCCGCGCAACTCGACGGATCCAAAGAAGAGAAGCAGACCTGCCGCCAAGGATAAGACGCAAAAAAGTGCCGCATCTCATCCCAATCTGCTGACTTGTATTTCCATACTCGCCTAACACCATGAGGTTCGAAAGCTGGTGGGGAATATGTAAACACAGATTTCACCAGACAGTGATCGGAGGTTCCCAAGGGAGAGGTAACCTCTACCCGATACCTGTCCGGATCAGTTGTCAGCAGAAGGTCCAGGCAATTGGCTGTATGGCCTACCACATCTGGTACCCTTGTCGCTTGCTTCACCAGCTGAAAGAGGTCCAAGGACAACGCAAAGTTCCGCGCTTCTCTTCCAGCATGGTCGGTTTTCTGGTACGGGAAGAGCCAGTCCTGATGACAGGCATTAAAATCCCCCAGAAAGACGAGCTGCGCCGAAGGGAACTGATGCAGAGCCATATCAGCAGCCTCACCGAGATACTCGAATAATCTAGTTGTCTCCTGGTCACCGCTGTGCGAACGGTAAACACAAGAATACAGGATTTTTTCGTTTCCTATGTCTACTAAAACCCATAAAGAAGAAAAAGTGGGGTCTTCAAGGTGACGGAGACGCTGGATACAGAGGTCGTTCCGCGCATACACGCAGACTCCGGCACGTGAGCGAAAGTTGTGCTCTAACGTGTATCCGGGATAATCCAGGTGCGCAGCGCTTAAGGGACATTGTATCTGCGTCTCCGTCAAAAAGAACAGGTGCGGTTGTTCTGTCTCCAGGTGGTGATGGACAGGTAAGATATTAGAGTGCAAACCCCTAATATTACTGAGGTGCACTTTAAATGAGGAGGAGTGCAACCGCTGTACAAACTTCTTTCTTTTTTGGTTTTTCTTCATGGTAAAAATAGATAAAAGTGAATAGGGATGGGAAATGGCAGTTGAACGAGGCGGTACGTATCAAACCCGACTTCGAAATTGGTGATGTCTTGCCGCTGGGAGGCTAGCCTGGAGACTGCGGGGACGCCCGAACCCCCCCAGGGATCGCCATCGGGCCTCCTCGCCTGGTCGCCAACCAGCACGATGGAGCCACCCTGGGATTTTTCGCAGCTGGCGGGGCAGCCTTTCGTGGGTGGCTAACCCACTAATTGGGCCCCCAACTATCTGCGGGCGGCCAGCGGAAAGCCGTCGCTTCGGATCCCGCTACCCTCCTCGACTAGACACCCGACAAAACAAACACCAACTCGACGTCAACCGGTTCGCCAACGTACCGCAGCTGTTCAGACCCATTTCCCATATACGGCTTCATCGAGCAACGTGCCGGAACACGACTAGGTCGCTTTGCGGCACGACTTTGCCCGATGGGTGGTAACTTTGCCGGCGACCCGATGTTATGGTCTACCACCAAGAAAAATATACAACCATCAAGTTAATGTTCGTTTTATTACAAACTGAAGAACGCGCAAAGGCTCTCCTTTGCGCGTTCTTCAGGTTGTAATAAAACGAACATTGAAACGAAGCTAAGGGTAATGTTGAGTGTATGAGCTGGATGTTCGGTCTCTATCTTCGGTTTTGGACCAGGACAATACTCTATATTGTGATATTCAAACTATCCCTTCTCTCTAGAGATGCACTCCTTAAGAGAAATATTTAACAAAATTAATTTAATGTACGCTCACAAAATATTCGAAAAATTTAAAAAGAATAGTGATGTGCACACAAGTAAAAAGACAAACTTGTTCTAATTCACACCAGGCTGGCAAAGATTCATAAGTCATTTTAAGCTCAACGGGCTTTTTTTACAAGTCAAAATTGTTACGTTTAAAAATATCTATAAACATGTATAGCCATGTTAAGTTTATTTAAATGTATATAAAAATAGAATGAAAAATTATAATTTACTTAATGTATAGCCATGATAAATGTTTATAGATATTTTCAAATATTAATTTCGGTAGTGGCATCTTTTCAATGTTTATCTATACTGCAAAGTTAGAAACATTGGTTAGGATTTTCGAAAGAAGCCTTATAGATCACCACCGTCCCGATAAAGACCATCACATATAGAATGGTTAATTCACCGAGACGGACAGCGATACGGTAGCTCAATTGTTAGAATAACGGGCCGTTTTCCCCCGAGATCGCGGATTCGAATCCCTGCCCGTATCGGTTTATTTTTCATTGTATATTTATATAAATTTAATATATATGTATATATATGTTGAGTTTGTAAGTGTGCGTGAGCGCCACAAGTACTATAACTACTACATAGATAATTTTTGCTTATATATTTTTCAAAACAGTTGCAATACAAACATCGTCCTCATAACCCGTGTTTCATTAAATTACCTGGTTATCGACATTTTGGGTACACAATCAACAACCTTATAGTCATATAAACAATATATTTGTTATTATTATAATTTGGACGTGTCCAAATAAATGTATTTTTTTTTCACGGAACATAGAGTTTTTGACTTTATGTATATACAATACAATATAAGCGTTCTTTAGTTTTAAAGTAAGTAGTATTCATTAGAAAAGTAAAAAATAAACAGTAAATTGAAAATATAACATATAATTCATTATTTTTGCCGTCGTTATAGCAGCTATATCAATTAAAGTTTATTAAAAAAAAAATAGTCACTTTATAACTATGCCTTCGCCTCGGTGTAAATTTGAGGGAATAACGTAGGTTTTTGTCATTTTTTTTGTATATACCTTTACAACCTAAATATATTTATAATATACTTTATAAATTACAATGTTCATTTAATAAAGACAACAATGTGGAGTGAAACTGTAATGTTTCTGTTGGAGATATTTGCAGCATTGTGTGCTGTGGCGGTTTGCAGTCCTTGCTTGCTTGCTTGTGCGCGCAGACTTATACTAGGAGATGAGTTACTAAGGGGAGGAGGTCACGGTATTCACGAAGCAGAAGTCTTAGGCTGCGATGAGCCCGCTTGTCCATATTACAAGAAGAATGTTAAATATCTCATGGTGCCTATGATGAAGCGACGACAATACAATTCCCCAGCCCGACGTTGATGCAGAACTATATCTTTTATTAAACGTTATTTTTTCTTAATGACTGGTAACAATCGTTTTCCTCATAAGTTGTTAAGGCCTTTTAGTAAACTAATGTAATGACACATTGACTGATTTACCTGAGCTAAAAATAAAAAACTGTGGCTTTGACTTCGAGCGAGCAACTCGGAGGTAATTCAATAAATATATATTTGTAGCATATAAACTTTGTTTTTTTGTAAAGTTCGTCTCATTCTATCGCTATTCCTGTATGGTGTACCTAGTATGTACCCTATACTGTATCGCCATAGCCACACTCACTTTGACCAGAAACCTGTAATTGTAAAGTGATAAGTGGTGATGCCATGAAGGTAATTAAAAAGTTAAAGAGAATCAAATATCCTCTAATGGAAAAACTAAACAATTAAACAGGTGTAAACCTTATTTTTAACCCCCCGACCCAAAAAGAGGGGTATTATTGTATAAGTTTGACCTGTGTGTGTATCTGTGGCAACGTAGCAGCCAAATGAGTGGACGGATCTAATTGTGGCTTTTTTTATCAAAAGCCTGGTTTGTCGAGATATTTTTCAGGGATGTTTCGTCGAAATAGAAAGACACGTCTCCAAGATATTGAGGTTTTATTGGTACAGGAGAAAGGATCTTATGCAATAGTGATAGAAATAATTAAACTACTGAAAATTAGTACAACGGTCCCCCGACGCAACAAATTCAATAACTACACCAAAAAAATATTGTTATCCTTTTTAGAAGTCTTTTAGTATCGAGGTTTTTTTTTAATTTCAATTTATACATAAAGAATATGTACTTTTGGTATAATTGGGTTATACAATATAGTTAGGGACACACGGCCGCTCCGAATCTTATGTGCTTATGTCAAAATTGTATTAGGCACGTGTAATATTACATAATAATCCTAGGTAAGTAATTGTGTTCCTGTTTATACTTTTTAAAACTTGACCAAGGAAACATTAGCAGAATAAATACAGATAAATTCATTTTTTTATTAGAAATAAAAACAGACTTTCAAAAATTAAACAAGTGGTTGTGGTTCTGTATCTTCATCATCCAGGTCAATCTCTGGGTCCCTTTTGAGTTTGGGGTCGACGAAATAGGATTTACCGTTACAGGAAGTGTCTAACGATGTGGAACTGAACTTGGCAGTATTATTTGGGATGAAGGGCGTAGCTATTCGTTTCTGTGAAAAAATGTGCATTTAGATATCTACAAAAAATATTCTACAGTTGTAATAGTTGCTAATACAAACATTAATTATGAATGTAAAATGAAAACATCGTCAACATAAGTAGGCTCGAACTAGCGCTTTTAGGGCTCCGTCATTTAGAGTATAGATAGTAGGTTGATAATATTATCACCTTTGTATATAATAGAGTGTAGATAGTAGATACTATTATCACCTCATCATCATGTTCAATTGTTAAAACTCCATTCAATTTGTAATTTATATCCTAAATGCGCCTTAAATGAGCTATCTATTAGATATCTATTATTATAAGCTTGCCAAGTATCATTCAAAATACAACTAAGGAATATGACTGGACTTATGTTCGTGATCATAAATGGACACACACCAAGTAAGTTGTGTATTTAGTAGACAATACGAACAACAAAACACATATCCTACTTTCGCTACTTCTCTCAGAAATATTTATTATAAAAAACCTGAAGGCCTAATGGCAAGCTGTACCCGATAAATACACCTAGACTGAAATTTTACAATTACATAAGTATATAATAGTTTAATGACTCTAATAGGTTTATTATTTTGTGGGAGCCGATAAATATTACTTACGTAACATACTGCTGCGAAAGTGTATCGAGGCCTGATAAGCAGCAGCAGCACAGTCAGCACGACGGCCACTGCGTGCAACAGCGTCTTCATTTTGCAATTTTTATGCTGCTTAACCCTAATATATATTATGTTTATTTTTTTATTTCATTGCGACCGGATACAGTTACAACGTAACAGACGATGCCTTTGAATCCGCGTTGAATTTGTAATGATGTGTCAATGTTGTGACATTTAATATGAAGTATTTTTAAATACTTACATTCTCACAACTTTTTAAATTTATTGTGTTGGAGAAAGATGACTGTTGACCGTTATAGATTTTATAGAATAGGGAACATGCAAAAAAATTTAAATGGTCTCAAATATTTTTTTTTCGATTACTTTTTATCATCTTATTATAATAAAATCATTTTTTTTTAATTTACTAATCATTTAAGGCCATAAAATAATTTATGAAAAGTGTAACTTTAGGGAGCGAAATTCAAAATTCCAAAACGCGCCACCATTAGTCGAAAGGAAATGTGACGTCATTTGACACACCATTCAATATATCGGCGTTTAAGTTTATACTGTGGTATCAGTGTGACTGAGAAAAATAAATAATTTAAACCTATATTTTCGTGCTTAAAGGTTTTATTAAATGATACAATTGTTTAGGTAATATTTAATATTAAAAACATTTTCTAAATACTCAAACAACTCTAACAAAACAAATACCTACAAACTCTTTTTGAATAGCAGTTAGCATGCTACTACACAATACATTTTTAAAATGTTTCTACCTCTGAATCATTTTTCACTTCACTTGACTCAGATAAATAACTTGGTTGATAATCAGCAGATATATAAGATATAAGATGCTATAGAAGTATTATCAGCTGTGTTTTCAGTAAACAATTTTCTTTTTAAAACAGATAGTTTTACTTTTAAAACTGTTGTGTAACAATGTTGTGTGTTAAATGAGGAAATGGTGACAATGCTACATTTTGTTTTTCAGCAGGTATATTTACATTGACACCTTTACTTCCATACTTCGGTTTAATATTAACTTGCACAGCTTAGTCACTTGGTAATTTATCTTTAATATGCGAAAAGCAAGGCTCTGCCTTATGATCACCACATTCAATAGGAGAAGTACTGAGTCTTGGCTGATTAATATCACAGACATTTGTATGGGCAGTACTAGGACTTACTACCTATATCACTTCTTCGTAAAGGTCACCAATTTTTTTAAACACTACTTTTGATAGCTAACTCTTAAAAGGCTTCATTAACCGATGTCAATCTTTGCCTTTTGACTATGCACATTCTCATTCTATCAGCTGTTGTTTTTGCCACAAAAATATATAAGGAACAACTCCTTTCTTCAAACTTAGATTACATCTTTCTCCTTGTTGTTTCGTTACACATATTATATTCAAAACAATTTGCTGTATCTTCCTTAACCTGAAATAAATCGACAGACCATAAAAATTGCGTAAAACAAAAAAAGATTACGGTTTTTATAGAAAGTTATACTGAAATTTGTAAGATAGGTTAGGTTAATTTTAAACTCAAATTTTCTAATGTTTAATACTTACTATAAATTTAAACTATTAGATTAAACTTATTATAAATAAAGTATACTTACGTTAAATTGATCTTCACAACCATATAAACACGATTTAGGACATATATTATCCCTTTTAATTACCGTACACCATTGTTTTTGTATTTTCGCATCTCTTGGAATACAAAAAACACTTTGTCGGGTGTTTTTCTAATACTATTTTTGCACTCCGGTACTATACAATACTCGTAAGATGATTTTTATCTTCTTCCATGACTTGTAAAGCAATTAAAACTTAAAATATCTATGAAATTGCTAAAAAGTTCATAGTAAACATTCACTGGATGTATCATTTGACGTCACGCAAAGCGCGCGCAAAATGGCGGTGTTTAAACGGGTCAAATTTACTCAATGTTTTAATTTTCACTTTGAAAAAAAACTAGAATCTTTTCAAGCCTATTAATATTTTTTTCTACGATATAGAGAGGTAAATGATTAATTTACGTCAAAAAAAAAATACGTGAATGTTCCCTATTCTACATAAATAAATTTGACTATAAAACTAAAGTGTACTGTACTCTATCAAGTTTAACATGTTTATTTAACAATGTTTAACATTGGTATTAAATTTTACATCTTTTGTTGGTATTTAATTGTATTGAGCTAATTTATTAGTTATTAGTACAAATGTAATTACTAATTACTACTGTTTTTATTATATTTGTCGGCGACAATTTATGACATTATTATTTATAATATTTAATTGTTTTATCATCATAAATTCATTATTTGATTATTTTTATATAACTTGTTATAAAACTAAAATCACTTAGAAACATTAAATAGTAAGCATTTGTCACACTTGCTACAGAGCATTCTTTTGTGCAACAATAAGAAAGAGAGAGATAGCATTCGAAGGCTATCTCTTTCGCTCTCGATATACCCCGAAGGAATATAAAATTAGATAAAACTTGTTAATAGTAAATTAATTGCATAGTATATAACGGGGTGAACATAATATTGTATGACACTTCATAGGGGAGAATGATAGTTTATAAGAAATAAGACTTTGAAACTGTTTAAAATGTATAGAATTTCTTATATTTTTACTATATTATTTCTCATAACTTTTGTATTTGTATAACTTTTATTAATCATTATATGTGTATGTGAAGGTAATTTTGTCACTTTTTTGAATATTATATTATGATATCTGTGTACATTGAGCAAATAAAGATATATTAAATTCAGTCATAAAAAATTCGCGTAAACGCGTTGCTATTCAGCGGCTCTCTTTACGGTATAGCCGGCCGGTTAATAAACGGCTAGTATGGGGATGCGGTATTCCATTCGCCTCGGACCGCAACATTGAAGAAAGAAGAACAGGGAAAAATCGTAGAAGAGCCCTGAATAGCAACATTGTATGGGATTATCGTAGAAGAGCCCACTTATTATAAGGGATTATCGTAGAAGAGCCCTATTATTGTGCTGGAGGATCGTAGAAGAGCCCGATCGGAAGCTACTCGTGACTGGGTTTACTGAATGTTCGTACATTCTCGTTTTAATTACCCCTTTTAGTCGAGACCCCTATATCCATGAGAGACGAATCACCGGCGCCCGTTAGGAGTGATCATTAGTCACCCGACTTGACGTCACTCCTGCGGACAGGGTTCGTTTCGCCCTACAAAGCGGAAGGGTTTTTTTTTTATTTTTTTTTTTTATACAAAACTAGGTTAATGTTTGACTACATTCCACCTGATGGAAAGTGAAATGTAGTCTTAGGTGGTAAAGCGCATTAACCTAGCAGCCTATTCACTTTCCTCTTGAAGACACCCACATTTTATTTTGCCGGAAATACCGACGCCGGCAGATTGTTCCAGTCCTTCGCTGTACGCACTAAAAAAGATGAAGCATAGCGCTTCGTTCGTACAGGTGGAGTGTCCACAACGTAGGGATGGATACCCGCCGTGCGTCGGGACGTCCGGCAAAGGAACGGGGATGGGGGAATTAGGTCGTGCAATTCCTGCGCACACTCACCAAAATGTATCCTATAGAATACTGAGAGGCTGGCAATTCTACGCCTGTGTTCAAGGCTGTGGAGTTTGGCGTCAACCAATTTAGGGTCGCCAATAAGCCTCTTTGCTCGCCTCTCAATTGAGTCCAGAACCGCAAGATGAGTCTTTGCGGCACCAGCAAATATGTGGCCACAATACTCTACACACGACCGGATCTGTGCTTTGTATAATACAAGAAGCTGTCCCGGTGTAAAGTACTGTCGCACCTTCGCAAGTACGGCAAGCTTTCCTGCAGCTGCTCTTGCTCTGGACTCAATGTACCGACCAAAGTTGAGGTTCGAGGAGATCTCTAAGCCTAACAACTGAAGCCAGTCACTGTATTCCAAGGATACATTCTGGAAAGTAGGAGCCAAGGTGAAGGGGCTCCTTTTGGCGGTGAACAAACACGTCTGCGTTTTGGTGGCGTTGAATTTGACAAGATTGGCATTGCCCCATGCGGAGACTGCCTGAAGTTTGTCATTCAAACGTTGCACCATGGCTTCTCTTTCAGATTGTACTTCATCTCTACTAGCCCGAGAACTTGGCAGATATCTTTCTACAACTGTGCTGTCGTCTGCATACCCATAGATACCGGGCTTCAGCAGATCGTTAATGTGCAGCAGAAAAAGAGTTGCAGAAAGAACGGACCCCTAAGATACTCCGGCATTTATTGTCAAGGGTTCCGAAGAACACCCGTCGACAACAACATGGAGAGATCTCCGGCTCAAAAAGTCCGTTATCCAGCCAATCAGACCAGGAGATATTCCGTACGCTGAAAGCTTGCTTAAAAGGCTCACATGCCAGACCCTGTCAAAAGCCTTCGAGACGTCCAGAGAGACGGCGACCGCTTCTCCGTTCCTCTCGATGGCTTCGCCTAAAATGTGTGTTGCGTACGCTAGAAGGTCCCCAGTGGACCTATTTCGGCGAAATCCGTACTGTCGGTCACTGAGGAGATCGTTACCTTCTACGTACGCTAGAAGCCGCGAGTTCAATACACGCTCCATAATCTTGCAGAGTATGGAGGTGATTGAAATGGGCCTATAATTGGCAGGATCGGCACGGCTGCCTTTTTTGGGCACGGGTTGCACGTTGGCAAGCTTCCAGGATTCCGGCACTTTTCCAGTCTTGAAAGAGAGGCGATACAGACGTGTCAATACAGGAGACAACTCAGCTGCACATGTCTTGAGCAGATTGGCTGGTATACCATCAGGACCACTGGCTTTATTCACATCTAAACGACACAATGTTCTCCATACCTCTTTGTTAGTGATGCGGATTTCAGGCATCGAAATACCGCAGTGAGGAAGATGTTCTGGAGAAGCATTACCAGTGTTTAGATGCGAATTCTCAGCAAACAGAGAAGCAAATACATTCGCTTTCTCTGTTGCTGTGTGGGCCAGGGATCCATCAGGCTTCAGCAGAGCAGGCAGTGAGGGTTGGCAGAAGTTCGACTCGATCGCTTTGGCAAGAAACCAGAAAGCTCGACTGCCAGTTGGTCTGACAGAGAGCTTTTCGCCATTCTTAACGATCCGATCAAGACGAGCCTTCCGCAATGCCTTTTTATAGGACTTGGCAGCTTGGTTAAAGGCTCTCTTCTTTGTACTTACATCCGGAGTTTTGCGGCTTCGAGCATCAGCCCAAATGAGGTATGCCGAATGTTTTCGGTCATGTGCATGACGACATTCGGCATTAAACCATGGGCGAGCTTTGCCACCGATGGGTACGTCAGCAAAAGGAATAAAATACTCCATTGCCTGATGCACCACATCGGTTATAGCATCCGCGCAACTCGACGGATCCAAAGAAGAGAAGCAGACCTGCCGCCAAGAATAAGACGCAAAAAAGTGCCGCATCTCATCCCAATCTGCTGACTTGTATTTCCATACTCGCCTAACACCATGTGGTTCGAAAGCTGGTGGGGAATATGTAAATACAGATTTCACCAGACAGTGATCGGAGGTTCCCAAGGGGGACGTGACCTCTACACTATACCTGTCCGGATCAATTGTCAGCAGAAGGTCCAGGCAATTTGCTGTATGGCCTACCACATCTGGTACCCTTGTCGCTTGCCTCACCAGCTGAAAGAGGTCCAAGGACAACGCAAAGTTCCGCGCTTCTCTTCCAGCATGGTCGGTCTTCTGGTACGGGAACAGCCAGTCCTGATGACAGGCATTAAAGTCCCCCAGAAAGACAAGCTGCGCCGAAGGGTACTGATACAGAGCCATATCTGCAGCCTCACTGAGATACTCAAATAAACGAGTTGTCTCCTGGTCACCGCTGTGCGAACGGTAGACACAGGAATACAGGATTTTTTCGTTTCCTGTGTCCACTAAAACCCATAGGGAAGAAAAAGTGGGGTCTTCAAGGTGACGGAGACGCTGAACACAGAGGTCGTTCCGCGCGTACACACTGACTCCGGCCCGTGAGCGAAAGTTGTGCTCTAACGAGTAACCGGGATAATCCAAGTATGTAGCGCTCAAAGGACATTGTATCTGCGTCTCCGTCAAAAAGAGCAAGTGCGGCTGCTCTGTCTCCAGGTGGTGGTGGACAGCTAAAAGATTTGAGTGCAAACCCCTGATATTAGTGAGGTGCACTTTATATGAGGAGGAGTGCAACCGCTGTGTAACCTTGTTCCTTTTTCTTAACTTTTTCATAAAAAAAAATATATATAAAAGTGAATAGGGATGGGAAATGGCAGTTGAACGAGACGGTACGTATCGAACCCGACGTCGAAATTGGTGATGTCTTGCCACTGGGAGGCTAGTCTGGAGACTGCGGGGACGCCCGAACCCCCCCAGGGATCGCAATTGAGCCTCCTCGTCTGGTCGCCAACCAGCACGATGGAGCCACCCTGGGATTTTTCACAGCTGGCGGGGCAGCCTTTCGTGGTTGGCTATCCCACTAATTGGGCCCCCAACTATCTGCGGGCGGCCAGCGGAAAGCCGTCGCTTCGGATCCCGCTACCCTCCTCGACTAGACACCCGACAAAACAAACACCAACCCGACGTCAGACCGGTTCGCCAACGCACCGCAACTGTTCAGACCCATTTCCCATAAACGGCTTCATCGAGCAACGTGCCGGAACACGACTAGGTCGCTTTGCGGCACGACTCTGCCCGATGGGTGGTAACTTTGCCGGCGACCGGATGTTATGGTCTACCACCAAGAAGGTGCGGTAGCTGAGGTCTGATCTAGCGACCTCAGCGTAACGCCGCTCCGGTCTTTTAAGACCGCAGCCCCCGACCGCGATAATATTCATACACAAGGGTTTATTTTGGCACATTATACATATTATTTATTTAAATCTTTGTTATCTTTATAATCAACATATTTAATGAATATCTCATAACTTTGTTGTTAAACTTGCAAGTTGCAGTACATTCTACCCTAAATAGTGGCTTGATTCCTTATTTATGACAAAATAAAACCGACAGGAGTTTGATGTTTCTCAAATTTAAATATTATAAAATGTGTTATAATAACAACATTTTGCACATTTATTGTCAATGGAATTATAAAGGGTTATTTGTAATTAATTGCCCGTATCGGTATATTTTTCATACTATAACAATACAATACAAAAAGCTTTTATTTCTCTCAAAAAGGTACAGCTCTAGTATCTATACATATAATAAAATTGTTACTGATCGATTTCTGTACATGGAAAATAATAAAAAAAACATAATAGGGGGCCTTTGTAAGAGCATGTTAACCCAAAACAATGGTTTTTCATTTTGTCTGTTTGTCTGTATGTCTGTGTATCTGTGTGTCCGTATGTTTGTGTACACTAATATCAGAAATGGCAAAACCAATTTGAAGGCGGTTTTCAGGAACATATTGAAACAGTCTTCACTTAACATTTAGTGTTTATTTCATTTGAATCGTATTAGAAATAAAAAGTTATTTCAATTTATGTCAACCATGTAATAAATACGATGGAAATCTTCTTATAAACCAGGAGTCCATGACCATCCGGATGCGGCTTAGCATTCCTAATATTAAACAGTCAACCTGAAAGGTACATGACCAAAATATAGCGGCCCTGTAAGAAAACACCCGGGCTCAAATCAGGTACTCGATGCGTAAGTAGAGACTATCCACCTACGAATCCTTATGCTAACAAAAATAAAGAAAACGGTTTTTAATTTGAAAATGAGGAGGAAAAAAGAGACCTTATAAAGAAACTTCGTATAGCGAAAGTCTTAAGCGATAATGAACTTGTCACCAACTGTCTAGGGCATTGAGATCAATTCTTAAACTAATCCAAGGCATAACAAATCAAATAACAAAAAATCGTGATAGCTTTGATCGGGCAAAACATGAAGTAGACTTTGATAAAAATCCTTTTAAATAATCAAAAAACATTTTCAAAGATGAAAAACGTAAGCTTCTCTTGACCAACGAGCAAATTTTCGATCATTATAAAGCACATACGAAGTGCCAGAAAATCAAAGACTATATGGGGATCCAAACGAATACAAACCTGAGACTCCTACTAAAGACTTTCATGCCAACCCACCAACTTTGGAGGAAATCAATAAAATAATTAAAATGAAACCATCTAAGTCAGCACCAGGACCTGTATAGTTTACAAAAAATGTCCGTCCCTCCATAATCATCTTCTAAATATATTCGGTAAAATCTGGTCAAGAAAGCAAATACCGGTATCATTCGGAAAAGCCCTTTTTGTCCTCATTCCGAAAAACGACAATGTCAATAATCCTAAGGATACTAGCCCTAACAAATACAATTATCAAAGTCTTTTTTTCTTTTCTACAAACAAAAATCAAGTTATTAATATTTTAATAGACAAATTAATTAGAATAGAAAAAAAGGGGGGATATCGGTTTAAGTTTACCAATAAATACACAGAATCCATACTAGCTTTTGCAGATGATCTTGCGGTACTGACACGTAATCCAAAACAATGTCAGGTACTCTTAAATGCCGATTGAGAATTTCTGTACGTGGACGGACCGATTTAACGGTAAAACGTTTAAATTTATAGGTAAAAAAATTGATTACCAAGGCCGTACTCCATCGTTGGATGTAATAGTCGACGGCTTTTTAATTGATCTCAAAAAGGTAGACAACTAACCAATAAGTAACGTCAAAAAAGCTTGGATATACGATATTTCTTTAACATCACGTCTAAATTGGCCTTTCCTCATTTATGATATTAATAAAACCATTTTGTCAAAGTTAGATGCAAGGGTCATAAAGAAATTGAAGTTATGGCTCGGGTTAGCGCACTCAGCGGATTCTTCAACCTTATTTAGAGACCTAAACAATTTTGGGTTAAAATTAAAGAAACCATCGGAGCTCTACAAACATTTAAGAGGTACCAAAAGACATATCATTGAAATATCTAAAGATGATACTGTAACTTCTCTCTCAAAAGACAAAGTTGCTTCAGAGCTAGAGTCACGACTTCAATTCCATAAAAAAATTATGATAGGTGCTCAAACGAATAAAGTAAGGCTAGGATCAAATAGGAAAGATCAAGACATAGACATCTTTTATTCGACAAGACGAAAACGATAACTATCGACTCCACGCGATGAGCCTAGAAATTCGAAACAAATGGGTGCCCATAGGAGATTTTTGTAAGTGTCGAAGTCGAGCGGCCTTCCTTCCTGTATATTTCTATGATGTCACCTGGTTTTTGCTTAACTTTTTCAGAAATTCTTGTAACAACGTCTTGCAAGTTTTCGTTTTTTTTTTTTGGAATGCCACACTTTTCCAGCTTGTTAGCTATAAGATGCTGTTCTACACTGTTGTTGCTTCGTTTTAAGGCTTATATTCTTGTATTTATTATTGATGTCTTTATATTGGTGGGTCTTTATATTCTTCGATCTTTTCTTGGAAGTCATCGATTTTGTCTGAGTAAAACATCAGCGATTGTTGAAATTTATCTCGGATGACTTCTATAATCTCACGCCGTAAACCGTCTTTGAATGAAAGAGGTGGTGCTGAGTTGAACACTATACCATTATATTTATAATATAATAAATGAGTTAAGTGTGTTCAACGTGAACAGTAAAAATAATCATAAAACAATAGTTAATCAATTTAGACTAACTAAAAGACAGAAATGATTTTACAAATCGTTTTTGTAAATGGAAATACCCTTTAAAACCCTTGTAATTTTGAGAGTATCATATAATTATTACATGTGGTGTGGTTGGCTAGTCACGTTCAACTATCGTCAGTAATGCAACGGTTTTTTAACTGTAAACGAATAAAATAATTATTCATATAAGCTTCCAAAGCACACGTCTTTCCCGCAGAGCACACGGGCGAAACAAAATTTATTAAAAATAGAAATTTAATTAGTCAGAAGACAGAAGTCTTAAAAATCTTCATTTATGAAGTACTATGTACAAGTACCATGCCTTTTTCTGTACCATAACATGTAAATAAGGACACACTAGTCACTTGTCATCGCGCAACCGATGTAATGAAACAATAGATAATATATTATTAATGCCTATAAATATTCAAACGCGGATTGAAAGGAATCAGTTGTATGGTTAGTTTTTAGTTTGTCGTATCCAAAGTTTAAAAAAGGAACGGTCACTTACGGTCGTTTCTCAAAAAAATTTTAATAACTTATTATATATACCTACGCCTAAATTTGAATGCTTACATTAAAAAAGCGACAGACATACAATCAATACAAGAAATAAAAATAGGCTCGTAACGCCAATACTTCATGGGCTTGAGTGTACGCATATATAATAAGGTTCCACAAGATATCTTAGATCTTCCTTTTCTGAGCTTTAAATCTAAAATTAAAAGTATATTATAAAATAAATCATATTATAAATTCAAGATTTTTTTGTAGATCGAAATTGGTGGAACTTGGATCATTGACCCATCTGCAGGGCTGATGTTATAATTTATAAGTCAAACATTGTTCAATTGTAGGGGAGCCCAGGAGGGGATTTCGGGAGTTACTAAAGCGCGGCAGATTAATATACAGGGGGATACCTTGTACCCAGATAAGTACTTCCACCCGTTACGAGCCTTATATATATGGCCGCCCGTCAAGGATAAAGGATCAGATTAGTAAAAAAAAATTGGTCATCAGAAAATTTCGAGCGCGTCAGATTAAGGTAGGGTGAGTTAGTTACATGTTAGAAAGTGTATATTTCACTAATCTGACCATTTGAGAGTGACGTAAAGAAGGGGCAGGGCTACGAAGCTGTAAAAAAAAACATCATCTCGACATTCGAGCGTGACAAATTTTTTTTTTATTTTGAAGGAAATGATTCAAGGATTACGAAAAATATATAATCTGACGATTTCCACAAGCCGAAGTAACAAAAATTCATCGATAAAGTTTAATACGTGCACCAACGTGATGCCTGTATTCCCCTCTCCGCGTTTCTATTCCTCTCTCACTCTTTCTCTATATATTACTCTTTCACTCCGTCCCCAAGAAGATGATTCTACCGATGAAGATGATATTTAAAAAAAAAAAAATTCTCAAAACGTTTAATTTTTTATAATTATTTTCTTATAAATACAAGTACCTACTTTACTTAAAAATATACTCTATTTTATTTGCATGCTATTTCTTAAGCTATTAAATCAATTTAATTCAATAATTTAAAAAAAGTAAAAAAAAATTTTTTAATTGTCAGATTAGGCGAATCCCTCCAGAAAATCGTCAGATTATGAAATATCATGTCTACGGCATCAAGATGAACCATATATATCTTAATCTGACGCGCTTGAGTATTTCAAAATGGCGAATTTTTTTTGCACATTCTAAAAATAGCCGCGAGTTTTCGTCACATTCAAATCGTCAGATTATTATACTAGAGCTTTCTTTTAGGTTCATTTAACACTCCCTTAAAAAATCTGACACGCTCGAAAAGTTTTTTTTTGTTCCATTTTCAACGCTTCCGTACAACCACCCCCATCATGGAAACCATCAGATTGACATACGTACATTTTTTAAAATACGTTTGACATCTATGATATCAATATCTGATACGCTCGAGTATGTCCATGCCACAATTTTTTTTTTAATTTTTGAAAATTTATAGCCGCTCCCCCCACCAATGAAAAGGTATATATTATATGACATTTTTTTATTTTTATTATCTAAGCTTCGCAACCCAATAGGCCTCTACGACGCTCGAGTAAATCCCGATTTAGCATCCTGGGCTCCCCTACTATAAGGGGGGCTTCCATACAATAAAAGATTTTCTTTATGCTATCTAGGTTAATTCTTGACCACATTCCATCTAATGGAAATTGGAAATGTAGTCATAGGTGGTAATGTGCATTAACCTCTTCTCTTGAAGATTCCTACATTTTATTTGGCAGTAATTACCGGCTCAGGCAAGCTGTTCCAGCTGTTCCAGTAAAAAAGAAGAAGCAAATCGCTTCGTTCGGACAGAAAGAATGTCCACAACGTAGGAATGGATACCCGCCGTGCGTCGAAATGTCCGGTGATGGAAGGAGGACGGGGAATTAACTCCTGTAATAGGTAACATGCAAAAAATTTAAAATGGTCTCAAATATTTTTTTTTCGATTACTTATTTTCATCTTATTATAATAAAAACATTTATTTTTTATTTACTGACCATTTAAGGCTATAAAATAATTTATGAAAAGTGTAAATTTTGGGAGCGAAATTCAAAATTCCAAAACGCGCCACCATCGGTCGAAAGGAAATGACGTCACATTTGACACGCCATTCAAATTATCGGAGTCGAAGTTCATACTGTGGTATCAGTGTTATTGAGAAAAATAAATAATTTAAATCTATATTTTCGTGCTTAAAGGTTTTATTAAATGATACAATTGTTTAGGTAATCCTAAAAACATTGTTTCAATACTCAAACAACTCTAACAAAACAAATACCTACAAACTCTTTTTCAATAGCATTTAGCATGCTACTACACATTACATTTTTAAAATGTTTCTTCCTCTGAATCATTTTCAACTTCACTTGACTCAGATAATTAACTTGGTTGATAATCAGCAGATATAGAAGATATAAGATTGCTATAGAAGTATTATCAGCTGTGTTTTCAGTAAACAATTTTCTTTTTAACATGCTTTTATTAGCTTGGGTTGTATGTATGTATGTAAGTATGAATGTAACGGAATCTTCGAGCTTAATTTTCACCAGGTTCCAGCGATCCGATTAAATTGAAACTTTGCACACGTATCAAGGACCGATGACAATGCAATAATTTGATAAAAGTTTCCCATTATCCTTATTAGGACCACCAGGATTAATAAATTCTTTCATAGATCCTCTGTGGGAGAAGAGAGATAGAGCTAGTTCGCGATCTGCGCGCGCTCTAAGTAATGAAATGATTTCCCAATTTATGAGTGTCTCACAGACTAAAAAATAAAAAATAAACAATAGTTTAAAAAACTAAAAAAAACCGCTTTTATTGCTAACCGAACCAAAAACTAGAAAATAATTTTTAATGACAAAGAGTATAAAATTACAGTAGTAGAAGATCGAACAATTAATCATAGTGAATCGCCTTAATATAAAATTATAATAAAATTACACCAAATACACCATTGTTTTTATACTTTGTCGGGTGTTTTTCTAATACTATTTTTGCTCTCCGGTACTATACAATATTTGTAAGATGATTTTTATCTTCTTCCATGACTTGTAAAGCAATTAAAACTTAAAATATGTATGAAGTAACTAAAAAGTTCATAGTAACCATTCACTGGATGTGTCACTTGACGTCACGCAAAGCGCGCGCAAAATGACGGTGTTAGAACGGCTCAAATTTACTACATGTTTTAATTTTTTATTTGAAAAAAAACTAGAATCTTTTCAAACCTATTTATATTTTTTTCTACGATATAGAGAGGTAAATGATTAATTTACGTTAAAAAAAAATTACACGAATGTTCCCTATTCCTTCGCACACTGACCAAAATGTATTCTATAGAATACTAGGTCTCCACTGGACTTATTTCGGCGAAACCCGTACTGTCGGTCGGTGAAATAGGCCTATAATTGGCAGGATCGGAACGGCTGCCTTCTTTAGCCACGGGTTGCACGTTGGCAAGCTTCCAGGATTCCGGTGTTTCAGGCATCAAAGTAGTAAGGAAGATGTGCTGGATAAGCATTATCAGTGTCTAGATGCGACGTATCAGCAAACAGAGAAGCAAAAACATTCGTTTTTTCCGTCGCTGTATGAGCCAGAGATCCATCTGGCTTCAGCAGGGCAAGCAGTGAGGGTTTAGGTAAAAACAAGAGGGGTATAAAAAATTACAGTATTTAATATTGTATCCTTATTAAAAACTTTAAATAGATTTCTAACTGAGCGATGTCTGCCGATTTATTACTGATTGTATTACTTAAAATAAGTCATATAGAAGCCAATATAAAAAAAGAGAAAGGGAAATTGTTTTATTACGAATTTAAGTCGTGCGAAGCCGCGGGAAAAACTAGTACTATACGTATGTATGTATTAAAAAATAAATTCACAATTATAAACACAATTTTTAAGAAAAAAAACTTAAACCTATGGACCTGTATTACACCCGATAAAAACACTAAAAACCAAATAGACATTCTGAGCTGACTATATTCTGTGTTAATAGACTGCTGAGAGGAACTATAACTGCAGGGAACCCTAGGAAAAGCCGCTATACATTAAATTCGTCCTGATCAAGTCTCTCAAGTGAGAAATCTCAAGAAATATATATACATCTATCCACTTTAGAAACAATTAGAAGAAATATACTGACTAGAAGGTAGAGATATAGATACATACTATTACAAAATAGAATCAGCCGTGCAAGAAAGCCTGAAATCTATTCCATTTATCAAAACCAAAAAAGAAATAGTATCTGAAGCAACTAAAAGTCATTTAAAAATACCAACTGATTTACAACACAAACCATCGAAAAGTAAAGAAGAAAAAATAGAGATTTAAATATGTACTCTATAAAACTAAACTAAATAGTAAAACCATTAGAGGTAAAACTAACGTGAAAGACGCAGTAACACATGCACAGCGCTTGAATTGGAAATAGGCAAGACACGTTGCTCGCTATCCAGATGAGCGATGGGCAAAACGCATAACGAAGTAGACAGGTCCTAGATGCAAGAGAAAAAAGGGCAGACCCCAAGCTCGCTGGATCGACGACTCAAAGTAGCAGGACGAGACTGGATGAGTGAAGCGAAAGACAAAAAAAATGGGGAGGCATTTGGAGGAGGCATTTGGAGGAGGCCCATACCCGTAAGCGTCCATGACATTCATATACACCCTATATTAAATTTTTATTGTAACCTTTTATAAACATATAGTAATATGTATGTCTTAATGAAATATTAAATAAAAAGGCTTATTATTATGATTATAAATAGAAATATAGCTAATTATGCTATTTGTGTGTTCCCTGCTACAGTCTAAATGGCTTAAGGGATTTTGAAATATGAGGTATCGGTGGTACCGTCTAGATTGCGCAAGTGACACTAGATATATTAAAAAAAAGGAAAATGGTAGATTTTGGACGCCAAGGGAAGGGAGTTAATAGCGATTTCATAAAATCAAATTTAAATTATGATAAACTAGCTGTTGCACGTGATTCTGTCGACGTAGAATGTCAAAATAATATTCAGGTGGCTTATGTTCCTAGTCATCAAATATTATTTTTACAGTGTACGTGAACGGAGTTACGGACTACGACTAGTAAATAATAAAGTTAAAATAAAATTAATATTTAAGCGGGGCACATCCCACACAAAAAACGGATTAAAATGCCGTTTTTTATAAACGTACTAGCCTCTTATATAACATTTATTTTTTTGGCTATCATTTATTTAACAGTATCCAGAGAATGATGTCAATTAAAAGTTGAATTATCTTGTGACATAATACACACACACACACACAACTGAAAAAATACGACGTTATTGTGTGTTTATTGTTTACATAGATGGTTGATTACCTACTAGATAAATATTGTTACAATAAGAAAATATTTAAACTACGCAAGTACCTGCACATATTACTTGATCAACAAATATTAGTTTATCTAAACGAACTATAGCTAATGTGCCACGTCTAAGAAACTAGCAAATATTGTTGACTTGTTTTTCTCTTTCCATTAACGTTGTTAGCATGCTCGTGGCTTATAGGTATAACTTACATCTTATTAATTACTAGCTGTTGTCCAATCTTAATTATCCAGACCTATAACAGACGTATCGTTAATTCTATAGTATACAGTATTCTATTTCCGTGGCAATTTTATACATATAGGAATTACATTGCTATGATATCAAACTGAAAATAATAACTCACATAACGGTATATCTCCTGGTCTGATCGGCTGGGTAACGGACTTTCTGAGCCACAGATCTCTCCGAGTAGTTGTCGACGGGTGTTCCTCGGAACCCTTGACAATAAATGCCGGAGTGCCTCAGGGGTCCGTTCTTTCTGCAACTCTGTTTCTGCTGCACATTAATGATCTGTTGAAGCCCGGTATCTATGGGTATGCAGACGACAGCACAGTTGTAGAAAGATATCTGCCGAGTACTCGGGCTAGTCGAGATCAAGTACAGTCTGAAAGAGAAGCCATGGTGCAACGTTTGAATGACAAACTTCAGGCAGTCTCCGCGTGGAGCAATGCCAATCTTGTCGAGTTCAACGCCACCAAAACGCAGACGTGTCTATTCACCGCCAAAAGGAGCCCTTTCACCTTGGCTCCTACTTTCCAGAATGTATCCTTGGAATACAGTGACCGGCTTCAGTTGTTAGGCTTAGAGATTTCCTCGAACCTCAACTTTGGTCGGTTCATTGAGTCCAGAGCAAGAGCAGCAGCAGCAAAGCTTGCCGTTCTTGCGAAGGTTCGGCAGTACTTTACACCGGGACAGCTTCTTGTTTTATACAAAGCACAGATCCGGTCGTGTGTAGAGTACTGTGGACACATATTTGCTGGTGCCGCAAAGTCTCATCTTGCGGTTCTGGACTCAATTGAGAGGCGTGCAAAGAGGCTTATAGGCGATCCCGAATTGGTCGAAGCCGACCTCCAAAGCCTTGAACACAGGCGTAAAATTGCTAGCCTCTCAGTATTCTATAGGATACATTTTGGTGAGTTTGCGCAGGAATTACACGAGTTAATTCCCCCGTCCCCCTTCCCTGCCGGACGTCCCGACGCACGGCAGGTATTCATCCTTTTGTTGTGGACATTCCACCTGTCCGAACGAAGCGCTTTGCTTCCTCATTTTTAGTGCGTACAGCGAAGGACTGGAACAATTTGCCTGCGTCGGTATTTCCGGCCAAATATAATGTGGGTGTCTTCAAGAGAAGAGTGAATAGGTTGCTAGGGCAATGCGACTTACCATCTAAGACTACATTCCACTTACCATCAGGTGGAATGTAGTCAAGCATTGCCCTAGATCATATAAAAAAAAAAAAAAAAAAAAAAAAACATACACACATACACACACAAACACAGCCAGGACATTATGCAGCTATACGTAATAAAGCATATGAATACGAAATATTTTTTAACCCCCGACTAAAAAGAGGGGTGTTATAAGTCTGACCGTGGTCTGACCTGTCGATCTGTGTATCTGTGTATCTGTGTATCTGTCTATCTGTCTATCTGTCTATCTGTCTATCTGTCTATCTGTCTATCTGTCTATCTGTGTATCTGTCTATCTGTGTATCTGTGTATCTGTCTGTGGCAAATTTTCGACCAAACGCGTGGACGGATTTGAATGCGGTTTTTTTTAATCGATAGCTTTGCTCGTCGAGATGGTTCTTATCCATGTTTGATTAAAATAAAACTATTCGTCTTCAAGATATTGACGTTTTATTCGTGCGGGGGAGAGGTTCTTATGCAATAATTAGCTATTTGCGGCCAAACGCGCAGATGGATTTGAATGCAGTTTTTTTATATACGAAAGTTATGCTCGTCGAGATGTTTTTTATCTATGTTTGATTGAAATAAAAATAGTCGTCTTCAAGATATTGACCTTTTATTCGTGCGGGGGAGAGGTTCTTATGCAATAATTAGCTATTTGCGGCCAAACGCGCAGATGGATTTGAATGCGGTTTTTTTTATACGAAAGTTATGCTCGTCGAAATGTTTTTTATCTATGTTTGATTGAAATAAAAATAGTCGTCTTCAAGATATTGACCTTTTTTTCGTGCGGGGGAGAGGTTCTTATGCAATAATTAGCTGTTCCCAGCTGTTTCGCCCGCTATATAGGAAAAAAAGCCTTGTTATGAAGGCCAAACGGTTTTTACACTTACTTACTCAGATAAACTACTTTATTAGGGATAGCTGTTGCCCGTGACTGCGTCCACGTAGACTGTAAAAATATATTGATATGGCTTATGACCGTAGTTATAAAGAATCACGGGCAACAGCTAATGATAATATAAATCCCTTCATTATGGTGTTATGAGTGATTAAAAATCATTTTAACTTCAAATGTTCATATTTATTAATTATCGTATATATGAAACCTACCTACCTACCTACCCATATGAAAAAGTCTTGAATCATGTTACTTAATACAATATTCTACGGATGATATTTGCGTCGTGCGTCGCCTGCTGATGTGCTGAGGCGCCGCGAAGTGTTCGCACGCGTATGCTATTGTTCTTAATATTATATTACCTACTTATAACACATCAATATTTACACTTATTTTTTCAATTATATATTTTGAATAAAAGTATACGCTACCTTCAACATAATTCTTTGTATGTATGCTAATAATTTATTTTTTACGGACTTAACTCGGGTAAAATAAAATTTTAAATTTACATTTTACCCTTCACCTAGGGTGCCCAACTTTTTTTAACGAAAATAAATATAAAATTGTTTGAATAAGAAAATAAGTATTTGAGAGATTTTTTTTTATAATTTTACTTAATACTTAATAAATAAACAATTCGTTTCTAATTAATTACTATTACTATTTCAAAATTTTCAAATACAACCTAATTTTTAAAAGACATGTTAGGAAGTTTGGAAAGCCATTAGCCATTATCATTAAAATTACACCACTTTGTCATATAAATTTATATAAATATAGAATGAAAAATAAATATCAAAATAAAAATCATATAATTTAAGCCCAATATCAATAAAAAGTATAAAATTACTGATTACTTTATTAAATACTAGTTTTGCCCGCGACTTCGTACGCGTAGTTTTCGTCTTTGATAAGACGTACCCTTTGTGCTTACCAATGTATGTAAAAATTATAAACCTTCAAACTGGTAGGCAGCAATGCTATAACAATAAGAGATTATTAACTTCTTCATTTGTTAAAAAATTGTTTAAAAAAAAACAAATTGTAAAGTGAATCCTATGACAATATATTCCCGAAAACTGCGTCAAAATCGATTAACCCGTTTCTGATATTAGCGTGCACAAACATACAGACATACAGACGAACACACAAAATGAAAAAACATTGTTTTGGGTTCTCTTGCTTATATAATGGTCTCCCTGTATGAATTTTTGAAAATATTTATTTTTTCGTGTTGTGTGTTTCGTGTACACAACTAAAAGACAAACAAATAAACAGACAAAGATTTTAAAAAAGCTGAAAATGGATTTTGTTAGTTATCACTTTACATCCTGGTTTAGATTGACATAAATGGTCATAACTTTTTTATTACTTAACCGATTTAAATGAAATAAACACTTAATGTTAAGTGAAGACTATCATAATATTTTCCTGAACTGCATCCAAATCGATCAATCCGTTTCTGAGATTAGCGTGCACAAACATACAGACATATAGACAAACAGACAAACTGAAAAACCATTGTTTTGGGTTCTCTTGATCTTATAAAGCCCCCTATGATGTTTTTTTTTAATCCATGTACATGAATGGGTCAGTGACAATTTTATTATATGTATAGATTGTAATATAGTTCATAGCCCACATCATTCTTTACAGCTACTAAATGATATAGAAAATTACTCAAAATATAATATTGTAATAATTTATAACGTGACACACTATACAATTTGTGTCTATTTATTGCGTCGTGACGTCACACCAAAATCTGTCATGCTTTTAATTTAACTTAAATCGCGTGAAATAACATTCAAATTTACTTTACCTAATAAAATTTTAAAAAAATAATGTAAAAGATAAATTACATAGTTATTGTTTACCTTTCAGCTATCAATTCCAATATTTTTTATAGTTTATTTTGATATAGGTCTAGTAGCCAATTTGTTCAGTTATTATAAATCGTTTCCATCATCTGTTCTAACTTATACGTTAAATAGTTAAGTACTTACCCATAAATTCCATAATGAGTGTTTTATTTGCAGTAAAGGTTGGAAATAAAGTATTTTCACATACTTTATTTGTATGCAAAAGTATAAAGTATAATTACCAAAATAGAAAGTAGATTACAATTATAAAGAATGATTTAATATATGGTTATAAAGTTATAAACTATAAAGTATGGTTGGCAACCCTAATTTCACCTGAAAGTCCTGACACCTACATCTCGTCTTACCATGAACTCTATTACCGCAAGGCATTCAAAACGTAGCATTGGGTTAAATTTAAAATGTGAATTTTAAATTTAATTACACGCGAATTAACTCTGTAATATTTTTTTTTTTAATGGGTCGTAGGTACTCGTGAAAATACTAAGTCTAATCATGGTTACTAATTCTAATTTGCGGTTTTCCATTCATACTTTTATTTATAATTTGTATAATAATGACAACAACACAATATAGAGCCAAAATATTAATATAAAGCTAATAGTGAACCGAGCCCAAAACCTGCCTAGTAGTTCCCAAAAACAATAGATCTACTATTTTGGTCTGATTTTTTTCTGTAAACATAAATAAATGACACCCTATATTATATATATAATAATAATTGTTATAGTAAAGAAATATTAGTTTACGGAGGGAGAATGTTTTATTTAAAAACGAAGGTTTTTGTTTATCAGACAATCACGTCTACATAAAGAGAAAATTAACAAAAAAACACGATTATAAAACACCATAACATAAAATATTAAGTACAAAGGAAATAATAATAATATAATGGTAATATGCTTTTATGGAATAAAGACAAATTTGTGTTTTCTGAAATAACAAAATACTTTTATTCATAATTCTCATTGTTTTGATTGATTGTGTTATATTTTATTTATTTGAATTGTTATTTATTATCATTATGCTTCTCTTTTCAAAATTTTATTATGTGTGTAGTTTTAATTTTGGAAACTGTTTATGGTTAACTACTATTTATATATGTATATTTTAATTTTTATTCAATGTATTATACCGTTTTTTCCATAATAAATAAATAAATAACACAAATAAATACAAATTTTATCACAATTTATCAATTCTAAACAAACTAACTTACCTTAAATAACAAAAAACAACATTGCTTTTCGTTTCAAAATGAACTTTTAGTACATTGGTAACTACCAAGTGACATTATACTTAATAAAGGTTGTTTAGTAGGTATATAATACATACATCCATATCAAACATAAAACTCAGGTAGGTTAGGATTTTCAAAAGAAGTCTTATGGAAGACGGTCATATATAAAATATTTAAATCGCCGTAGCGGGTAGCGATACGGAGGCTCAATAGCAATTAAAATCTGGGAAACCGTCTTGTCGCTCTTGGAGGGACGAGAAACGAGAATTACGAAAAACCAAAATTATTGTAGTATTGTGCGCACTTAATCATTTGAGAGTGTTTTGTATTATGACATCAATCCTTGTTTCAAAAAGAACTATACTAGAGTTTCTGTTTTTGTTATATTGCATAGGTTACATACGTATAGTACATGCATATGTACACGACTAAATTTAACTTGATAGTAAGTGCGTCGGTGGTAAAGGGCACTAACTTAGTACTAACTGCTTGCTTTACTACGAACTTTCGCCACGAAGACATGCAGAGTAATCGGGAGTAAAACTTTGAAACTGGTAAAAGTTACCAGCAGAAGGTCCAGGCAGTTAGCTGTGTGTCTAAATCAGGTACCTTAGTCTTTTGCATAACGAGCTGGAGAGGCCCAACGATATGACAATATTTCAAGCCTCTTTTGACAGGACATTGTAACTGCATCTTCCTCGGAAAGAGCAAGTGCGGCAGACAGCGTCTGAGGATGATAGACAAGTGCGTGATTGGAGAGCAAACCTCGGAGTTTATGCTTAAGCGAGCATAATGCGAGTCTTATTTGGGTTAGGAATAAAACTCGGATATTTGATACGAAACTGTTTTATTATTAAAAACAAGTGATGATCGAAAGGTTGTAAAAGATTCGTAAGTTAATAAGACTTCGCCAGGACTAAAACAGAATCTTGCCAAAGAGATAAGTGTCCTTTCCTTGACCCTGGCTAACATACTTTATTCATATTTATTGTTTCCACTGCTTATAAGCCATCCATTCTTTCACAGACTTCATTTCTTTTCTTTAATAAATTATAGTCGTTTTCAAAACTACAGCTAAAGTAATTGTTAAAGTTATACATAATTAAAGTTTTTTTGAGTATCTCAGTGAGGCTGCAGATATGGTTCTGTATCAGTGCCTTTCGGCGCAGCTCGTTTTTCTGGGGAACTTTAATGCCCTTCATCTTTCATTTGCTGCGGAACTGCGTTTTTTCGTTAAGCTACTAATATGAGGACCCCATTGAAGTTTACTATCTAATGTGATTCCTAGAAATATTGCTGAGTCCACAGGTTTTACCTCATCACTTTTTATTACAATATTTGTGTCAACCTGTCTTACGTTAGGTAAACAAAATTTAACACATTTAGTTTTTTCTCATTAAGGAGAAGATTATTAATTGTAAACCAATGCAACACTTTAAGACTGGCATCATTAACATCATTAAAATTACTTTGCTGCCAAGGTATTTTAAAAAGTAATGAAGTATCGTCAGCAAATAATACTATTTCATGTTTATCCTTTATAAGGTGCAGCAAATCATTAATATAAATTAGAAATAGGAATGGTCCAAGAATCGAACCCTGTGGCACTCCCATGTTAACAACAGATCCGGATGATTTTTTACCATTAATCTCAACCCTCTGAATTCTGTTGCCCAAGTAAGACTTCAGAAGGCTAAGGGCCCCATCCCTTACTCCATAATGATCCAATTTCCTGATCAAGATGTCATGATGAACGCAATCAAAAGCCCTGGATAAATCACAAAATACCCCAAGGGCATCCTGTGAATCTTCCCAGGCTCCAAAAATTTGCTCAATAAGTTCAACACCACCATGGGTAGTTGAGCGGCCCCTGGAAAATCCAAATTGTTTTGCATTCATTAGATTATTACAGTAAAAATGATTTTGTAACTGTTGTAAAATAAGCTTCTCAAATATTTTACTGAGTATCGGTAGAATGGATATAGGTATAAAGTTTGTGGGGTCAGACCTAGTACCGGCTTTGAATAGTGGAATGATTTTACTCTCTTTCATAAGATCAGGAAATGTACCACTCTGAACACATTTATTAAATATTACAGCCAAGTATGGAGCAATATAATCAACGATGGAATTAATTATTCTAGCTGAGAAACCATGACTATCATTGGATTTTTTCATTTCTAAGGATTTAAAGGACTTATCTATGTCATTATGATCAATATAAGTAAAATTAAACCTCAATTTACATTCGTCTACACTAGATTTAATCATTGATTCAGCTATGGTGGGAGATGAGACAAGATGCTTAGTAGTAGAAACTGGAATTTCAGAAAAGAATTTTTCAAATCCATCTGCAACTTTTTGGTCAGCAGTCACGCTTTCATTATTTATATTTAATTTAAAGTTCAAATTATGAGGTTTGTCTCTTCCAGTTTCACTATTAATCATTTTTACTTATTAATCATTATCGTGTAGAGATCACCTCTGCCCTGGGAACCTAAGATCTGTGTCTGGTAAAATCTGTATTTACATATTCCGCACTAGCTTTTGAATCACATGGTGTTTATTTATTTTATTTATTTATTTATTTAAGGATTGCCAACGGCAGGTACACTTTACATTTATAATTATAATATTTACTGTACAAAAACAATTTAAGTGTCTTGCCAATTATAGGCAACCACAGCTTACGACAAAGAAAAAAGTACAAAATTAAAAATAGTAAATGAACCTTACAGATCTAACACAAGCTAAACTACAATAAAAAATTAAAAACTATGTTGTGAAAAATATTCCGATATTTTCTTTATAAATGTGTAAAAGTTATCATGCAATATATCTATATTCAGAGACCTTGGTAAACTGTTATATAGACGAGCCATTCTTGATAAAGGCGAGTTATATCCTAGATTCGTGTAATGCAAATGATCGAAAAACAATTTGTAAGTTCCACTGCGAGGCAACCTATTTGGAACGCTTATATTTATTTGGGACAATAAACTTGAACAATCAATTTTGTTATTGAGTAATTTATATAAGAACAATAAATCCAATTCTTGTCTTCTTTTACTTTTTACTTTTACATATACACACACACATACAATATGACGTATTGGATGTGTGTGTGTATATGTGTGTATATGTGTGTGTGTATATATGTGTATATGTGTGTATGTATGTATTTTTGTGTATTTATGTATACTTATTTGTATCTGTATATTAGTATTTCTATTTTTAGTTAAGTTTGTTATTACTACTCGTATGTACCATACCCATACTAATATATGTCATTTAATCTAGGGTTTCTGATAGGAATCTCTTGTAGGAGATCAGTCATCCTTTGTGTAAAATGTCTAAACTATGTTACTTTTAATGTTTTATGGTGCAAACATAAATAATGAATAAATAAACTAGAATATAAATATTTTAAATATAAACTTGTATAACTATTGAAAGCTTATTAAAATTTGTATTAAATATAGATGAAAAATAAATCGATACGGGCAAAGATACGAATTTGCGACTTGTGGGAAACTGTAACCGTGTAGTTTTCATATTACATTTATTTAAAATTTAAAAAGTTTAATAAATGGATGTTGTGTAGTAGAAGGATATCATTTTTAGTGAATTTTAAAATATGAATAAAATATAAAGTTACAAATCATCTATCGCCCCCTTAAATGACACCAATGCCCCCAAATCTTTCTCGGTCCCTTACCGCCCCCCTCCAGGCTTCCAGCGTCCACAAGGGGGCGTTTTTGCCCACTTTGGGAAAGACTGGTCTAGACCTACCGATAAAAAAGGAAAGTCAGGACTTTGCAGGTCCATTTTTATTTTAAATTGCAAAACGAATCAATGCGGTGCTAGACTGTCAAAGGCTTATTTATGTATTATTGTATGTATACGATATATATGCGTTCAGGGTTGGAGGCAGTTACTAGCTTAGATAAGTATGATTTTGTTATGACTGAACGCAGATTTATTTCGAGGCGTGGCAAGCCAAGGGAAATATATTCTGATGATGGTCGAAATTTTGTTGCTGCGGCTAAAAAGTTAGGAAGTTTTCTAAAATTAAACAATCGTCATTTTTCTAATCAGTCAAAGCCATCTAACATTCCACAAATTGCAAACTTTATTTGCGCAAGTGGAGGCAATAATTAACAGTCGACCTCTTTATCCTATGTCATCCTATAATCCTAATGATTTCCTTTCTCTCTCCCCGGGATACTTTCTTATTGGTTGAACACTAACTTCGTTCTCTTCTCCGATATTTTATGACGAAAACCTCAATAAACTAAAACGTTTTCATCAACTAGAACTATTACGACAGCATTTTTGGGCTCGGTGGCAGAAAGAATACGTGTCTGAACTGCAGCAGCGACTAAAATGGACTAAACAGTCAACACTTCTCAACTTAAACGACTTTGTCCAGGTCAAAAAATAAAATCTACCACCACTTTGCTGGCGTCTTGAAAGAATAGTCAAGTTAATGCCTGGACCCGATGGTACCACTCGTGTTGCAGATGTAAAAACTTCAATTGGAATTATTCGACGTTCACTAATTCGTCTGTGTCCGTTACCTACTCTGGAAGATAACAGAACTTTTGGAAATAACAAAGCTTTCCGCACGAGAGTTGAGAGCAATATTTTTGGAACGTAGTTCCTTATCGCGCGTTGTGAAAGGGGGCTAGACGGTAAAAATTCTTACCAAAAGTTGGCACGACATGTTTTGCTATCTCTCTCTCTCTTATAGAAAGCAAGCGAGATAATTTCATTTCTATCATAATTATTTTTTGTATTATATTAAATTTGCTTAGTAGTTCTTTATTATTTATTTGATATTAGAGTTTGTTCTTTTAGAATCAATTTGCAAATAAGACAGTTTAAATGAAAATAATAATATAAATTTGTGATCAAATATACTCGTAATATTTGTAACAACGCCATCTATTTATACCTTAGGGAAACATAGCTACATCTGTTATATAAATCTATCAGTACAAAGCGAAACCGCTATATGCGAAACAATAACTCATGGGTTTATTGATTAAGGACCTTACTTATAAAAAAATACTATGCAATGGTTATATTGAAATTAAACTATGAATAGTTTTTTTATATAATCTAGGGCAATGCTTGACTACATTCCACCTGATGGTAAGTGGAATGTAGTCTTAGGTGGTAAGGCGCATTACCCTAGCAGCCTATTCACTCTTCTCTTGAATGTATCCACATTGTATTCGGTCGGAAATACCGACGCAGGCAAGCTGTTCCAATCCTTTGCTGTACGCAATAAAAAAGAAGAAGCAAAGCGCTTGGTTTGGACAGGTGGAATGTCCACAACAAAAGGATGGATCCTGCCGTGCGTCGGAAAGTCCGATGATGGAAGGGGGCCGGGGGAATTAGATCGTGTAATTCCTGCGCACACTCACCAAAATGTATCCTATAGAATACTGAGAGGCTAGCAATTCTACGCCTGTGTTCAAGGCTGTGGAGGTTGGCGTCAACCAATTTAGGGTCGCCAATAAGCCTCTTTGCTCGCCTCTCAATTGAGTCCAGAACCGCAAGATGAGACTTTGCGGCACCAGCAAATATGTGGCTACAGTACTCTACACACGACCGGATTTGTGCTTTGTATAAAACATAAAGTTGTCCCGGTGTAAAGTACTTGCGAACCTTCGCAAGAATGGCAAGCTTTGCTGCTGCTGCTCTTGCTCTGGACTCAATGAACCGACCAAAGTTGAGGTTCGAGGAAATCTCTAAGCCTAACAACTGAAGCCGGTCACTGTATTCCAAGGATACATTCTGGAAAGTAGGAACCAAGGTGAAAGGGCTCCTTTTGGCGGTGAACAGACACGTCTGCGTTTTAGAGGCGTTGAATTTGACAAGATTGGCATTGCTCCATGCGGAGACTGCCTGAAGTTTGTCATTCAAACGTTGCACCATGGCTTCCCTTTCAGACTGTACTTGATCTCGACTAGACCGAGTACTCGGCAGATATCTTTCTACAACTGTGCTGTCGTCTGCGTACCCATAGATACCGGGCTTCAACAGATCGTTAATGTGCAGCAGAAAAGAGTTGCAGAAAGAACGGACCCCTGAGACACTCCGGCATTTGTTGTCAAGGATTCCGAGGAACACCTATCGACAACTACTCGGAGAGATCTCTGGCTCAGAGAGTCCGTTACCCAGCCGATCAGACCAGGAGATTTACCGTACGCTGAAAGCTTGCTTATAAGGCCAGACCCTGTCAAATGCCCTCAAGACGTCCAGAGAGACGGCGACCGCTTCTCCGTTCTTCTCGATGGCCTCGCCTAGAATGTGTGTAGCATACACCAGGAGGTCCCCAGTAGACCTATTACGGCGAAACCCATACTGTCAGTCACTGAGGAGATCGTTACCTTCTACCTAGAAGCATACCTATGCTAGAAGGCGCGAGTTCAATACACGCTCCATGATCTTGCAGAGTATGGAGGTGATTGAAATCGGTCTGTAGTTGACAGGACCAGCACGGCTGCCTTTTTTGGGCACGGGTTGCACGTTGGCAAGCTTCCAGGATTTCGGCACTATTCCAGTCTCGAAAGAGAGGCGATACAGACGTGTCAGTACAGGAGACAACTCAGCTGCACATGTCTTGAGCAAAATGGCTGGTATACCATCAAGGACCACTGGCTTTATTCCCTTCTAAACGACACCATGTTCTCTATACCTCTTTGTTAGTGATGCGGATTTCAGGCATCGAAATACCGCAGTGAGGAAGATGTGCTGGAGAAGCATTGCCAGTGTCTAGATGCGAATTATCAGCAAACAGAGAAGCAAATACATTCGCTTTCTCCATTGCTGTGTGGGCCAGGGATCCATCCGGCTTCAGCAGAGCAGGCAATGAGGGTTGGCAGAATTTCGACTCGATCGCTTTCGCAAGAGACCAGAAAGCTCGACTGCCAGTTTGTCTGACAGAGAGCTTTTTGCCATTCTTAGCGATTCGATGGAGACGAGCCTTCCGCAATGCCTTTTTGTAGGACTTGGCAGCTAGGTTAAAGGCTCTCTTCTTTGTACTTACATCCGGAGTTTCGCGGCTTCGAGCATCAGCCCAAATGAGGTATGCCGAATGTTTTCGGTCTTGAGCATGACCACATTCGGCATTAAACCATGGGCGAGCTTTGCCACCGACGGGAACTTCAGCAAAAGGAATAAAATACTCCATTGCCTGATGCACCACATCGGTTATAGCATCCGCGCAACTCGACGGATCCAAAGAAGAAAAGCAGACCTGACGCCAAGGATAAGACGCAAAAAAGGGCCGCATCGACGAGCTGCGCCGAAGGGTACTGATACAGAGCCATATCTGCAGCCTCACTGAGATACTCAAATAAACGAGTTGTCTCCTGGTCACCGCTGTGCGAACGGTAGACACAGGAATACAGGATTTTTTCGTTTCCTGTGTCCACTAAAACCCATAGGGAAGAAAAAGTGGGGTCTTCAAGGTGACGGAGACGCTGAACACAGAGGTCGTTCCGCGCGTACACACTGACTCCGGCCCGTGAGCGAAAGTTGTGCTCTAACGAGTAACCGGGATAATCCAAGTATGTAGCGCTCAAAGGACATTGTATCTGCGTCTCCGTCAAAAAGAGCAAGTGCGGCTGCTCTGTCTCCAGGTGGTGGTGGACAGCTAAAAGATTTGAGTGCAAACCCCTGATATTAGTGAGGTGCACTTTATATGAGGAGGAGTGCAACCGCTGTGTAACCTTGTTCCTTTTTCTTAACTTTTTCATAAAAAAAAATATATATAAAAGTGAATAGGGACGGGAAATGGCAGTTGAACGAGGCGGTACGTATCGAACCCGACGTCGAAATTGGTGATGTCTTGCCACTGGGAGGCTAGTCTGGAGACTGCGGGGACGCCCGAACCCCCCCAGGGATCGCCATTGGGCCTCCTCGTCTGGTCGCCAACCAGCACGATGGAGCCACCCTGGGATTTTTCACAGCTGGCAGGGCAGCCTTTCGTGGGTGGCTAACCCACTAATTGGGCCCCCAACTATCTGCGGGCGGCCAGCGGAAAGCCGTTGCTTCTGATCCCGCTACCCTCCTCGACTAGACACCCGACAAAACAAACACCAACTCGACGTCAAACCGGTTCGCCAACGCACCGTAGCTGTTCAGATCCATTTTCCATTAACGGCTTCATCAAGCAACGTGCCGGAACACGACTAGGTCGCTTTGCGGCACGGCTTTGCCCGATGGGTGGTAACTTTGCCGGCGACCCGATGTTATGGTCTACCACCAAGAAAACCAAAGTTATATTCGGTTTAAGCTGTGAATAACGTAAGAATAATTTATTACTAATAAACTCGGTATAACATTGTTATAACTATTCTATCATTATGTCAAATGCACAAAACGGCAACGTCGGCATTCATATACAAACTTCCTAAAAAAACGAAAAACTATATTTTTTCTGTGATATACTTTGATACTTTCAATGTTGACGTATTATGACTTTATAACTCAGTAGTTAATATAATAATTAATTATTAGTTTTATTTAATAAGAATTATTATAAAATGACTAATAATAAAGAACGCACGTACTAACTGAAAAACCCGAAAAAAGAGGAAAAGGTATAATTACAATGTTAATACAATATGAAATCCACACCTACTATTCTAATTCTTGTATTTCTCATTGCTTATAATATATTTTTATTGCAGCAACTTCTAAGAGAATTATTGAAGTCACAATACTAATTAAAGAAAATAACCATTTAAATACAAATACAAATAAGGCGAGACTAAAACCGTGGACTCAAGTAGTTGAGGAGATAGTATAAACTTTTTTTAAGCTTCATTTTGTAATTTAATAAGATTTTTGTGAAGGACATCTAATTAAAACACTCTACTTACATACACTTTGGTGTTTTGTATAGTACCTATTCGTATTATGCCACAATACAAGAATTCCGTTTTCAGATTTCATCATCATCCTCCTACCCTGTTCCCATTATTTGGGGTCGGCGCAGTATGTATTTTTCTTCCATTCATCTCTATCAACTGTCAACTCCTCACCCACGCCTTTCAAACACATGTCATTCATCACACAATCCATCCATCTCTTTTTGGGCCGTCCTCTATCTTTGTATCCTTCCACACGCAGATCTAATACTCTTTTCACAACCTGTCTTTCGTCCCTCCGCATTACATGTCCATACCATGCTAATCGTCTTCCTCTCATCTTATCGGTCACTGGTGCTACTTTCATGCTTCCTCTTATATACTCATTTCGTATCTTGTCCATTCTCTTAACTCCACACATCCATCGCAACATCCGCATTTCATTTGCATGCAATCTCCTTTCATCCTTTTTCTTAACAGGCCAGCATTCCGATCAATACATGACGACAGGTCTGATAATTGTTTTATATATTTTCCCCTTCAATTTGATGGGCATTCGGGGATCACAAGTTACACCTGTGACCTGTCGCCATTTCATCCATCCTGAGCTGATCCTGTGTTCCACAGCGCGGTCTATATCTCCATCCCCCTGCAAAACTGAAGCGAGGTACTTAAAATCCGAGCAAGTAGGCAGTGCTACGCCATCTAGCATGATAGCAACAGGACCGGATAATCCGCCAAAGTCACAGAACAAATACTCTGTTTTTGTTCTGCTGATCCTTAGGCCAAAATTCTCCAGTTTCTGTTGTCATAACGCTAGTCTACTCTGTACCTCGAGTCCATCTTCACCAACGAGAACGATGTCGTCGGCGAATATCATGCACCAGGGTGCCTCTTCCTGGATGTCTGACGTCAAGGCGTCCATAATCTACAGGAAAAGGTAGGGGCTTAGAGCTGACCCTTGGTGCAAGCCTACAGCCACACCGAAATCATCGGTATTGCCAGCGGACGACCGAACGTGTGTACATGATGAAATGTACATAGCACGAATCAGCTCCACATACTTACCTGGCACTCTTTTCTCTTTCAAGGTCCACCACAAAACCTCTCGGGGTACACGGTCGTATGCCTTTTCTAGGTCTATGAACACCATATGCAAGTTTTTGTGAACCCGTCTGTATTTTTCGCATAATTGGCGAAGAGCGAAAATGGCATCCGTAGTCCCTCGGCCCGGCATGAACCCGAATTGGTTTTGGGTAATTTCACTCTCTTCTCTTATTCTTTTCTCAAGTATTTTTTCCCACACTTTCATCGTATGTAACATAAGCTTTATGCCTCGGTAGTTATTGCAATCCTGAACATCACCCTTGTTTTTAAAGATGGGCACTAGCGTACTACTGCACCATTCATCCAGTATCGTGTTCTCGTGCAGCAAGTTGCTGTACCAAAGAATAAAGTCAGCCACCTCCTTCCATCCGCATCACACAATTTCCACACTTCGACTGGTATTTCATCTGGTCCCACCGCTCTTCCATTCTTCATACTCTTTACGGCCATTTTCACTTCTTCCTCACAAATTTCCCTCACCAGACCTATGTTTAACGGCAGATCTTCTAATACTCTGTCCCAATCATTTTCTTCATTTATCAGCCTTTCGAAGTATCCCTTCCAGCGATCTTTTATCTCCTCCCCATTCATCAATACCCTTCCACTATCGTCTTTTATGCACTTAATATGTGAAATGTCTCTCGCATTCTTCTGCCGTGCTTTAGCTAATTTAAAGAGTCGTTTTTGGCCTTCAGGGCACTCTAGCGACTTGTAAATGTCGTCTTGGTTCGCAGCCTTTGAGGTCGCAACAACTCTTCTAGCTATTTTCTTGCATTCTTTATACTTCTTTTTCTTATCTTCTTTTAATCTTTCGTCTCCTACTTCCACACTCTGCCACTCTTTGAATACTTTCTTCTTCTCTTTCAATGCTTCTTGGACGTCTTCATTCCACCACCTTGTAATCTGTAATGTATCTTTATCTATGGTTCCTTTACCCTTAGACTGTCCTAGAACTTCCTTCGCTACACTTCGGATACACTTTGCCATTTCATTCCAACACTCATTCACACTTTTTCCTTTCATATCCTTCATTTCCACCATATTGTCAACTACTTGCTTCCTAAACTCACATGCATACTGATCCTTTCCTAGCAAATGTCACTTTATTTTGGGTGGGGGGCGGTTCTGGTGTTTACTGGCAAGGACTCTGACTAGTATGTCCATTAGCAATAACCGGTGTTGTGAAACTAGTGTTTCACCTGGTAATATTTTACAGTCATTGATGCAGTTGATTCTATTCCTTTTTACTAGAAAATAATCAATCTGCGTCTTGTTCAGGCCGCTTTTGTATGTAACGAGGTGTTCTTCTCGTTTCTGGAACCATGTATTTGTTATAGCCAGGTCAAATGCAGTAGCCGCTTGTAGGAGGGCCTCTCCTTCATTGTTCCGTGTTCCGTACCCCCAGCCTCCGTGACCTCTTTCATACCCTCCATTCATTCTTCCTACATGGCCATTAAAGTCACCACCAATATATACCTCTTCGCTGTTTGGTATATTTATTACTAGGGCATCAAAGTCCTCCCAAAACTTCTCTTTCATACTTTCCTCACAGCCTGTTTGAGGGGCATACACACTTACAATATTCATAACCACATTCTCTAGCATCAGTTTGACAACGATCATTCTATCATTTTTCCTTTCAACCTCTGTAACTCTTTCTTTCATCTCTCTATCCAATAAAATCCCTACCCCATTTCGCATCGACCCATCGCTTCCACAATAATAGAACTTATATCCTTCTCCAATCTGTCTCGCCCTAGTACCTTTCCATTTCGTTTCCTGCAAGCACGCTACATTTATTCTTCGTCTTTTCAGAACATCCGCTAACTCTCTTCCTCTTCCATTCATCGTACCTACGTTCCAACTGGCAAACCTCAACTTAACATTCTTCACACTTCGGGCTCGCTTCTTACGTCGTACCCGCTCCGAGTGGTACGACAACCCTTGTCCATTTCTCACAGGGGCCGGGTGCTGCTCCTGCGCGTCGCCTAGGGGGGACGCCCTAACCCTGTCGCGCATCATATTAACCTTTGACATACTGCATGTGTTTTGGCTTTTCTTTTACAGTCGGCCGCCTGCCTGACACCAACTCTCCTTGGGAATGAAATAAAATAATAAATTAATAAAATGGAAATTCTTTATTTGAATAGAAAGGAAAAGGATGAGGACGTAGGGCAGGGAAGGTAGAGTTTAGATAGGGATAATAGGTTTAAGGGATACTACTTACTTGGAAGATTAGGTATAAGTCAGTAGTAGCTCGGGGGGCCGGGATCGCATACCCGTATATCATAGCATGGTCACCGAAGTAGTAGATCAGTATGATATCCCCTGATATGAGATAGATATCAGATTTATTGTAATTTATAATAAGATATAAAAAACAGATAGTTTAATATCTCATATGTTTATTTCAATTACAATTATTATATAACTATATTAGCACTGCTGAAGCTACCATTTACATTTTGGTGTTTTACAAGGAAGTTCTGAAGCCCTGTCGGTAAAGACAAATCAATTTTTATTGTAATAATAAAAATACATTCGTATCTCTCTTGCTTTATAGCCCAAGAGCCCGTGAACCCCAGACCTTCCTTATTTTATAAAAGCTGAAAGTTTGTCAGCGCACATTACCAACACATGTAGGAACGATGGAGCGTTATGAAGTTCAGACTATAGTGGCTTCAGCAGGTAATCAGTGCTGAAGGTGAGAACATTACCATTTTACTTTCGTCATATTATAAAGGCTGATTTTTTGGTAATACCTTAAGAATATTATTAAAAATTACGTCATTCATTGCCAGACACTTTCCACAGTGGTAACCCCTTGCCAGACACCCTTAATGTTATGAAAATTTTAACCTTACTTACGTTATTGTATAAAAGCTGATTTTTAAATATAATAATTACATAATAATTAGATGATGTTTTCTCATCAGCCAGACACTTTTCATAGTTCTTACCCCTTGCCAGACAATAAAATAGGGTAGCTGTAAGAAGGAGCTCGAGGTATTGTACACGTATAGGTGCGAGTGAGATGGCGAGTTAGGTCTATTACCATCCATCATACTTTTATCTCTAAATCACAAACTATAGATAGTTCAATTCACGAAGACGCGCTCCACCAATTTTTATGAAAATTCAAACTTGTCACGAAATATGCTCTACTTTATATTTTGAGAAAATCAAGATGTCTGGTTCAATATTTGTCAGCAGGTCGAAAAAAAGAAGAAGAATACATGAGATATTTTGACATTGGTTTTAGTTTTGTTATAAATGTCGGTGAAACATCAGACTCGGAATCAGATATTTCTGAAACGAGTGATTAACGATTTTATTTTCTCAATATAGATCAATAAAACTTTTTCACGTATTTCATTTATGTTTATTGTTACCCCTACTCCCCCGGTGACGCTGTAATAGCCAACAGAGCTAACAGTATAGACAAACAAAACAAAAAAAAATGTTACCTACAATGCTAATATTATCGTGTATTAACTAATAATCATTTAAAATATCTACACCAAAAAATAAAAAAATTCATAGCCCTATCCTTTCAGTCGGGTAATAAATATTAAATTGAAGAAGAGCATCTCTCACTGTGACAATGACGCTCTCTCCTGATTAGTCTATTCATTGTAGTGTGCGTGTGCACTCATAGGTAATTAGTGTGTACCGATAACTCTCAACATTGACAAAACATATCACACATATAATGCACGAACTATAATAGTAAACTTATTATATACTGGCTTTTGCCCGAGGCTTCGCACGCCTCAAATTCGTAGTAAAACGATTCCCCTTTCCCTTGTTTTTTGTATTGGCTTCTATATGACTTGTTTTAAGTGATTCAATCAAAATTCTGACATCGGCAGACTTCGCTCACTGCCAAAAATCTATTTAAAGTTTTTAATAAGGATATAATATTAGGTAGGTACTGTATTTTTTTATTCCTCTTTAGTTTTTACCTAAACATCCAATAAAATACTTAATAACCATTCTAACCATATATCACACTTATAGATTTTCTTTGAACATAATCAAAATATCTATTTTAAATGCTAAATAATATGTATTAGACATTCAGTTAGCTATATGCATTGACAAATTTTTCAATACTGAACATTCACAAAAGCCATTTTAGAGAGGGTTCCATACCAGAGTGCGCCGACCGACTGTACCCCCGCAAACGCGGAGACCCTATATTTTAAATCTGTAATATTTTCAAAAATATACATTTAAATTATCAAATCAAATCAAATCAAAATCAAAATGTCTTTATTTGGACATCACATATAAAATTGACATAAAAATATTAAATCTATTTTATAAAACAAAAGAAAAAATAATACAAAAGAGAAAAAAAAAAAACAATATTAATACAATGACAAAGAAAGTTATAAAAACTGATGCCCAAATCGGAGAGCCACTCAGCTATTGCAGAGGAAACTGTCCCCTACGCTGATTTTCAGTGACCGCCGTTTAGTGACATTTCGAACCCTAATGACGGAGATACAAGTACAAATAACACAAAAAAAATGATCATATAAAAAAAAAATAACAGAAAACATTGGTATCATAGCACAAAAAAAAATATATTTTAAAATAAAAAGTAAAAATAATAATAATAAGTAAAGTAAAAATAAAGATAAAAATGATTATCAATAATAACTATTATTTACTATACTATTCTATACATTATTTACTATACTATACTATATATATAAAAAAAACCAGCAACTAAAAAAAGCAAATAGAAAAGTGATCGCATTAGTAGTAAACAAACAAACCGGTCTTAATGAAAGAATGAAAGGTACAATGTACAAAGGTACAAAGGTACAATTACATGCTATAAAGGGCTATATTGTTTAATTTTAAATGTAAAAAGTGCTTAAGTTACGTAATAATAAGGGTTAAGGCTGTATTGCTTCAAATCGCTTCGTAAGTAAGCCCTTATTTCTCCTAAAAAGTAAAGAATAAAAATTGGCTACTGTGGGTTATCTCTAAGAGATAACATATACCATCGCGTATTTTCTTGTAGAACTTTTTAAGGTAGGTATACAGTAATTACCACCTTATTCTGATGTATCTCGTAGAGATCAGCCAGCGTTTGCAATGTAAGCGTAAATCAATGTGTTTGTTTACGACTTCGCAAAACAATGTATTAAGTATGTTATTATACATATAAACCATTTTCTTGCATCACTCTATCTATTAAAATAACTGCATCAAAATCATGTAGTTTTGAAGATCTAAGCATACATAGAAACAAAGGGACAGACGCGGGAAGCGACTTTGCTTTATACTATGTAATGATTTATAATCCACTAATGATAATGAATGTACTTTACAGTCTGCACAGATTTAAAATATGTCATGTTATTCGTTAATAATTAATATTAACTTAATATCGAATATAAAATAAATTACAATTAGAGATAGCATAAACATTATTTTAGCCGATGTAAATATGTACCAACTATCAATATGCGCAGTACAAATAACAATTGCGCAGTGGGGATGACAATAGACCTAACTCGCCATCTCACTCGCACCTATACGTATACAATACCTCGCGCTCCTTCTTACAGCTACCCTATTTTATTGTCTGGCAAGGGTTAAGAACTATGAAAAGTGTCTGTCTGATGAGAAAACATCATCTAATTATTATGTAATTATTATATTTAAAAATCAGCTTTTATACTATAACGTAAGTAAGGTTAAAATTTTCATAACATTAAGGGTGTCTGGCAAGGGGTTGCCACTGTGGAAAGTGTCTGGCAATGAATGACGTAATTTTTAATAATATTCTTAAGGTATTACCAAAAAATCAGCCTTTATAATATGACGAAAGTAAAGTGGTAATGTTCTCACCTTCAGCACTTATTACCTGCTGAAGCCACTATAGTCTGAACTTCATAACGCTCCATCGTTCCTACCTGTGTTGGTAGTGTGCGCTGACAAACTTTCAGCTTTTATAAAATAAGGAAGGTCTGGGGTTCACGGGCTCTTAGTATATTAGCAATTGTTCTATCCTTAGTTCTCTTCTACTTTTTTCATGGTTGAGTGAAATGGTTTGATCTAGTGAGTATATTTTACATCTATTTATTTATTTATTTATTTATATCTTTTCCACTTAGAATCATAATCAGTGATCACTTGTGTACGTCAACATGGAAGTGTCAGGAGGGCCTATTACGATACTAGATTTATCGTAATAAGCCCTTCTGAGAAAGCACTTTCCATCTTAATGTTAAAGCTATGAGGGTTCCAAACGCGTCCTGGTCTGAGAAGAACCACACAACAAACTCAGCCGGATATATTTTTTGTTATTGTGATCACTGTTTCACAAACGTCAAACTTAATACAAATTTGGAACAACTAGAACCGTCGCAATCAATAAGAAAAGAAGCCTAATGATTTCAGGCAACGAAAATTAAATAATAATAACAGAAAAAACATATATATATAAATCTTCGGCCTGCCACACAACCAGTCACCGCAAGCAGCACCCGTTCACGAGCATAACACAAGAGCCAGCCATCACCCCCTTCGCACATATTTGAGGGAGGGAGGCAACCCGACTCCCGATGCTACCGCAAGTAGTGACTTCTAAGGAATCGGTGTGATGCAGAAGGTCGATAAAGCAAAATAATTTACAACAAAAAACAAATTGCGGAGATTACTAGCTATTCGCAATACAATACAGATTCATTCCCAGGCCATACCGTCGTCGATGTAATCCTTTACACTATAGTAGGATTTTTTTATTAAATTATTTTTAACATATAATTTAAATTTATTTAATGATAGGCTTAAGGCTTCATTTGGGAGCTTATTATAAAAACGTATACAATTACCCTTAAAGGATTTACCTATTTTATGGAGCCTAGTGCCGGGCATAGCGAGTTTATTTTTTTGTCTTGTATTAATTTTATGTAAATCACAATTTTTCTTGAATTTTGAAATATTTTTATGAACGTAAATTAAATTTTCATAAATATATTGATTGTAAACAGTCATAATTTTAAATTCTTTAAATTTGTTTCTTAAAGAGTCTCTTGGTCTCATATTATATATTGCGCGAACAGCCCTCTTCTGCAATGTAAATATGGTATCAATGTCAGTCGCATTGCCCCATAAGAGTATACCGTATGACATTAAGCTATGAAAGTAACTAAAGTATACTAATCGAGCAGTTTCCATATTTGTTAATCGACGTATTTTTTTAACCGCGTATGCAGCAGAACTTAGTCTGCTTGACAAATCGAATATATGAGGACCCCATTGCAATTTTTCATCTAAAGTAATGCCCAAGAAAGTAGTAGATTTGACCAAGTCCAAGTCCTCATTATTTAATTGTACATTGGTTCTAACATTTTTAACATTTGGTAAACTAAATTTGACACATTTTGTCTTTTTTTTATTAAGCAACAAATTATTGGCGTTAAACCATTGTACAACATCTGAGAGAGCATTGTTTACATCGTCAATAACAGATTGCCGTCTATTAACTTTAAAAGTAAGAGAAGTATCATCAGCAAACAACACTATCCCATGTTTTTCCCTCACTAGGTGAGGTAAGTCATTTATGTAAATGAGGAACAAGAAAGGCCCTAAGATAGAGCCCTGTGGCACACCTATTTTTACCAAAGAACCAGGGGAACGTTTTCCATTTACATCAACTTTTTGAATTCTATCATTAAGATATGAACTAATTAAATCTAGGGACTTATTTTTAACTCCATAATGTTCTAACTTTTTTATAAGGATTTCATGTTGAACGCAGTCAAACGCCTTAGATAGATCACAGAAAATGCCAAGTGCATCCTGTGATCCTTCCCAGGCTTCAAATATGTTTAGTAATAGCTCAACACCAGCATCTGTTGTAGAGCGACCGGCAGTGAAACCAAACTGGTTTTTGTGTAAGAGATTGTTTTTACTGAAATATGCCACAAGTTGATTAAGAATTATTTTCTCAAAAATCTTACTAAAAGTGGGTAAGACTGAAATAGGTCTATAGTTACTAGGATCTAATGAACAGCCGGATTTGAATAATGGAGTTATTTTACTTTGTTTCATTAGATCAGGAAATATACCATATTCTAAACAATTATTAAATATTAATGCTAAGTCTGGCGCTACAATGTCAATTATGGACTTAAGTATGTCAACAGAAAACCCCCAAAGATCACTAGTCTTTTTAACGCAAATTGATCTAAATACTTTGATTACTTCTTGAGCATTAACTTTTTCAAACTTAAAACTACTAACACATTGATCTACATTCTCTCTAAGTAAACCCATAGCTGCAGCGGTAGAAGAATTTAAAGATAACGTTGTAGTCACTGGAATATTAGTAAAAAAGGTTTCAAAAGCAGTAGCAACCTCGAGGTCAGACGTGACATATTTATTATCTATATTTAATTTAAAGTCGATCCTCTGGGATTTAGCTCTTCCAGTTTCCTCATTAATTATTTTCCAAGTTGTTTTTATTTTATTAATGCTATTTCCTATTTTATTTTGAATATGTTGATTTTTTGCTATTTTACATTGTTTTTTAAAAGATTTGGAAAATAATTTTACCTCATCCCTAAACTCATTACTAGTATTAAACATCAATTCCGCATACATATTATATAATTTTTCTCTATTTTTGTGTAACTCAGCAGATGCCCAATCACTAAACACTAATTTATCATTAACAACCACTGTTTTAGGAGTAAATATAAAGTTAAATAATTTAGTGAAAGTACTAAAAAAGTCATTGTACATAATATTGGGGTTTGAATTTTTCATCAAAGGCAAATAGCGTACTAACCCATTTTTAATTTGTTCGATACGTTCTACAGTCACTGGTATAAAACTTATTTTCTGTTTTGATTTTTCTCTCTTGCTACAACTGAATTTAATAAATTGGCCATAGTGGTCAGAATCTAATGTATTGAATAAACATTTAAAATTTGGAATAACACTTGTAAAAATGTTATCAATACAAGTGGCACTAGTGGTTGTGACTCTAGTAGGCTCCATAAACATGTGTAAAAGATTATAAGATTTGAACAAATTTAAAAACTTTATACTTATTGAATTTTGTTCAAGAATATTAATATTGAAGTCTCCACAAATGATTACCTTTTTACTAGAATGTGATAGTTCTCTCATCTCATCTCTGATAAAGCTACCTGAACATTCAAATACTATATCCTTTACAATATTTATAGAACTGGCCACGAGAACCTTGTACTTTCGGCATTGTAAGTGCAGTCTTTTCTAATATTATGTAATATTTTTGACAATATTGATTTAGCAAGTTGCCTGAATATTCCAGTAACGGACTGGTAAAATAACCTATGAATGTTTGCAGCATCACCTTGTATCTGAAATATATAAGAAACACATAAGTTCTGGTATATTTACATTTCTATTTCCAAAATTGTATAAAAAATTATGTATAATATCTTACTCGATTGCGGCCCCGATATCTTAACGCTGTTAACATCTTAATCAGTGAAGATAAGTCACGTCCCCGTTTATCCACTGTTATTTCACCAGCAAACAATCAACACCAAACAATATTTTTATTATTTTAGTTTTTCTCCTAGACTGTTGCATTGGAATAACCGTATTATTACTTCTTCAACTCCTTGTATTGAGTTAAAAGCCATTGATTTTTTTAGTATAATACTAAGCACTCTGATATTTGTCTATTCAATAGAATCTAGAAAATAGCGAATTTTTAACGTTAGTAAAAAGTGTTATTTGGTTGCTTGGTTACGATAGTTAGTGCGGTCACTAGGGGGAAAACCGGGGTCACTTACCTTCGGGGAGGTATTCCAAATAAAAGCAGTGCGAAGCGTGGCACGGCGACGTGCCACGACGACATCCCGGCAACCATTTTTTGGCTCTGATTTTCCCAGCGAACTGGAAATTATCGATTTGGACGCGGATGAACTGACCCCGACGGTCAGTTCTTCCGTGTATGACTTTGGCAATCCTATTGGACTCCGATTGGCTTTCGGATGTGATCTGATTGACGGGTCAGATCAGGAGGTATGCGTGCGGCGCAAGCGAGGCCCTCTCTCAGAGGTCTCTCGCTTGCAGAGTAAAGCGTCCGGGAGCGACTCTGAACTTGGTGTTGCGTTTTCCAAATGCAACACCGCTCGTCGTGGACGCTCCACTCCAAGCACGTGCGGATCAGGGATCGCAAGGGTGAAAGCAGAGCTGCGAGCCCTGAACATGGAGGAGGAAGAGGCTGCATTCGAGCGAAAGCTCCAACGCCAGGCCTCCCGGAAGACGGCGGGTACGGCTAGGAGTGCGCCAGGCTCCGAGGAAGAGACTTCCTTGGAGGTGCAACCTGTGCCGGATCCGTCGTCTCTAAGCGTCGAGGAGTTGAGTGCAACCGCCGCGCGACACTCGCACGCCATCTACGAGTGGACCCGTAAGTCGGGAAACCTCAAGGGCACGGTTGTCAAGGCCCTCAGGGACGAGTCGAGTACGGGCACATGGGCGTCACCTTTGTCCAGTGGCCCGTTGCTGCGGCTAAGATTCTGCTGGAAGCTAAGGGCTGCTGTTAAGGGTCGGCTGCTGGTTGGATAGAGCTCGGCCAGGGTCAGAGCTCTAGAGGAGCGGCCCATGCGGTGTTTCGGGTGTCTTGAGCACGGGCGCACGCGTGCGGTCTTCCCCTTCAAAGTTGACAGAAGCTCGGTCTGCTACTGGTGCGGCCTAGCGGGTCACACCCGTGCAGGCTGCACCGCGGTCCTCAGGTGCGCTCTCTGCGTAGATCGAGGACTCCCAGCAGGCCACGAGCTGGGTAGTGGAGCTTGCCGAGCTCCCCGAAGGAGAGGGATAGCAGTCGCTCCCTCTCCTGCTTCTAGAGGCGGCGGTGGCGGGAAACCGACTGTGGAAGCCGTGTCGCAATGACCAGCCGGCGACATGGCTTCCTTCAGGCGAATTTGAACCACTCCGCCAGGGCCCAGGATCTTTTTGTCCAGGCCTTGACGGAGTGGAACATTGGTATTGCGTTGGCCTGCGAGCCCTACTATGTCGCCCCTAATTCCAGTTGGTCGGGGGACATAAACGGCTCCGTGGCAGTGGTTGTGGGACCTAGTCCCGGTCCCCCTTTCTCCACTCTGGAGACTGGCCCGGGTTTAGTAATGGCGCGGTGGGGGGAGTACGTCGTCGTAGGCGCGTACTTCTCCCCCAATCGCAGCCTGGCGGAGTTCGAGGTTTTTCTCGACTCCATCCATCAGTGCTGCGATTCGCAGACAGGCGTCGGAAAAGGTCATCTTCCTCCGCGACCTGAACGCTAAATCCGCGGCCTGGGGGAACCACGCCACGGACGCTAGGGATAGGGCTGTCCAGATCTGGTCGCTCATCTCCGGTCTGTCCCTCCTCAACAGAGGGACCGAACCGACCTGCGTGCGGCAGCATCTGGCCGGGCCGGATCTGGCCGGACCACCGCGGGGGCTCCCCCACTCAAAGGGGGGGAGCTGGTTCTGTCCCAGTCATCACGGAGGCCGAGCTGGCGGTCGCGCTGAATCGCCGGCGAGCCCGCAACACTGCGCCGAGGCCGGACGGTATTCCAGGGCGAGTGTTGGTCATCGCCCTGGAATACCTGGGAGGCAGGCTTCGGGAACTGTTCAACCTGTGTTTTGCGCACTGGACAGATCCCGAAAAGGCCAAGCGGAAGGAGGGCAGGTTGTGCCTGTTGCGAAAGGAGGGTCGTTCTGCCGATTCTCCTACCGCATACAGGCCAATCGTGCTGCTGGACGAGATGGGCAAGCTCTTCGAGAGAGTCCTCTCTGCCCGTCTCGTCAAGCACCTCCAGGAGGTAGGTCCGGGTCTCTCAGACGCTCAGTTCGGCTTCAGGGCGGGTCGTTCAACGATCGACGCCCTGAGAGCTCTGAGAGACCTGACCGAAGAGGCTGTTTCCGAGGGGAATGTCGTCCTGGCGGTTTCGCTGGACGTCGTCAACGCCTTCAACAGCCTGCCGTTCGAGACTTTGGTTGAGGCGCTCCGGTTCCATGGAGTGCCACCTTATCTCGGCAGGCTGTTGGGGGCGTACCTGCAGGATAGAGAGGTCCTGTGGGATTGCGGCGACCGGCGGGTCTACCGACGTGGCGTGAGCCGAGGGGTTCCACAAGGGTCCGTGTTGGGACCGGTCTTGTGGAACCTGGGCATGACTGGCTGCTTCGCTGTCCGCTCCTCCCCCGGACGAGGGTGCTATGTTACGCAGACGACACTCTCGTCACGGCGCGCGGAGGGAGCTTTGCGGAGGCAGCCCGTCTTGCCACGGTCGGCGCTACGTTGGTAGCGGACCGCATAGGGCTGTTGGGACTGGAGGTCTCCGTTTCCAAGACGGAGGTCATCTTGTTCCATGTCCCTCGATGGGGTCCCCCTCGTCGGGCGTACATCTCCATCCAGGGTGCGTGGGTGGCGGCGAAGGCCCAGATGAAGTATCCGGCCTCACCCTGGACGGTAGATGGAACTTTGGGGCCGACTTCTCTCTGCTGGCCCCGAAGTTACTCTCCACTGCAGTCGCCTTGAGTAGGCTTCTATCCAACACCGGAGGGCCGCAGGCTCCTCGCCGGTTATACGCTGGAGTGGTAAGGAGCATGGCCCTGTACGGTGCTCCCATATGATCGGGAGCCCTCACCGCGAATTAAGGGCCTTTTTGCGTCGCACGCAAAGGGTCCTAGCGGTGAGGGTGATCAGGGGGTACCGTACAGTGTCATACACTGCGGCCACAGTCCTGGCAAGCGATCCGCCCTGGGAGCTACAGACGCGGGTCCTCGCCGGAGTGTATTGGCACCGGGTGAAAGCCAGGGTCGGGCGGGTTAGTCTCGAGGCGGATCGGATCAGGGCTCTAGCTCACCGAGCCCTGATCCGACAGTGGAGTAGGGACTTAGAGTCCCCGTCGGCCGGTCTTGCGACGGTGGGGGCTATTTCCCCCCATCTCGATCGTTGGATCAGTTCCGTTCCGTCTTGTGCAGGTGCTCTCGGGGCATGGCTGCTTCGGAGAGTACCTGCACAAGATAGCACGCAGAGAGGCGGCCCATTCCATACGTTCCATAGTTCTCTGGGTGACATGCAGTCGGTGGGCCTGCTTCAGCGGCAGGTTCCATGTTTCGGCTTCATCTCAAGGCATTGTGGCAAAGATGACACAAATATGTGACAAACACTCTTTTTGTGGTTTCGCCATTAAAGTTGTCTTCAAAACTGCAACTTTTGTTCTAGGTAAACCTACTCCTAAAAAAAGTTGTCTATTTCGAGGGTTACACCTTCAACAGAACTGGGTCTTGTCCAATTTCATCCCGAGCCAACACGTTTTGAGGTAGCATTGAGACCAGACAGCATTTCCTACAGGTCTTGCAGAGATTCTGCAATTATGACTATGCCATCGGCAAAGCGGAGATGCGTGAGATATTCACGATTGACATTGATGCCCATTTAATCCCACTGAAATGTCTTGAAAACATCCTTCAGCGCATTGGTGAAGAGTTTCGGGAATATATTATATAACCTATTACCCTGTCTTATACATCAAGGCAACTGGATAGGACTTGTTTGGTGGTTCTGTACTTGGACTGACATCGTTGCCATTTGGTAGAGATTCCTTCTTTCTTCCAGAACGTCAGCACATATCGATTTGGCAGCACTGCAGAGACTTCAGGACAGCCCAGGTCTCAACGGAAACGGAAGCTTTCTCCTGGTCCACCAAAAGTCAAACTTTTATGAAACCCAGCCTGCTCCGCTGGCTGGGTTGATGTCAAACATTAATGCCAGACGATTCGTAACGACTCTGGAATATAGTTTATAATTGTGGCTCAGAAGTGTTATTGGCCTAGAGTTCGGGGTAGTCCCATTGGTTATCACGGAGTTAAATAACCTTCTGAGTTCTTCAAGGACTGCTTTTTCTACAACCCTAACGAGCTCATAGGTTACTCTGTCTTCCCCGGGAGAGACCTGGGTGACTGTCAAAGGATCCTCTTGTATTTCTCGTCGAAGTCACTTCAGTTTCGGGTTGGGCTTGAAAGCTGAGACTTCTTATCTAGTTGCTTTTTTCGAAAGTACCTCATTCTCACTTCACGTACAAGTTCTCTTATGATGTTTAAGTCCTCGTTAACATTTGCCGGGCATTCCAGTCCAGCAAATCTGTTTTGCAGTTCCAGCTGGAACGCATCATGTCTTGCTTGGGGCATAGTTGGCAGATGAACAGGCCTCATCCTGCGGTTCCGTTCGAGCTTAAAATTGATATTTTGTGTCCCTTACAAGTCAGTGATCGCTTCTAGTATTAAACCTTTTGATTACTAAGACATCCCTAAATATGTAAATTAAATCTTGTTCTTATACAATATATATAAAGTCACGGAAAAAGCATGTATCTGGAAAATAGCAAGTGAAATATCGTCTATTTTTTAATATAGATACTTCTCAAAGACACAACAATTACAGCGTTTTATCATTTCTAAAAAGACAAAAACACCTTTTTATACGCCTCATTTATCTTTATATATATATTTCTTGTGTGCGTGTGTATGTCACTGAACTCCTCTCAAACGACTGGACCGATTTTTATGAAACTCTTTGTGTGTGTTCAAGGAGACTTGAGAATTGTTTAGATTCACAATTTGGTCCACTGGAAAATGGTTTTTTGATTAATTTTTAATGTGTAAGTAGGTGGTGATTTTGGAATGTTTCACATTGGTTCCTACGGACTGCGTTACCATGGCAATGTCAAATATTAAATAATATTATATTTTAATTATAGTCTGCCCTGACAGTTGGCGTTGCGATAGAAATAAGAAAAATATTTTTGTACTAGCGGCCGAAAGTGAAATTTAAAAAAATATATTGGAACATCAAATTCATTTATTTAAACTAAAAATCTTTATTAACATATTCATACGGTATCGATTGGTCGAATTATGATAAATATACATGTAATGACGTTAGAAATTGTGATAACTTTTTAATAAGTATATATTTTTTAAGTTTGAATTTTTAAAATTAAAGACGCGTGTACAAGACAAAGTCTGTTGGGTCCGCTAGTATATTTATATATTCATTGTATCTGTATATTGTGACCCTCGCTACCTAATCGTTAACATAAATTCAAAATATATATATAGAATATATGGCGGTAGAAGTGGGAGCGAGAGGTATAACAGCAAAATCTCTCTATAGCCTACTTAAATACCTTGGCCTTTCTAGAACAAGCATCGGTTCATTTCTAGAACGTATTTCAAAGGCGGCATTAGTACGTTCTTTCCAAATTTGGTTAGGTAGGGAGAGGAGTGTGGAGGGTGAAGGTGAGCTTTTTTGCGCATAATAAAGGGGCCCCTTAAACCTACTCCTGGGTCGCAAGTCCCAGGCACTGCTTGCACTCCTCTCCTTGCAACGCGATGGGCCCGGCACCCGCACGGTGAATCCATGGATTGCTAAGAAGCTTCGTCTTATATACAGGGTTATTTGTAATTAGTTGAGCACCTTTTGCAGGCAGCCCCTCTACATCAATCCTAACAACATTTGTTCTACGACTTTTTAAAATTAATAGTTTTAAAAATTTTGTTTTTCCCATACAAAATTTATTTATTGCCTCTGAACGTGCATTAAACTTGAGCAAAGAGAGGCCACGCAACTTGTCAAAATATGTGCCAAGGCCACGTGCATCGGGGCGCGGGATGGCGGGGTGACGCAGCGGCGGCTATGCACGTTAGAACTTGATCATTTTCTAAGGTGTAATAAAAAATAGCATCGTTTTCCACTTTTATTTATTAAAATATTTTCAACAATAGTCGAAACACATATTGTCTAACTGTTTAAGAATCTAATGAAAAAACAAAATCTCCAATAGAAGTTGTCCACAAGTTGAATGTCTCAATATTTTTATTTGGTTTATGAAATAAGGGCACTGTAACGAAACCAAATAAATATTATTTATAACAATACAAATTACAAAACAATAACTTCTCTTTAACTTACTTTATGCATATCATATTATCTCGTTTGTTAATATTTATATCATGACAATAAAACAATAAGTTACTTACGAATTTCTTTACGAAGTTCCTAGAAATTGCAGTCAGTCACAAATAGAAGCGTCGGTATACAGAAACAATCCAGGTAGTTAATATAAAATATCATTAATACTACACTACACTTTCATCACCATAAATCTCAAGAGACAAATGAAATATCAATTATCAAATAACAAAGATAATAATATCAAATTACAAATTACTTGACATTTGGTTGGTATACACCAACTGTTGGTGTTACCATTAATTAAAAACATCACCGTAAAATAGTAACAGTATTTAAAATCTTGTGATCCCAACTATAAACTTAATTCAGATATCCGACAAAATAAAATATTAAAAAACACCAGGAGGAATAATAGGAAGTTAATTTAAATTACGTCTAAATTGGCCTTTCCTCGTTTATGATATTAATAAAACTGAAAAAACGAAAACTTTAGTCTTTATTAAATATGTGTATGTGTATTAGTGTACACATGTAAGAAGTGAAACTTCTTTATGACATATAGGTAAATATAATTCACATTTTCTTTTAAATGTGACTTAGAAATAAAGATGGCGCGTAACAGAAAAACGTCATAATTTTCATTAATATTAATTAATTAAAACGTAAGAAGTGAATCGACTGTTTCTGACGTATAATATTCTCATAGAAGAAAGACATAAGTACCATAAAAACAGACAAATGTACACAATCCACTTTAAAAATAATAACTTTAGGCTTCTTAACATGTTGGATCGTCACTATATCACAAATAAAATTATTCATCATGGTTTCTGCTGTTTCGAGTTGTTGTTCGTTCTAGGGATAGCAAAACCCTAATGCTCCATTTCTCAGCCAAAACTCGTATTTCTTTTCATTCTTACTTCTTCTATTTCAGACAATCAATGTATTTTAAAAATATTATTAATTACATTTCATAATTTCTTCTTCATGTTATAATCTTGAATTTATTTATTAGTTTCAATAGCAAGTCCATAAAATCGTATTGTCCAGTATGTAATTACAATTCATTATTTAATTATAAAACTGTAATCCGATAATTTTATTTTTGGTTAATGTAAATTGTGTTTTGTAATCCACATACTTGTCATTTTGATTATTTAGTATTTCCATAGCAACATGGTGTAAAAGAGATGAAGCTATACGAAAAAAGCTGGCGCGCGCGTTTAACAGTTTCTGAGTTTCGCTAGACTGCCGCGACCTATAACTTTAGACTGCATACAAAATACAGTGTAATAAATAATCGAGGGAGCAAAAGTTTTTTTGTTTCGTTTATTCTGAGTTATTTATCAAGATTTTTTAAAAGTCGTAGAACAAATGTTGTTGGGATTGATGTAGAGAGGCTGCCTGCAAAAGGTGCTCAACTAATTAAAAATAACCCTGTATATATATATTGGTAAGTCTCAAATATTTTCTAGTACAAGTATGTAACAGTGTAACTTGAACGTACACAGTTCAAGTTATATAACACAGTTAATATAATAAAATTATAAAATTAATATTAAATACCTTTGTACCTACTTTCTGCTACTAAGTAAGCACTGACATAATCCTCTTCAACAATCCCATGTGATATCTCAGAACCAACTTATATCATCAGCTTATATAATGTTGAAATAAATAAATATATAGTTAGCTTATACGCGGTAGAAGTGGGAGCGAGAGGTATAACAACAAAATCTCTCTATAACCTATTTAAAGACCTTGGCCTTTCTAGAACAAGCACCGGTCTATATCTAGAAAGTATTTCAAAAACCTACATTCTAGAAAGTATTTCAAAACCTAGACCTGGCTCGCAAGTCCCAGGCACTGTTTGCACTCCTATCCATGCTAACGATGGGCCCCTCAACCGCACTGTGAATCCATTGAATGCTAAGAAGTTTATTATTTCCTAGGGACCATTAAATATTATTATCTTGAAAAGCCTTTAAATGTAATGTAAACCAGAAATTAAAAAAAAAATATTGCTGAAGTATTATTCCTACACATCTGTATATTTCAATTGCACCATTGTTACGAATTCGTAATATCATATAGTGGCATTAAAAGAAATTAAACTGGTCACCATTACTTAAAGGAAGCTCTAAACAGCCTAAAAAGGTGGCAAGGCGCCATTGTCCGGTCGTAGCGGAGCCTTCACACGACTGCCGGCTGGCGACTAATACCTGCCAGTTATTTTCAGCCTGCCTTCTTCTCAGTATGTGTCGATCTAACATCTATTCCGCGACGATTCTCTGTTCAAGGGTGGCACTTTTCCTTCAATACAACGATACTAATTATTTCCATAGCTCGAAAGGTGACGGTAAAGCATGCTGAGTCTACTCGTTCAGGGTAAAAGCCGGATAGCTGCGTTAATTTAAAAAAAAAAGGCTCTGTTATTAAAAATATATACTTATCGGTTTTGAATTTAAGGTGTAGGTATATTGAAACATTGGTCAATAAAAAATCATTAGCAGTCCCTTCTTGCTGCTAAGACCAAAATAACAGTCAAACCAAAAAGTAAGCAGGATATTAACAATTACTTCTCACTGTTAAGCCTAAAAATAACAAATCTATTGACTTCAAAACAACCACATCCAAAATTCTCAAAACATTAACGCCTTTTTTTTTTATAACCAAAAGATATTAATAAGATCGGATACACTGCAACACTTAAACTTTACATGTGAATTCTGTCTAAATGTATTTATTTTCTCTGACTAGCGAGCATTTAGCACTTGAAACGAAAGTAAATAGAAACGTATCACCTTTACGCTGTAACGTGCCCGATGGTGGATAAATTGCGCAGACATCAACGCGTTGCTCGCCATGTGCCATACCGGCACCGCTGCCATATCTGCCATCGCCACGACCGCCGTCACCAGCAACAGACTATCAGCACCATCAGCGCCATCATCGCCATCCGCGCTGAGCCGTCACCACCATCCGCCGCGCCGTCAAAGCCATAATTTATCATTTATTTCTTTCTTTATCAGCAGCAATTTCTTCTTTCGTAAAAATTTTCCAATGTTTTGTCATATAATCTAACAAACGGCTTTCATAATCGTGTAGGTTTTTACTCGATTTTTTTGATATGTGGGTAGATTTCAATTATGAAGTTTCAAGATAACGTAAATGTAACTCTTCATTTGCTCGATTTGCTCCCACCTTGTTACAATAATTGGTTGATTGATTGTCAACGATTGATTATCTACGATTGATTGTATTGATTCCGGAATTTTATTGTAATTGTCTTGTAGTGTGCGTTTCAAATAATATAATGTCTTCATTTCTTGCTTGACGTGATTTTGTAGCCGCAATAAACTTCATGTTTCTGTTGTTGGAGTCCAAATATTATCCGCCATTTAATCTCGTGCATATTTGGTGGATGTGATGCCCGAGTAAATCCCACTTCTGATGTCGGAGATAAAGGTATATAAAGGCTTGCTCGTTATTAATGGTGTCTTCTGGTACAGGATCCGAGGCGTAGGTCTCAGGCAATTATTAAACCACACATATAAAATATGACAATTTTCGTATTAGATGTAGGTAATCAGGTATCACAAATCACTTATCACAATTATCAGAGTTGCGTGAACCACCGGCCCCGTTTAGGGGGGTCTGGACTGTAAGGCTCTCCCTAATCGATTCCCCTTCGACTCGATGCTCTCGAATATTTAAAATGTCTCAGGTGCCCCTCCAAACGATTTCGATCATGTGACTCGTTACATCACGACGTTCACACCCCACTTTTACAATTATATGAATTGAGTTACTAATTATCGTAATCTGCGATACTCAGTGCGATAATCAGTGACAATTTTATTGTACGTATAGATTAAACTACTGAAGTGTACTTCCTGATGTCTCAGACTCCTGGCTAATATAACAATTCTTAATGTATCAATGAAGAACATATCAAGGAATCAACATACAACTAATACAATTCTATAGAGTAAAGCAATATTTTCTTTATCAAGTTTATTATCATATATTTATCATTTATTGGTTTTAAAAGAGTGCTTTCTTTTTTAACATCACAATCATTAATGATTATGTACATAACATAAAAAAATAGGATGTCAACAGTCATTATCGTGACGCTGTATTTGATAACAGTTACCATAGCTCCGGGCTCGAGGAGATCACAGCGGCCCAATAGCGGGACTTTTATTTTATAAGGACATAACTCGATTTTATTACACTTTGACGTAAATATTCGTGTGTATTAACTACGGCACTAGTCATTAATCACTACTCACTTAGTTGATTAATGATAGGAATGTTTAAAAAAAAATGCAAAAGATTATATACAATCTATACATATAATAAAATTGTCACTGGTACATTTCTGTGCATAGAAAATATTAAAAAAAAAACATCATAGTGGGCCATTAAAAAATAAGAGAACCTAAAACAATGGTTTTTCAGTTTGTCTATTTGTCTGTATGTCTTTATGTTTGTGCACGCTAATCTCAAACGGCTTAACTAATTGAATGCGGTTTTCACAAATATATTATCACAGTCTTCATTTAACTAGTGTTTATTTCATCTAAATCGGTTAAGAAATAAAAAAGATATGTCAGTTTATGTAATAAATCTGTAGAGGAGTAGTCTTTGTATATTGAAAGTGTTTAAAAAAAATATACCAGGATGTAAAGTAATAACTAACAGAATCCATTTTCAGCATTTTTAAAATCTTTGTCTTTTCATCTGTTTGTCTTTTAGTTGTGTACACAACACGAAAAAAAAATATTTTCAAAAATTCATACAGGAGGACCTTTATATAAGCAAGAGAACCCCAATCAATGTTTTTCATTTTGTCTATTCGTCTGTATGTTTGTGCACGCTAATATCAGAAACCTAATACCAGATTAATCGATTTGGATGCAGTTTTCGGGAATATATTGTCGTGGGATTCACTTTATATTTTGTAAAATACAAAATTATATTTTTAACAATCGTATAACAAATAAAGAAGTTAATAATTTATTATTGGCATACATACCATTGTTGCTTACCAGTTTGAAGGGTTATAGTTTTTTACTTACATTGGTAAGTAAGAAGGGTACGTTTTATCAAAGTCGCTGGCACAGCTAGTAAGTAATATAATAGGCAATAGGCACGTTGTACGGTAGTAGATGTAGCCCGGCACTTGGCCCTTTAAAAACTTTATTATTATTATTTATGATTTAAAGAAAAAGAGGACTAGTTTAGTCATTCGGGTCTACAACACATCGTACGAAAGTAGTCAAAAGAGCTTCTTCACTCCCATTACTGAAGGTAAGAGAATGTATATTTACGGCTTTCCTGGCTCAAGATATTTTTACGTTTTCAAAATACAGCAGCATAATGCAGCCTCTACATACTTGTATTTGAATTGAGCTGTTGTATCACAAGGGGCTGTTACAAGATAACTGTCCTGTTAAACAACAAGTGTCTGTTACTATTGTTGTGATAAAAAGCAGTGGGTGGTGGTTGTTCATAAATAGTCAACAGTCAGGAGCGCGGCTCTCCAAAGTCTGTTTGGAGTTCGATTAGCGCGCTCGTGCGCTCCTAACCGATCTTTATAAAACGCAGTGCTATAATATATATTAGAAAAATACTAAGTACTCATGAAAATAAAATAAGTTTTGTTTTGTGTAACGGAGAACTGGATAATATATACCAGATCAATAGTTACTTATATTTATTGGGTAAATACTTATTTATATATTTTTATTTAACCACTATGTCAAATGGGCAGTTGATTTAAATATATGTCATTACATATATTATATACATATCATTGTTCATTTCCCCATCAGACTCTCAAAATTTTCAAAAATAAAAAAACAAAAGCATTAATAATAAGTTCGATACGAGATAGTAAATGTTGTAAATAATAGATAAAAACGACCACTTTATTGAAGCTCTTACCGAAGCGCACCTCACTCATTCGTCACTCACTATATTAATATTTTTATTTAGTTTTCATAAAATCTAACCATCAACGCACCACCAAAATATATGCAGAATTAATTTATTGCAATAGTCACTACACTAATAGTGTTTAAATCTGTGTCAATCTGTGTATAGTCACTACTATAGTCACTACTATAGTCACTACTGTGGTGGTAGTCAAGTATTCTATCATAACAGTTGTTATTTAAAACTTGATGTTTTAAAATTTAAAGTGTATTCAAGTAGGTCAGTTACTGAATTGTAAATCGGACACGAATCGCCAAAGTTTTGGTGAAAATGTAAATTATTGTGACGAGCTACTCTAGTCTCTACCTACACGATATGTATCACAAATGATTTACGTTTAATTATGTTCTAACAACAAAGACAGATGATTCCTATTGGATATAAAAATGTACTACGCCGACATCCAATGTTAAGAAACACGTTAATTGAAAAGTATTCTTTATATCCATATAGGTATAGAAGCTAAGCATCACATCTTAGAACTATAAGATTTTATTGTATAGACATTAAGTATTGATCGGTATTATTATCAATAAAGTAGTTAATAATCTGAATTCTGATTTCTAAAAAATAACAGAGCGTTGGGTTGCCTCCGTTAAGAAAAGACAATTGATACGGTACAGCCATTCGTTATCTCAATTGGTAGAACGACAAAGGTCGCGGGTTCGAATCCCTTGCCGTGTCGGTTTATTTTTTACTCTATATTTATATAAACATTTCTTAAGTAGTTTTGTACTAATCTCGAAAACGTGGGATACTTGATAATTTAGTGTATTGTTACAGCAGGAGTTGTCGGGATATTGCGCGATCTCGTACGCATTCGACCCGATAAAACAAAATGTACCACACGTATGATTACTTTGAAAGTACCAGCTTTATCCCAGTAACTACAGCTGATATCGGTTTGGGTGAAAGCTCGTTTTATAACTATACGCCTTTGTACAATCAAACATCCCTATGTGAGAAAGGACCCGGGTCCAGTAAGACGCTGGGGATAATCGTGAAGGTCGTGTACGCAATCGGTATTTTCGGTAACGCGGCCGCCATCGGCGCGCTCCGTCGCGGTGAGCGGCGCATGAGGAACAGGAAGCATCTGTTGCTGCTCACCTCCCTGGCTGCTAATGATTTGGTGGCTTTGGTAAGTTTACAATTAGAATTATGAGCATCACCTGTGAAATTTTAATTCAATGTGGCTGTATAGTGTGTCCCACAGATCATATTGTATCTAAGATCAGTGATTTACGAAATGCTGACCCCAAAATCTGAATCATTTCTTTATTTATTATGTGCTAGAAAAGAGTTACATTAATACTAAGTAAAATATTGCAATTAATTTGAAAAAAAAAATCCGCTAGAATATTTCAGAAAATGTAAGCAATGCGAAACAATCAGTACGATAGCAGAACGAGGTTTTTTTAACGATTACTCTAGTGTCTGTGAAAGTTTCGTATCTTTTAAAAAATAGTAAGTATCGTGTTTTGAAACACAGTGACATGACAGAGAACGTGAACCCAATCCCATTTCGTTTGATATCAGCGGCATAATGTGTTTAAATATTCTCACGGCAATGATCATCATCATCATCATAGTTTTACATGTCGGTTTTACGCGCTTACACCCGCCAATAGTTTTTGAGCTCATTTTATTCTCGTTGCAACAGATGGGTATGATGGGTGCGATGCTGGTATCGGAGTGGGTGCCGGGTGCGAGCGGCACGCGCTGGTACTGCGGCGCGCGGGTCGTGCTGCGTGTATTCGGTATCGGCAGCGTGTGCATCGCCGTCACCATGGCTTTAGAGCGATACCTTGCGCTTACCAGACCCTTCCTCTACCAAAAGGTGACATGCTTCATTGTTCTCAACACACCATTCTTAATATTCGACGAGCCTTCTTTTCTATCTATTTTTTACGAAGTGGCATTGGTCCAACGCATACATCTCTTCAAATCGCGTTTCACATTTGTCAACTTATTGCTCACTTCTTATCTTAACATAACATATATCATCTTTAACATAAACAGTCCATACTTGCAAATGCATTCATATGGAGTACTTTTTTCAAATAATACCAAAACACGCCAGCGTCTATTTTTCCTCCATTTTTCTGTCACCGGAGAAAATGTTAGACTTCACGTGTTGAACGTGTAACCTGTCGCCATTTCATTCATACTATTTCCCATTAATCTTGACATAATCTTGCACTAGTGAACAGAGGTACCTATATATAATTATTAATTATATAATTCTATATTATGTTCATTGTAAGTTATTAGGAAGTATAGTAAAGTAATTGCTTTGCCTGCGTGTACTTATGATGACCTTCTACACAAATTGTTACGAACAATTTAAATGGTAGATGATAAATACATATGTACATAGCTATATTATACAAATTAACAAAATATTTATTTACCATATTTTTAATAAATATAATTATTTGTAAAAACTCAACAAAAAAGTGATAAGAAAGTTTTATAGAATAGCAACATTAAGCTAAAACGTATTTAGGTTTGGACTGTCGCCAAATAAGTGTAAGATAATGAAAAAGGTTCGCTGTCGGAGGTTGTTACTTATCAGTTAACAGAATGGCGCATTGTTCAGACCACCTACCAGTGCAATTATGACTTCAATTAATAGATTAAGTAATGTCCAGACGATTCTTTCATATAGACACGCTAACCCTTTACCTGAATGTTATTTTATTATTGATTTGTTTGATATTCTTTATTATTATTGATCTTATATCAGCTGAAAGTTCATCAGTATCAGTATCAGTTTTAAGGATTCAAACGAAATTATAAAGAATCCTTTATTCTAGTTGGACATAAAAGTAGGTCCAATAGTAATATAATTGAAATATATTTTTAACTCTTTCTATTAATTAAGTACCTAAGTATGAATTAAAAGATAATTCAAATATGCACTAATTCTACAATAAATTAACTACTTATTATTTATATAATTATCAAACCTTTATTGTTCACAAACGTTCTTAACGCAGAGTGCCTACTCTACCTAACTGGTAGAAAGACCCGGAGAAAAATACTTGTAGCAATTACTGAAAAAAATATATTTCAATATAAATTTTGAAAGATGAAACACAAATACATCAAAAATAATAAAATAAATACAATTGATTGAAATATAAGATGTATCAATAAGATTCTCTATTAGTTATCAAAGGATCATTTTTTTAAAAAAAACATTGTATTTGCGTCTACTATGCAGCGTCTACTATGTTCATGTAAGGACCAGAGTTTGATTAAGTGTGTTGCGAAGGTGTATTTTGAGTAATTTTTAGTACATTTTAAGTACTGAGGAGAAAGAGGATCTTGAACAACAAATTACAAATTATTAAGATGGCGATCTAATATATTATATTGAGCTTACTATTAAAGAGATTAGACCAGCAAAAAATGGCTATTTGAATAACTTCAGACCGAATCGAACCGCTTTGTCATTTAAATATATACCTACAGCTAGGTCCCTTTTTATTCGAGTATTCTAGACTTTCGAAAAGAAAAATCAATTATACAGTAATCATATGTCGTCATACGTCGTGGGTTCAAGGCTATGCTAAGAATGAACACTTCCGCTTTACATACTAAAGTGTTTCTTAGCAGCTGCGGTCTGGCCAAAGTTGCAATACTACGAAGAAATCAATATATTATTTAATTTTGTTTTGAATTACACAATTACGTTGCTATTTCTAAACAGTACAATGTATGTACCTACTTGTGTACAAATGGGTTTTACAATATAATCATATGTGTTCATACAACTTAGGAATAATAGTCAATTTTAAACCGACTTCGAAAAAGGAGGATATCTTTCAATTCGACCATATGACCATATGTTATATGCTTTTTTATGTGTTTTTGCTAATAACTTCTTTGTTTATATACCGATTTTAATGATTCTTTTCTGTTACAAAGGATATATTAAAAGGATGGTCCCATAAAACCAAGTGCTGATGATGGCATCCTAGATAAATCAAGAGGAACTTTCGAAAATCGTAGGGCGACTAATGAAAAAACTAACAATCATCTTTTCATTAAGTATTTTAAAGCACTACATTATTCATTACATGAAGGTCTGGAGTTGATCTGATGATGGAACCTCAAGACAGACGAGGGAACTCCTCAGTAATTTACAGCAGTTACCTTTTCTTAACTAACTTCATTAAAGATGGAGGATTTTTAATTCAACCGTAAAATTCTATATTTTTTATGTGTTCGCTGTTGTACGTGTGTTGTTATCCAACAATAAAATATTTTTTTTTATTTATAAGTATAAGCTCCCGGATTGATCCCATTTTAATTTACTGAAGATCTGATCATTAGTTTCGAAGTCAGTCAACGAAACTCTTCAAAGACTTACATCAGACATCCCACGATCACGATGTCGCGTCGGAGCCAGTTTCTTTAATGGGTCTGTGTATGACCATGAAGTCTTGAGACTAGTCACAACGATTTTAAAATCTTTAAAATGCTTTGCTTAATTATGGTTTTACTCTTCAGTTGAATCAATAGCACTTTAATCGTATTTCTGTTGCTTTATGGAATTAATTATTTACGTAGGTATATCTTTAACTTTGATTGCGAACTGTTAAATAAATACCGTTTATCTCGGTTATATCGGCATCCACACTGAACTAGGCCTATGACGTACTGACTGCTCTATATTATCATGATTCATTATAACATTATTTTTAACTAGTAAATAAAGATATGAGCGGATATTCATCGTTAGGTCGTGTCTCAGCCCGCAGTGCGAGTGAGCAGGTTCATTGGTCTAGAGTACTCTAGACTCTGGACTGTAGACTCAAGCACGAACACTATTCTATTCTTTTATTATCATCATTTTAAAGATAAATACATTTTAATGAGTGATGTGTCATAGATACTTTATTAATAGTAGTAATAATAATAATATCAGTACAAATTACACACATTGACCTAACCCCTAAGTAAGCAAATTATTTGCTTGTGTTAAGGGTGTTAGACAACGATACAAATACATAGAAATACACATATAAATACTGAAAATATATTTAATAAACGACCAAACCCAGAAACACAGACATCTATGCTCATCACATAAATGCCTGTCTCCGCCGGGAATCGAACCCGAGCCCCATTGCCGTGACACGTTAGGCGTCTGCGCTAACCATTCGACCAACGCGACGGGGCGGTCAATTGTTAATTCAGTATACACTCAATGCTATTGCAGGTGACACTTGAATAAATTACATGTACAATTAAATTTTTAAATAAGTAAGTGCTGTTTTAAGCTCTAATTACCTCTCCACTATTTTTTTATCTCTTAATTAATCCAGAGTACAATTATAATATTTTGATTTAATATATTTGTCTACTTCATAATAAAATATGAATTTTATTACTAAGTTATTATCGTACATGATCACCATGGTAACATCTATGATAAACTATGGCAATAATATTGACCAATTCAGAATATACATACAGACATACTTTCGTTGTAATCGAACAATATGTAAAAGTTGCTTCTATCCATCCAGCAAGTGACGTACTACGTGATCCGCATGGCGCTGCTGGTGTCTTGGTTCTGGGCTGCGGCCCTGACCTGCGCGCCCGTGCTGGGGATCGGGCTCTACTACGACGAGATGAACCAGTGTTGTCCCCGCTACCGAAATGCCACCAGTGGACTTGACTTCGCGTACGCAGTCTTCTATGTATTTTTTGGTATGAATATGCCTTTTGTAACATTTGTGGTTTCTATTGTAGTTGGATTTTTCTATTTTAGAACTTAAGGCACCTTTTGAAATGGGTGGAATTACTGTCTCCGTGTCAGAAGGTACCTATAATGAACATCACCAGTTACGTTCGATGTGACGCGATGTTCTGCGCGATGACTTTCGAGAGGTTTCGGCGCTTGGGCGCAGTGCGTCGGTCAAGGACTATTTCGTTCGTTATCAGAGGAGTACGCGACTACTAGCTTGTTACGAACTGTTATAAAATAAAGATAAGAATCCTATTACTTCTTATTTATAAACACTGTTTGTGAATTTGATTGTAGGTTTATCCCTACAATTAGGTATTTTATGTGTGTGCTAATTCTTTCAGCACTTACGTGAGTGATGCTGTCTAATGCTCTCACAGAGAAGCACGTTCCCGCTTCCTGCCTCGTTCTGCTTGATTTTAAACGTTTAGCAGATTTTGAATTATAAATACATTTTCCGTAACGTTACATCCGTCGATTTGTTTTCTCGTTCCCGATACTTACAATACTTATGAAAAAGATTTTAGCCATTTATATCTTACGTGAATAAAAGTATTTCCTAGATCATTATCATCATTATCTGTTTTCTAAAACAGAACAGATTTCTTACCGGGCTAATAAGAATGTCTCCGTAGGCACGCTGTTATGCGCGGTGCTAGTGTACTGTAATCTGGCGGTGATCCGAGCGCTGTACGCCTTCACGGCCCCGCGCGGCGACGGCCCGCCCGCCGTGCGCCGCGTGTCCAAGAGGTCGTGCCGCACGCGCAGCACGGCGCCGCATCTCAACGCCGCCACGGCCGAGGAGGTCGCCTTCAGCCGCCTCATGGCCACGCTCTCCGTGCTCTTCATGATCTGTTGGTTACCACAGATGGTGAGCTTTAATTTTGCATTTGACTTGCGTATTTTCAGCTTTTAGTGTCACGGGAACTGTAGAGACAATTAGTACAGAGAGAGCACTGTAAACACCTAAAAATGCAAACTGGGTTCAGTACATCGCGTTGTAGACCTCTTAAGTTTTTTTAAGTTACTAGTCGGAAATACCTTGCACTCCCTGCACTTTCCGTTAACTGAACATGAAAAAAAAATACCGTCTTAAAAATTCTAATCTATAATAGTCCTGATGAGTAAGTCAATGTCATCAAAAAGGATATCCAGAATCTACCAAAAAGATTAAAAGTATGCATACCTACAAAGTTTACAGAGTATGATGTGTGAGGTGTTAGCAGGCTGACCACGTCCGCTATAGATCACTATCGACTACAATGGGATACTATTGATATTCCCTGAGCGTGTCGGTCGTGTTGAAAACAAAGATTGCTTCCTTATCTTTGACAACCTTGACGATAGATTTAATTGATTCGATCATTTAATTTATTTAGATTCGGAAACGTCCCCTTCGTAAAAAAAATATGAAATTACCTTAGGTCAAAAAAAATCCAAAAAACACAACGCTAGTGTGTTATGGAATCTATTATACATAATATTATACATAATAATAGTTATTTTACCAACAAAACAGGTTTTTTGTATGGTTGCCTCATTTTCTCTTTGTTTTAGTTATTATTTAGTTATTATAATAGCTCAATGGAAAGATATAAAAAAGAACTGTCAATACTTACGAGAATGGCTATTAATTACTGCGAAAGTGCAGAGAAAGTAGCCCCGGGAATGCTATCTCAGTCAATATTTACGATTACCTCCCACTTAAAGTAACTGTAGCATTTACCTAATGGTAATGAAATTGAGTTTCTTTTCATTTAAATATTCTGAAGTACTATTTTATTCTTAACTTATTATTGTAACTTGTAAAAGTGTTTAAAATATAATACAGCTCTAAATAGTATCCACTGTTTGAATTAACTGCTAATAAGCTTAGTGACTAGTTTTACTAACCCTTGTAATTTTTTTGCTGTTCTAAGAAAAAAGTTATTTAAAAAGAAACAATCGGTCAGAGGTCACGTGAAGTACAGGAATGGTCTGGACATAGTCGTATGTCATCAATATAAGTATTAAAGTCAATACTTCACGGGGCTAAGATTTAAGCATCGTAAGCTATTTTTATTTTTGACTCAGTGTGCGTCACACATACTGAGTCATTTTGTTTTGTGACGGCTGCGTGCAATGTTTATATAGACATATGCGAATTTATAATAAAACATTTATTGTCATCTATACATACTTGTTACTATAGATAGATACTATACCTGCGTACCGGAATATATCTTCATATTAAGTAGTTTTTATCAATTAAATGATTAACCTTACACCTAAACTTATTTATGTGATTATGGTCTTAAAGCTATTAAAATAACTACTCTTATAATAACTTCAACCAAAAACACACTATCAAAGCGAAAATTTAATTTAATGAACGATAACAATGGGTTTCCGAATCATTAGTATTCAAAGTACGTCACGGTAAAATATTTCATTGTTTCGATATTGGCAATCGTAATAAATCCGAAGATCGTTATTTGCAAGCATTTGCTACAAGCCTACGAATAGGCAATTAAATAAATTAAAATAAAACGACTTTCAACGGTTTTAATGTATAATTGGATTTACCCTACGTTTCATTACCTCGGCGCTGCCTGCCTGCAACGGTCATCACGGGAAGAATGGAAGACTGAGAAAAACAAACAAACCTTTGGAGGGAGATGACTAATTAAGTGGCTCTCTGATAGACACTTACATCTCGTTATTTCTTGAACACCATTGCTGACACCATTATGCTGAATAGCATTCGAAAAGTCATTAAAAAAAAATATTGTCATGTAAATCCAATTATACGACTTTATTGCAATGTATACTACTAGTGTAAATCTAAGAAAAATAAACTGACACGGGCAGGGATTCGAACCCGCCACCTCTGGGAAACCGTCCCGTCGCTCTACCAATTAAGCTACAGTATCGCTGTCCTTCTCAGTGAGTTAAACATACTATATGTGATAGTATTTATCGGAAAGGTGGTTCTTCTACATTTAAATAAATTTAAATAAGCTTAACATGGCTATACATGTTTATAGACATTTTCAAACATCTAAGAAAAAACTATTCGGCTCATCTTTAATCAGGGGCGGCTTAAGCTATAGTGCAGGGTGTGCAATGCACAGGGGCGCCCCCTGAGACAGCTAAGAGCATCGTCTTGGACCATCATGGTACAACAATGATACGACAGGTGGTGGCAGTTATCAAACGCGAGCGCCCTGGGGCCTGGGGGCGGTTAAGAAGCGGCCAGACAGAATATAAAAAAAACTTTGTTATTACGACGGCTAGGTTAATAAATATAGACGCGGGGGGCGGGCGGAGGTGTCCGGTCTAGGGGGCGCCAGGGTTTCATTGCACACGGGCACACGAGCTAGAGCCGCCCCTGTCTCTAATACGTATTAACTCTTTCGAGAAATGAGAATTTAATGAAGCGTAATTGATAACGAGGGCTGTCGTTTGTCTGTTGGATGCGAAATATGGAAGCCATTTATTCTTTTATAAGAATTAAAAATAAGTATACCTACTTTGTTTTAATTCATCTGTCATGTAACATTTTTATACTTATTATAATAAAACTTGTACTATGGTGAGTAGGTACTCAGCAAGGAAAGCATTATTATTCAAGTGTTACTATTTGGATTCAGTGAATAATATGTATATATTATACAAATAATAATGGATGTCTTAGGAGATCATGGGTGGTATATTAAGTATAGGTATACAGCGATAAGCGTATCGTAACCTCAAATATGAAGCTGCTTCTATCTAGGGTTGTAAACCATACTTCATAAAAAAAGTAGAATACTTCCACTTTTTTTTGGTTATTATACTTTATACTCCGCTCCGCTCCTTTACCGCTCCGTTGGTCGAGTGGTTAGAGCAGACGCCTAACGTATAGCGACGCAGTGGGGCTCGGGTTCGAATCCCGACAGGGACAGGCATGTATGTAATGAGCATAAATGTCTGTATTTCTGGGTTTGGCCGTTTATTAAATATATTCTCAGTATTTGCAATGTGTATTTCTATATATTTGTATCGTTGTCTAACACCTTTAACACTAGCAAATAATTTGCTTACTTAGGAATTAGATCAATGTGTGTAATTTGTCCTGTGATATTAATATTATTATATTATACTTTTGCATACAAATAAAGTATGTGAAAATACTTTATTTCCAACCTTTACTTCGATGCATAGAACAAAACACTCATTATGGGTAAGTACCTACTCAACTATTTAACATTTAAGTTAGAACAGATGATGGAAAAGATTAATAATTACTGAACAAAATGTAACTAACATTTCTACAGTCAGTGATTTTTTTAAAGTGAATCTCTCATGACCCAAAAAATTTAATAAGGTTATCAGTAATTTTTCACTTTTTATTGATATTGAGCTTAAATTATATAACAAAGTCGTGTGATTTTAGCAAAGATGGCTTTCCAAACTGCCTAGCATGTCTTTGAAAAATGAGGTTCAATTTGAAAATTTTTAAATGGTAATAAATTTAATAAGAAACGAAATGTTTATTTATTTAAATTTAAATGTTGATTCTCAAACAAACTTTGAAACCCTTAAAGTTAAGAAAGTAAATGTATATTTTCTCTTAAAAGCACACAAAAATACGATTTTAGGGCAAAAAAGCATCAAATAATAAAAAATACCTTTTTTTTCAAATATGTTTTTTTTCTTTCCAAATAATTTTATACTTTTTTTCGTCAAAAAAAATAACCTTTAGCAACCCTACTTCTGTTCCTACTGTGTGTAGACAATGCTTTCTCAGATGCATGTAAGGTAGGAGGCACACATTTTTCTTGTTATAATAACAGTGATTGTAAAGTTTTAAGTTTTATCTCATGCCTAATCATACCTACCACCATATTATTATTCGGCCAAATTATTCGGTTTCTATTCTTCTAATGAGATACCTACATAATACATATTATATTATCTTGATTATAGAAACATGAATCTTTTTAAACTTTTATAACAGGTATGTTCTTGTATAAAAAGGGTATGAATACTTTAACAGTTACCTACATCTACTGGGTTATCGTTTTCAAAGATATTAAACGAAGACAAAAATCGTTTTTTATTTCTAAACGTTTCATTAGTTTCATTAATTCTAACATAAATAAAGTAAAGCTTTCAAGTTCTATTATTCACTTCATAAAAATAAAAAAAACAAAAAAAAGGGTTTTCTTAAATCTTAATTTCCAAAATAACTGCTTGTGAACTATTTCATTTCTTATCCCGTTGGATAAGTAATAATTCCACATTTCCAGTTCTAATATTTAAGGCTGCGACGCCGCCTCTGCCAAGAAGCCTCTCTTGCACTGCCTTCATGTTACGGCAGGTGACGTCTGCGCTGTACCTGTCACTGGGCCCGACCGCGCGGCCCCGCCTGCGCCCGCTGTCCGCGGCTTCGGACCTCTTAATGCTGCTCAACTACGTACTGGACCCCGTGCTCTACGTGCTCATGCGCCAGCGAAGACACTTTTCGCCTTCTTCTCTGTGCCAGACCATCGCGCACTGCTTCAAACGGGTATGTGTTTGTGTGGATGCAGACCTATGGATTAGTTTTCTCGAAGCCATTATAATCAGATTAATCGAAGTAAATGTTAGTCGTTCTAATAAAAAGAATATGTCTTTCAATATTATTTTCCCATAGAACCACAAGACCTCGACGGAGTCCATGAAGACGTCCTGCTGCGTGCAGGACACGCTGGTCCTCACCGACAGCTCGGGCGCGGAGCTGCGTCCGCTGCAGCCGCTGCAGCCGCCGCGGCCGCTGACCACAGACCCTCTTATTTAACAATATTAAAATTGAATGTTAATTTGGTCATTTTTGTCTCTAGGTTAACAATTAAAATTAGAAACTATAATACATATTTTGTACGGCTTAACGTAAAACATGTCTAGTCTTAAATTTATATAATATATGATAGAAAATCCCCGAAAACAGTTTAATTGTTTTGATTATTACTCTATATACATTTAAATCAAAGACTGATACATGCAAAAATAAACTAATTGCCTACATGTCAGTTCGCAAGCTAACAAAAACTACACATTTAGGCTATAAATACGAGTAGGTAATCTAGGTATTATTTATGTGTACGAGGATTATTAAAATTCCTTATCTATGCTATAATACCTACTTCAACGAGCCTTATTAACTAGCTCTCTATATTTATCAATAAATTAGAAGTAAAAAATATGTAAGGGAAAGTTGTCGTCCCCTCCAACAATTCGTTCAAAATTAAAACGTAAATAGGTATTTAATGAACATTGTCTGATGACAACGAACAGCGACACGATCACCCTAATACTAATAGGTAACCTACCTACCTAGTACTTACATGTATAAAGAGTTATTATCAATGTATGTTTTATGTTTTCTTAAGATTTGTAGAAGTATTAGTATTTAAGGTTATAATGTAATTAAAATAAAGATATAATATGATATTATTAATAATAGACACCAATGTAGACCGGTACCTACAGACTAGTCTTAAACATCTGCATTTAAAAACAAATGTTAATGTTCTTAAAAATATTTTTATCGATAAGATATTTAAAAGTAAATTAATGTAAGAAATTACGATGGTCCCTTTTGTTAAATAATCAGCTATTGTGAATAGAAATAAATATAGTTTATTGCACTAAATAAGTTATTTGTATCTAAACAAACCACAATGATATGAGGGAATACATAATAAATGAGCTTTTATGATTTTTTTTCATTTAAAACAGTAATATACTTACTTTTCGTATATATAGGTAGCAATTTTTAATTAAACAAAACAATAATAATTTCAAACGTAATAAAATTTGCAAACGTGTGCCACTATTCTTTACCACCACGTTGGGTTAACCACCATATTATACACTTAAAAAATTAAATTTTAAATTTCAAAAACCTCCGATACAAAAAGACGTCTAAAAAGAATAAAAATAATATTTATAATGTACTTATTGAAGTCGTTGTGTCTGGGGACCGCTGTACGTACGGAGATGATGGTGTCTAGTTTACGAAGTTGCAAGGGCTTAGACTAAATGATTCCATATCGTATTTTTTTTATTTGCCTCGTTTACTTACTTACATTTTAATTTCTTCCTTTATTAAGCGGTCCCCCTACGCGATGAATTCAATTAGTACATAATAATATTTTTATTCTTTTTAGAGGTCTTTTTGTATCGGGGGTTTTTTTAATTTTTATTTTTTTTTTCTGCTTTTTAAAGTTATGTTTCATTATTGCACTAAATGATCCTAAGGATACACAAATTTTCACTTGCTTAAGTATTGCTATCAATATTGCATAAGAACCTTTCACCCGCTCAAATAAAACCTCAATATCTTGAGAGAAGGCTCTGACGGAGACGACTGTTTAGTTACATATCTTCTTTATAGGAAGGTTTATTATATGTGTAATACATATATATTTTAGTACAGAAAAGCACCGAAAAAATCAGAGATTTGTAATGTGATGTAGCAACAAACATATTTTTGTGCTCTTAAATCACAAAAGATGACTGACTTAACCTTAAAATATATATACTATAGCAAAATATCGTAGTACGTATGTATATCTTTTGAATATAATATGAAAGTTCACAATGATTTATATTTATCTCTAAAGGATAACCCGGAGTAACCATTTTTTATATATTACAAAATAATGTGGTATTTACCAAGATTTTATACAATACATTATCTAATTAAATGCATTACCTACATAATATGTAGTAAATTTAATATAGCTCCATACTATAATATAATGCCGCTCCGTTTGTCGAGTGGTTAGCGCAGACGCCTAACTTGTAACAGCGCAAAAGGGCTAGGGTTCAATTTCCGACAGGGACAGGCATGTATGTGATGATCATAGGTGTATGTATTTCTAGGTTTGATTGTTTATTAGCAACATGAGTATTGACCTCTATCTAGAATTACCCTACACACTACTAATAAATGTATCGCGGTTCCTACTGCTTCCCCACGCTTGCAAGAATTTTCGGCGGCTTTGCCCCATCTTACTAAATTACTTTGATTTGGGAGAAACATTTGGAATGCATTAAGATAAAATTGTAATAATGCTGGGGACCAATCCTAAAGCAGCGTGCGCCACTTCAAAGCTAGTGGAATACTAAAACCTATAAACCTCCTATGGTCCCCCTTTCCTTTTGAATTTCTAGGCTCATTGCGTGAGGTCGGTAGTTATCATTTTGTTCTTGTCGTTTATTTATTTATTCGTTTGAGCACCTATCATATTTTTTTTATGGAAGTCGTGACTCAAGCTCTGAGGCACCTTTATCTTTTGGGTGAGAAGTGACAATCTAACGATGATACATCGTTAGATTTTCCGGTGATATGTCTTTTGGTAATTCTTAGATGCTTATAGAGCTCCGATGGTTTCTTTAATTTTAAGCCAAAATTGTTTCGGTCTCTAAATTATAACCTACTTATTACGTTTACAAATAAAAAAAAAAATAAGAAGTAATAGAGGGTATTCAGACAGAGAATCAACACAACTTACTGCAACAATCGCCTGAACGATACAATGCTAACACCGGGCGTGGCTTGAAACAAAAAAAACTATCGACGAGAATGATTCATCTTCGTTGATTAACAAGACGAGCGGTCAACATTCGACGATAATAGAAATGCAAAACTATGCGTCACAACTTAAGAGCGATGTAGCTAATGGGGGTTGGATGTAGTACGTAAGAAATCGCAGAAATCTAAAAATCGTTTTATAGGTAAAATGGGTAGCGTATTGGTAGAAAAGTTTAGAGCTGCCGATCGTAAAATACCATTATTTATAACAAACGTCAATTTTCTTGGTGGTAGACCATAACATCGGGTCGCCGGCAAAGTTACCACCCATTGGGCAAAGTCGTGCCGCAAAGCGACCTAGTCGTGTTACGGCACGTTGCTCGATGAAGCCGTATATGGGAAATGGGTCTGAACAGCTGCGGTACGTTGGCGAACCGGTTGACGTCGAGTTGGTGTTTGTTTTGTCGGGTGTCTAGTCGAGGAGGGTAGCGGGATCCGAAGCGACGGCTTTCCGCTGGCCGCCCGCAGATAGTTGGGGGCCCAATTAGTGGGTTAGCCACCCACGAAAGGCTGCCCCGCCAGCTGCGAAAAATCCCAGGGTGGCTCCATCGTGCTGGTTGGCGACCAGGCGAGGAGGCCCAATGGCGATCCCTGGGGGGTTCGGGCGTCCCCGCAGTCTCCAGGCTAGCCTCCCAGCGGCAAAACATCACCAATTTCCAAGTCGGGTTTGATACGTACCGCCTCGTTCAACTGCCATTTCCCATCCCTATTCACTTTTATTTATTTTTATCATGAAGAAAAACCAAAAAAGGAAAAAGTTTGTACAGCGGTTGCACTCCTCCTCATTTAAAGTGCACCTCAGTAATATTAGGGGTTTGCACTCTAATATCTTACCTGTCCATCACCACCTGGAGACAGAACAACCGCACCTGTTCTTTTTGACGGAGACGCAGATACAATGTCCCTTAAGCGCTGCGCACCTGGATTATCCCGGATACACGTTAGAGCACAACTTTCGCTCACGTGCCGGAGTCTGCGTGTATGCGAGGAACGACCTCTGTATCCAGCGTCTCCGTCACCTCGAAGACCCCACTTTTTCTTCTTTATGGGTTTTAGTAGACACAGGAAACAAAAAAATCCTGTATTCCTGTGTTTACCGTTCGCACAGCGGTGACCAGGAGACAACTAGATTATTCGAGTATCTCGGTGAGGCTGCTGATATGGCTCTGCATCAGTTCCCTTCAGCGCAGCTCGTCTTTCTGGGGGATTTTATTGCCTGTCATCAGGACTGGTTGTTCCTGTACCAGAAAACGGACCATGCTGGAAGAGAAGCGCGGAACTTTGCGTTGTCCTTGGACCTCTTTCAGCTTGTGAAGCAAGCGACAAGGGTACCAGATGTGGTAGGCCATACAGCCAATTGCCTGGACCTTCTGCTGACAACTGATCCGGACAGGTATCGTGTAGAGGTTACCTCTCCCTTGGGAACCTCCGATCACTGTCTGGTGAAATCTGTGTTTACATATTCCCCACCAGCTTTAGAACCACATGGTGTTAGGCGAGTATGGAAATACAAGTCAGCAGATTGGGATGAGATGCGGCACTTTTTTGCGTCTTATCCTTGGTGGCAGGTCTGCTTCTCTTCTTTGGATCCGTCGAGTTGCGCGGATGCTATAACCGATGTGGTGCATCAGGCAATGGAGTATTTTATTCCTTTTGCTGACGTACCCATCGGTGGCAAAGCTCGCCCATGGTTTAATGCCGAATGTGGTCATGCTCAAGACCGAAAACATTCGGCATATCTCATTTGGGCTGATGCTCGAAGCTGCAAAACTCCGGATGTAAGTTCGAAGAAGAGAGCCTTTAACCAAGCTGCCAAGTCCTACAAAAAGGCATTGCGGAAGGCTCGTCTCGATCGAATCGCTAAGAATGGCGAAAAGCTCTCTGTCAGACCAACTGGCAGTCGAGCTTTCTGGTCTCTTGCGAAAGCGATCGAGTCGAATTTCTGCCAACCCTCACTGCCTGCTCTGCTGAAGCCGGATAGATCCTTGGCCCACACAGCAACAGAGAAAGCGAACGTAGTTGCTTCTCTGTTTGCTGATAATTCGCATCTAGACACTGGCAATGCTTCTCCAGCACATCTTCCTCACTGCGGTGTTTCGATGCCTGAAATCCGCATCACTAACAAAGAGGTATAGAGAACATGGTGTCGTTTAGAGGTGAATAAAGCCAGTGGTCCTGATGGTATACCAGCCATTCTGCTCAAGACATGCGCAGCTGAGTTGTCTCCTGTACTGACACGTCTGTATCGTCTCTCTTTCATGACTGGAATAGTGCCGAAATCCTGGAAGCTTGCTAATGTGCAACCCGTGCCCAAAAAAGGCAGCCGTGCCGACCCTGTCAATTACAGACCGATTTCAATCACCTCCATACTCTGCAAGATTATGGAGCGTGTATTGAACTCGCGCCTACTAGCATACCTAGAAGGTAACGATCTCCTCAGTGACCGACAGTACGGGTTTCGCCGTAATAGGTCTACTGGGGACCTCCTAGTGTATGCTACTCACATTTTAGGCGAGGCCATCGAGAAGAACGGAGAAGCGGTCGCCGTCTCTCTGGACGTCTCGAGGGCATTTGACAGGGTCTGGCATGCGAGCCTTATAAGCAAGCTTTCCGCGTATGGTATATCTCCTGGTCTGATCGGCTGGGTAACGGACTTTCTGAGCCACAGATCTCTCCGAGTAGTTGTCGACGGGTGTTCCTCGGAACCCTTGACAATAAATGCCGGAGTGCCTCAGGGGTCCGTTCTTTCTGCAACTCTGTTTCTGCTGCACATTAATGATCTGTTGAAGCCCGGTATCTATGGGTACGCAGACGACAGCACAGTTGTAGAAAGATATCTGCCGAGTACTCGGGCTAGTCGAGATCAAGTACAGTCTGAAAGAGAAGCTATGGTGCAACGTTTGAATGACAAACTTCAGGCAGTCTCCGCATGGAGCAATGCCAATCTTGTCAAGTTCAACGCCACCAAAACGCAGACGTGTCTATTCAACGCCAAAAGGAGCCCTTTCACCTTGGCTCCTACTTTCTAGAATGTATCCTTGGAATACAGTGACCGGCTTCAGTTGTTAGGCTTAGAGATTTCCTCGAACCTCAACTTTGGTCGGTTCATTGAGTCCAGAGGAAGAGCAGCAGCAGCAAAGCTTGCCGTTCTGGCGAAGGTTCGGCAGTACTTTACACCGGGACAGCTTCTTGTTTTATACAAAGCACAGATCCGGTCGTGTGTAGAGTACTGTGGTCACATATTTGCTGGTGCCGCAAAATCTCATCTTGCGGTTCTGGACTCAATTGAGAGGCGAGCAAAGAGGCTTATAGGCGATCCCGAATTGGTCGGAGCCGACCTCCAAAGCCTTGAGCACAGGCGTAGAATTGCTAGCCTCTCAGTATTCTATAGGATACATTTTGGTGAGTGTGCGCTGGAATTACACAATTTAATTCCCCCGTCCCCCTTCCATCACCGGACGTCCCGACACACGGCAGGTTTTCATCCTTTTGTTGTGGACATTCCACCTGTCCGAACGAAGCGCTTTGCTTCCTCATTTTTACTGCGTACAGCAAAGGATTGGAACAGCTTGCCTGCGTCGGTATTTCCGACCGAATACAATGTGGGTGTCTTCAAGCGAAGAGTGAATAGGTTGCTAGGGTAATGCGCCTTACCACCTAAGACTACATTCCACTTACCATCAGGTGGAATGTAGTCAAGCATTGCCCTAGATCAATTAAAAAAAAAAAAAAAAAAATCTGTCCATTTTAAGCAGAAAAAACCTATTGAAACACCGGTTGCGGTTGAGGTGACGAGCATCAAACAGGGAAATTAATTAATGGATATCAATCTTATATGTAACTTAGTTTCCTTTAACTGCAAAAGTGTCAAACTCTCCGCACAACATATACAAGAGTTATGTAAAAGTTGTGATATAATAGCTTTACAAGAGACGTGACTTATGCCGGAAAAGTTGTCCTATTTTGATACGTTATGCAGCGACTTCAGCTCCACAAGAGTGTCTGCCGTTGATACGTCTGCAGTTATTCTACGTGGAAGAGTCAATAGGGGATCGCGCTGCTTTGGAGACGTGAACTTGCTTTCAGAATGTGTATGTGGTTGAGTGTAATAATTCGCGTATCTGTGCGATAAGTGTAGTGTTACACGGTATTTATTTATTTATTTATTTATGTATTTATTTATTTATGTATTTATTTATTTATTCATTCATTCATTCATTCACTCATTCATTCATTCATTCATTCATTCATTCATTCATTCATTCACTCACTCATTCACTCATTCACTCATTCACTCATTCACTCATTCACTCATTCACTCATTCACTCATTCACTCATTCACTCATTCACTCATTTACTTATTTACTTATGTACGGATAATAACTTCGAGGGTTTAAAAAAATAAAAGACGGGCAGCGATAAACTGATCTTGAGTTTAATAAAGAATCAATCATAGATACGAAGTTACATACGGTTCACATAATGTTAACTTAGCTACATATAGCATAGGTAAAGTTAAGGGCTGTGTCTATTCAGCCGACGTCGGTTAAGTAGAACAAAATACTATATAAACAAAACAGGGTAAACAGTAAGACCTGTCTAATTAGCCGACATTAATATCGGGTAAATAATATAAAATAATATAAATATAATAATATAAATAATAATATAAATATAATATAATATTAATATAATAATAATATATATATATAATATATATAATATATATATAATAATAATATAATAATATAAATAATAATATATAACCTAACCTAAAATATAGGTAATATCGGGTAAATAACAAGATTTGTCGGCCGACATCGGCTAAGTAGAACAAAATACTATGTAATATATAATAATATATAATATATATATATATACACACAACACCCCGAAATGGCGAGTGCTTTTAAAAAAAAAAAAAACCTAACCACCTAACCTAAAATATAGGTGAACAACTCAACATTACACGTGACCAAAAACTACCTTCTGATTGGTTCACGATTTTTCGGCCAAATAGAATTGCGATCTATTCGACCTCAAATTGTCGGCTGTTTAGACACTCCGAAAGTTAAGAAAGCGTAATTGCTATCTTAAATGCGGTAGCATCGGGAGTCGGGTTGCCTCCCTCCCTCAAATATGTGCGAAGGGGGTGATGGCTGGCTCTTGTGTTATGCTCGTGAACGGGTGCTGCTTGCGGTGACTGGTTGTGTGGCAGGCCGAAGATTTATATATACATATATATTTTTTCTGTTATTATTATTTAATTTTCGTTGCCTGAAATCATTAGGCTTCTTTTCAAATTGATTGCGAAGGTTCTAGTTGTTCCAAAATTGCACTTAAGTTTGATGTTTGTGAAACAGTGATCACAATAACGAAAAATATATTCGGCTGAGTTTGTTGTGTGGTTCTTCTCAGACCAGGACGCGTTTGGAACCCTCATAGCTTTAACATTAAGATGGAAAGTGCTTTTTCCGGAGGGTTTATTACGATAAATCTAGTATCGTAATAGGCCCTCCTGACATTTCCATGTTGACGTACACAAGTGATCACTGATTATGATTCTAAGTGGAAAAGATATAAATAAATAAATAAATAAAACGAACAGGTGTTTAAACATGCCCCCGGGCGTTGAAAGATGCACTTTCAACACGAATCCGAAGAAATGGGTAATGGGCAGATCTTATTAAAAGCGCGTCTAATGATTCCAGCAGATGTCTTAATGTCCGCTACACGAACGACTCCATCACGTCCTGGATGCACACCTACTATTCTTCCAAGTCTCCATTTCAAAGGTGGAAGGTTATCCTCCTTCACGACAACAAGAGTATTCAATTTTAAATCGTCCGTACAAGAATGCCACTTCGTTCTCAGTTGCAATTCTGCAACATACTCTTTGCTCCACCGTGACCAGAAATGTTGACGTAGCTGCTCCATTCGTTGAAAACGAGTAAGATGATTGGAGGAAAACTGCTGATAGTTTGGCTGTGGCAAGGATACAAGCGGTCGACCAATAAGAAAATGACCCGGGGTAAGCGGGGTGTAGTCTGCAGGATCTGAAGATAACGGTGTGAGTGGACGAGAGTTCAGTATAGCTTCCACTTGCGCTAGCATGGTGTTTAATATTTAAAGGTTAAATAAATAACGGAATAAATATTTAAAGGTTTCCCTCTTCGCGAAATAAATCTATTTAGTGCCAATATAAAACTATTACTTGATAAATCACCTACTAGTTCTAGATGAACTGCTTTAGTTGTAAAGCAAATAAAAATGGCAACATACACCTTCACCAGTCTACATCCGCGACCTTGACGACTTGCACACATAAGTGGGCCACAATAATCAACACCTGTAGTATTAAAAGGATGACCGCCTGGAAGGAGACGCTCCTTTGGTAAATTTCCCATTATGGGTGCAACAGTTTTACCTTTCATGCGACGACAACGCACGCAATTATAATAACAGGCTTTAGCTAAGTTACGACCCCCTATAGGCCAATAGGTTTCTCGAATGGAAGCCAATAATAGTTGAGGACCGGCATGCATCAATCTTTTATGTTCGAATTTAAATAATAAATGAGTAAAATAATGAGTGGACTGTAACAAAATTGGGTGTTTTTTACTATAAAGAAAGTTAGAATTATCAAGTCGTCCTCCAACACGCATTAACAAATCATTATCCAAATAAACATTAAATTTTAATAGAGCATTCTTTTTTGGCAAACTTTGTTTACTTTTGAGTATTTTATATTCAGGAAATGATTCAGTTTGACATTTTAAAATAACTAAACTTAATGCTTCTTTTAACTCATCCTCAGACAGATAAGCCGAAATTGGAGGTTGTTTTTTACAAATCCTTATAAACCGTAACACATAAGCTATTGAACGAAAAGTCGTAAATAATTAGAGAACCGTTTAAAATCAATAAAACTATTACATTTTTGTTCTCTATTACATCCCTTAACAGCAACGAATGCAACATCAACTTGGGTATTTACGTCGTCGTTTATGTCTACATATTTATTATGAGAAGGCCACTGAGATTCATCTTGTTTTAAAAATTCAGGACCAGACCACCATGAATCAAGATTTTGCAGAATGCTAATATCCACACCACGAGATATCAGATCTGCTGGGTTCTTCTCAGTAGGCACGTGTCGCCACATACAGTTACCGGCTTTATCTAAAACCTCAGCAACGCGATTGCGGACAAATGGTTGAAGCTTACAAGGTAACATTATATATGCAGTTCTAACTCCTTATAGGATAAATATATGGAGTTCTAACTCCTTATAGGAACTACAAACTACAATTCGTGGAATACGAATTTGATTAATAAGAGGGATATTCTTAATAACGTTTTTCCAGCGAAAACTAATTTCTGGAGTTAGTTGATCATCCCATGACAATTTGTCTAGCCATAAACTCTGTAATAGCATTTTCATTATAATCACACATGGAGACAAAAGCCCTAAAGGATCAAAGATCCGTGCAATTACAGAAAGCAAATCACGTTTTGTATAACTATTATCAGACAATACTGATAAACCTACAGAAAATCCTAGTTCATCAGAACTTGCATACCAACTCAAACCTAACAATTTATTGGGCTCAGTTATACCTATATCTAAATCAATTGATGTCTGAGAAGAATTTGATACTAATCATTTGACTTCCACTTTCTTAGTGGCATACAAGCAGATTTAAGCGCATTGGTAACTTCATTGCGAATGAATTCAACTTCATCTATATTATCACCACCAGTAAGCAAGTCATCAACATAAAAGTCGTGTAAAATGATGTTGGAAGTCGTGTAAAATTGTACTGTTTTGACAATCAAGACCTATTTGTTTGAGGCATCGTGTCGCCAAATAGGGAGCACTAGCCGTACCGTAAGTGACTGTGTTTAATTTAAATATTTTAGTAGGTTCAGATGAATTATTACGCCATAGTATCTGTTGTAAATGCCTATCAGATGGATGAACAAGAATCTGTCTGTACATCTTCTCAATGTCGGCTGACAAAATGTATCTATGCTGCCTAAACCTTAGTAATATCGCCAACAGATCATCTTGAACCGTTGGACCCACCATCTGGATATCATTTAAGGCAACACCAGAAGACGATGGACAACTCGCATTGAACACTACGCGAAGCTTTGTAGTGCTACACGAAGTACGCCATGATGTGGTATAAAATATTCATGAGAAGTTAAGTTAATTTTTTTATTTTCTGTCATGTGACCCAAAAACTCATATTCTGACATGAAATCATGATACATTTGATAAAAACTAGGCTGGGCTTTTAATCTTTTTTCGAGTGAAAATAAACATTTATTCGCTTTATGAAACGAATCACCTAAAAGAGAAGAATTTTGTTTGAGAGGGATGCGAACACAGAACCGACCGTCATCAAGACGTGTTGTATATATACTTAATGAAATGTTCTTCACATAGACGTTCTTCAGGCATATAATTCGATGAATTGGATTTAATTTCTTCCAATTGCCAGAAACGCGTTAGGTCGCTTCTAATTTTATCAAAATCAGAAGCTACATTTGTTTTAACAAGATTACATCTAAGATCTTTCGACAAGAATGAAAAATTATTATTATGAATAGGACCAGAAACTATCCAACCTAATCTAGTTTCACAAAGTATTGGTGTCCTCTTACCTAATTTAATTATTTTTGATCCTAATAAGTCCCAAAATAGATCGGCGCCTATCAAAATGTCAACATCACTGGGCTTATAAAAATTAGGATCAGCTAAACAAATATCTGATGGAAGTTTAATATTGCTTATATCGATTTCATGACTTGGCACAGCACTAGTTATTAATGGCAAAACAAAACAATATATTTGACAAGAAAAACCTTTATCTAATGACGTCATATTAATACGACATGTTTTACCTACGTGAGAAGTCACGTCATTAATGCCAGATATCGACCTATCAACCTGATTGGTTGACAAATTAAGCTTTTTACATAATTTCTCCGTGACAAAACTTGATGTGCTACCGCTATCGAGCACAGCACGGACAACATGCTCACAATTGTTATCATCAAATATTTTTACTAAAGCGGTTGACAATAATACATCTAGCTGTATTAGCTTACCGCAAGTTGATGATACATTCGCTGACAGGGCTAGATTATTATTTTCAGCAAAGGAAGGCGATGAAAACGCTGAAATGTGGCTATCGGAACTATTTTTATTTTTATTAATGTTCAAAATATTCTTAGATTCCGATAAATGAATAAGAGTATTATGCTTACGCTTACACAAATTGCAACCTGGCTTTTTACAACGATTAGCAAAGTGACCTCCTCTAAAACAATTAAAACAGATTTTAAATTCAGGCAATAACTTAAATCTATCACTATTACTTAATTCAAGAAATTGAGAGCAATTATTCAAATGATGGTCTCCCTTACACTTAGGACAAGTTTTTGTAACTGAGTCTGTACTGGAATTGATGTAACTTTGAGTGCTAACCATCGACTTTATCTTAGGACCTGATTTAACAGACATTTGAGAAGGATTATTACGTGATAGTTCTAAAGTTTCTATTAAATCTGCTCGATTACGTAGAAACTTTATAAATGATTCAAAAGTAATCGAGCAGTCCTTGCTTAAACGACCTTTATATTCTTCACACTCGCGATATGTCTTAGAGTCCAACTTCCGCGTGATAATATAAATTAAAAGTGTGTCCCAATGTTTAACGGGTTCACCCAATAATTCCAATGCTCTTAAATTTTTGTTTAATTGGTCTATTAAACGTTTTATAATTACAGATGATTCTTTTGTAATGATGTCCATATTAAACAAAGCCGAAACATGATTTTGGATTAATAAACGCTTATTGTTAAAACGATCGCATAGTAACGTCCACGCCAGAGAATAATTGGTTGCAGATAAGTCAATAGATTGAATTACCAAAGCAGCGGATCCCTCCAGCGATGCTCGTAAATAATGAAACTTATTAATTTCATCAATGTCGTCATTAGAGTGAATGAGACTAGTAAGGGTGTCATGGAACTCCAACCAATTTTCGTAAACCCCATTAAATTTCGGTAACTGAATGGTAGGCAATTTAACAAAGTTGCGATTGCTAGTGTGTACATTTTTATTAGTAAGAAGCGATTCACTATCTTTATTATACTTAGTTAATAAACTTTGAGCTTTAGATAATGACTTATAATATTGAGATTCAAAATCGGAACTCTCAGAAAACTGTAAACGAGCGTCTTCTACAATGCATTCTAAACGCAACTGTACCTCATCATATTGTTCGTACAATGACTCGATCTTACCTATGCGTAATTGCAATTCCGTGGCATCGGAAACATCAAATGTTTTAATATTTAACGCGTCGAGATAATTACCAAATAAGGTTAAGCGGCCTTTAAAACTGCCTCTTTTCTTTATTAGTTCTTTTTCCTCGGTCATTCTGGGAGTCGAGTGCAATCAACCTGGAATTTATACAATGATAATGTTAAAACAAATATTTAACGACTTTGAGTAGTAACTAAGCCAATTACTATCTACTAGATTGTAATTCCAAATCTACTTAATTGTAAATTACCTACTAATACTAATACTAATTACAAAAATTAAAAGTATTATTGCAAAAATATTACCTTAAAAAGCTTACTATTATATCCGGCTACAATACATTAAAATATTTAAAGTTCAATAACTAATTACGTTATACTTATCTAAATAATCATATAATAAATGTAACTAATTTAAATGCAACTAAATAAAAAAAATAAGTAATGCACTAAATGAATTATAACAACATCATTACTTGAATCAAAGAGTTCAGACGGTAGATGTAAATAATTGTAAATCGGTTGGATCTCACCTAAAAATGGGTGTTCCACAAGGATCTATTCTAGGCCCTTTCTTATTTTTACTCTATATTAATGATTTGCCCTTTTACGTAAAAGGACTATGTGACATTGTACTTTTTGCTGATGATACCTCACTTATTTTTAAAGTTGATCGTAATAAACCTAATTTTGACAAAGTTAACTGTGCTCTGTCACGTGTTCTTCATTGGTTTGAAATTAATAATTTGGTATTAAATACTAAGAAAACTAAATGCATGGAATTTACACTTCCTAATGTAAAAAGTCGGGATTGTAGTTTATTCCTTAACAATGAAGTGTTAGAACTGACTGACTCGACAACTTTCTTAGGTATAACTTTAGATAAAAAGCTCCAGTGGAACCCCCATCTCTCGACACTCGCAAGCAAACTTAGCTCAGCCGTCTTTGCAATTAAAAAAGTAAGACAATTAACAGACGCTAATACGGCTCGACTCGTTTATTTTAGTTATTTTCACAGTATATTGTCTTACGGTATCTTACTATGGGGCAGCGCTGCCGAAATTAATTCTATATTTATTTTACAAAAACGAGCTATACGGGCTATTTGTAACTTAAAAGCTAGAGACTCCCTAAGAGAAGTTTTTAAAGAAATCGGTATTCTTACGGTCGCTTCTCAATACATTTTTAATAACTTACTGTATATATACGCCAAAATTTAAATGACTATAAAAAAAACAGCGACAGACATACTATCAATACAAGAAATAAAAATAGGCTTGTAACGCCTAAATTTAGACTTCAAAAAGTTAAGAAATCCTTCATGGGCTTGAGTATACGCATATATAATAAGGTTCCACAAGATATCTAAGATCTTCCTTTTCTTGGTTTCAAATCTAAAATTAAAAGTATATTATTAAATAAATCTTACTATAACATTCAAGAGTTTTTGGTTGATCGAAATGTGTGGAACTTGGGTCATTGTATCATAAATCTTGGGTCATAAATCTGTATTGTATTGCGAATAGCTAGTAATCTCCGCAATTTGTTTTTTGTTGTAAATTAATTTTTGCTTTATCGACCTTCTGCATCACACCGATTCCTTAGAAGTCACTACTTGCGGTAGCATCGGGAGTCGGGTTGCCTCCCTCCCTCAAATATGTGCGAAGGGGGTGATGGCTGGCTCTTGTGTTATGCTCGTGAACGGGTGCTGCTTGCGGTGACTGGTTGTGTGGCAGGCCGAAGATTTGTGTATGTATATGTATGTGTGTATGTATATATATATATATATATATATATATATATATATATATATATATATATATATATATATATATATATATATATATATATGTATATGTATATATATATATGTATATGTATATATATATTTACTGTTATTATTATTTAATTTTCGTTGCCTGAAATCATTGGGCTTCTTTTCCGATTGATTGCGACGGTTCTAGTTGTTCCAAAATTGCATTTAAGTTTATAAAATAAATAAAATTGACTCATTTGCAGGGTTGATGTTATAATTTATAAGTCAAACATTGTTAAATTTTATTTAAAAAGAGCAACTGTTGAGTTTCTGGCCAGCTCTTCTCAGCAGAACAGCATTCCGAGCTGGTGGTAGCTTACTCACAGACTGACTATACTGACCAATTTAATGTAATTGACGATTCAAAAGTGCGTGTAAATGCCTACTTGAATAAAGATATTTTGAATTTGAATTTGAATTTGAATCTATTTCTATTTTATGAAAGCGGCTATACTTACTTACTTACTTACTTACTTACTTACTTACTTACTTACTTACTTACTTACTTACTTACTTACTTACTTACTTACTTACTTACTTACTTACTTACTTACTTACTTACTTACTTACTTACTTACTTACTTACTTACTTACTTACTTACTTACTTACTTACTTACTTACTTACTTACTTACTTACTTACTTACTTACTTACTTACTTACTTACTTACTTACTTACTTACTTACTTACTTACTTACTTACTTACTTACTTACTTACTTACTTACTTACTTACTTACTTACTTACTTACTTACTTACTTACTTACTTACTTACTTACTTACTTACTTACTTACTTACTTACTTACTTACTTACTTACTTACTTACTTACTTACTTACTTACTTACTTACTTACTTACTTACTTACTTACTTACTTACTTACTTACTTACTTACTTACTTACTTACTTACTTACTTACTTACTTACTTACTTACTTACTTACTTACTTACTTACTTACTTACTTACTTACTTACTTACTTACTTACTTACTTACTTACTTACTTACTTACTTACTTACTTACTTACTTACTTACTTACTTACTTACTTACTTACTTACTTACTTACTTACTTACTTACTTACTTACTTACTTACTTACTTACTTACTTACTTACTTACTTACTTACTTACTTACTTACTTACTTACTTACTTACTTACTTACTTACTTACTTACTTACTTACTTACTTACTTACTTACTTACTTACTTACTTACTTACTTACTTACTTACTTACTTACTTACTTACTTACTTACTTACTTACTTACTTACTTACTTACTTACTTACTTACTTACTTACTTACTTACTTACTTACTTACTTACTTACTTACTTACTTACTTACTTACTTACTTACTTACTTACTTACTTACTTACTTACTTACTTACTTACTTACTTACTTACTTACTTACTTACTTACTTACTTACTTACTTACTTACTTACTTACTTACTTACTTACTTACTTACTTACTTACTTACTTACTTACTTACTTACTTACTTACTTACTTACTTACTTACTTACTTACTTACTTACTTACTTACTTACTTACTTACTTACTTACTTACTTACTTACTTACTTACTTACTTACTTACTTACTTACTTACTTACTTACTTACTTACTTACTTACTTACTTACTTACTTACTTACTTACTTACTTACTTACTTACTTACTTACTTACTTACTTACTTACTTACTTACTTACTTACTTACTTACTTACTTACTTACTTACTTACTTACTTACTTACTTACTTACTTACTTACTTACTTACTTACTTACTTACTTACTTACTTACTTACTTACTTACTTACTTACTTACTTACTTATTTATTTATTTATTTATTTATTTATTATGGAAACAAACGGTATAATAAAATATACATATAGAAATAGTACTTAACCATAAACAGTTTCCAAAATTAAAACTAAACACATAATAAAATTTTTAAAAGAAACGCATGATAATAATGATAATAAATAACAATTAAATTCGATAAAAACATAACACAATCAATCACTTTTATTTTATAGTGTATATGCCTACGGATTCATTGGCTAATCTAACGGATTTTACGGACGTATTTAGTTCGGTACATGTTATTATAAACTCTTACGGTTAGAACTGTGTTTACAATTTTTCGTCAGAACGGTTTTATTACAAACTTACTCAGTTTTGTACAGGATAGAAATGATGTTGTATCGATACGGATTAAAATGAATGCTCGGCTTGCAGTCGGGTCGTCTTGCACCTTTACATTTTTAAGTGAGGCTAACGGATCTAAACGTTGGCTTGATCATTGTATAGTTACTAAGGCTGCTCAGAAATCTGTGCGTAATGTTTTTGTTTTAAAAGATGTATTATGATCTGACCATTTTCCGTTGGTTATGGAATGCAATTTAAACACATTATTGTTAAAGACATCGATCCCAAATACTTCTCAAAGTCAAAGTATTGGGGAGAAAGAAGCGATGAGGAAATTAGCATGTACCGAAGGAAATGTCACGAGCGTTTGACACTGATCGACTACCCGCAGGAGCTTTGCGATTGCTATGGCCGTACTTATAGTAATTTTAAACACAGAGATATCATAGCGGAAATGTATAATAAAGTAGTTCAAGCGTTAGGGGAGTCCGCTGCGGTGACTCGTGGTAATAATAAATGATTGAAGAAAAGGAAAGTCGTAGGGTGGAATAAACACGTGGCTGGGACGCACGGGGAGGCTAGGAAAAAGTTTTTGTCATGGCTCAAGTCGGGAAAACCTAAAGCAGGTAAAGTTTATAATGAAATGTGTGAGGCTTGAAAAAATCTCGTTTAAAATGGTGTCAAAACCATAAGGACCAAATAAAAATGGACATCCTGTCCTCATATCATTCTAGAAATAACTTCCACGGATTTTGGAATGCTACGAACAGGAATAATGTTCCTTTTTCCCTTCCTGTGTGTGTCAATGGCGTGTGTGAACCGGAAAAGATTTCTAATCTTTTCATGGATTACTTTTATGTAAAATCACCGTGGGGGCCTACTCTGTCGTTACTTAATGTTTAGGGCAATAAGGAGTTGGGGATTGAGTTTAAATCACATGAAGTCGCGCAAATCATCTTACATATGACAAAAGGTAAATCCGTTTGATATGATGGTCACAGCATTGAGCATCTTAAATACGCCAACCCACTTCTGTCAGAAATTCTTTCTAAGTTTTACAACCCATGTTTGAGTCATAGTTTTATGCCAACCGAGATAATAAGGACCATCGTTGTGCTTGTTAGAAAAAATAAAACAGATGATCTAGCCAATAAGGCTAACTACCCACCAATTTCTCTGGCTACAGTCATCTAGGTGGTATGGTGTTGGACAGTATGCTTAATACCTGACTATATAAGTTTATCAACTTGCACGACAACCAGTTTGGATTTCGACCTGAAATGTCGTGTTGGGTCTTAAACATGCTGTCACATACTATCCAAGGAGAAAAACTCCAATCTTCCTGTTTTTTAGATCTTTCTAAGGCATTTGATTTGGTGTCGTATAACGTATTGTAAAAAAATATGGTTCATGCCAATATACCCATTGAGCTTATTAATATTCTTAAGTACTCGTACAGAAGCCAACTCAACTATGTTCAGTGGGCAGCAGTTTTATCACGTCCGTATGGGTTGGAGTGCGGGGTGAGACAGGAAGGTTTAAGTTCACCAGCCCTCTTTAACTTGTACGTGAACGAGTTACTTGGCGATCTTGGGAGTCCTAGGGTGAGTTGTTATATATATGGAATTTGTATAAATAACTTAAGTTATGCTGACGGTACTGCTTCAATCTGTGGCCTTAGGAAGCTTATAGCAATATATGAGGCTTATGCGGGAAGGCATGGTCTGATAAACAATGAACGAAAAAGGGTAATGATAGTCTTTAAGCACCAAATAAGACACCTTTAATCCTGCTCAACGGTAATAAACTCAAACGAGAGTGCCAATTTAAATATGTTGGACATGTGTTGACACCTGGCCTCAAAGACGATGCTGATATTGAAAGAGAACGGAGGGCGATGTCAAAATGTGAATGTGATGTCAATATGTGTGGGCGATACAATGCGCAAAAGATGTGGCTCCTTTTTACAAAGACTGCGGGGTAGCACCAACAGCATCTTGAATATGATCTCTAATAGATTAGACTGTGTGTATGTTAACCATTGTTGCACCGTTTCGAGTGGAATGTTGAAACAATTTAAATACTAACATAGGCATTAAGTTTTATTGTTACTAACAAAATAGGTCTTAATTATGTTACTCGATATTAATGAAAAATAAATAAATAAAATAAATTTCTACGTCTTAATTAGTTTTACTAATAAATTTCATTTTGTGTAATGATAATCTAACTTATTATTTTAAATTTCTTTTAATGAAACTTCCTTATCTTCTTTATTGGCAATGCAAAGATTATGCGCGCGATTCTAGCGTCAAAATTTGAAAGTTGTCTAAGAACGACACTTTACGTCATTAAATTGATGTTTGTGATTGGCATAGAATTATTGGCATCAATTGATCAATGATGGAGTACATTTACATTAAAGCAGCTGTTGTTAATAAAAGTGGTAATACAAAATACTGTTGTGTTCCACAATGTAGTACTTATGGAGATTTCGGCACAAATTTTCATTTGTTTAAAAAAAAAAAGTAAGTACGTAAATACGCTTAAATGTTATGTTTTATGTTATTTTCGAATTAACTTATTTTATATATAAGTGGAGGCGATTTGTTAGTAATAAGATTTGTTTTTTGTTAGCAAAGGCCTCTTTACTTATCATTCGCAATTTACACGGGTGAAATGAATAATTATTGAACCTTAACTTGAACTCTAATATAATAAATAATTTTCGAGAAACTTACAATAATTTCACAATAGCTTTGTATGGCTTTATAATCTGTCGTGTATGTCTATTCTTATGTTATATTGATTAATTGATTTAATCGCTTTCAGTTATGCCAGTAAAGCACGGTCGATTCAGCCAATGTCACGTAGGGACTAGGGTGGAGAACACACGGAAGAGATTGATCGGTGAAGATGAGATAACAGTCTCAATTCAATTTGGAAAATAGACGAAATAGTCAGACTTTCATTGTTACACCGTGATCAAAAGCAACACAAATATATAATGTTAGACTATTAAAAAACTACACTATACAATTACACTAAAATCAACTAATTACACTAGGACATTCACATGGTTACAACTTAATTTTATTATTTTATAAATATTTACACAGCAATGAACAGTAAGGTTTGAAAATATCTATAAACATGTATAGCCATGTTAAGCTTATTTAAATTTATATAAATATGGAATGAAATGAAATAAATTTATATAAATATAGATGTCACCACCGTCCCGATAAAGACGATCACATATAGAATGCTTAATTCACCGAGACGGACAGCGATACGGTAGCTCAGCTGGTAGAGCGACGGGACGGTATCCCAGTAGTCGCGGGTTTGAATCCCTGCCCGTGTCGGTTTATTTTTCATTCTATATTTATATAAATGAACAGTAAGGACTAAACACTAACATTAACAAACATTGAACATTTATAGGACGAGGGATTTCAGAGGGAACATTGAACATTTATAGGACGAGAGATTTCAGAGTGAAGAATGTCATATATAGGACGGAGGAGATAGGGGCATGAAAAAAGAATGTGGGAGGCCGAGCCTTCGTCAAGGCCATATTCACATAGTGAGTGATCACGAACTCTGATTTTAGCCAGGTGAACAGGTGTACACGCATGACCAAGACGCAGGCGACAGATGCTAGAAGTGACCCAGCGGTTACCTTTCTTATTGAGAAAAAACCAACGGCGTATGGGGGTGTCTGATTGCACATTTGAATAGCATTTTCCTTTAACCGATTTTGATGAACTCCAAAATGAATTCCAGGATTTGTCCATGTGGATTTTGGCTAGGGAACGGAGGTGTTGACAGGAGTTTTTGAAATAGTCAAGAACACCGGTTTTTCTTATGTTATATGAAATTATCAATACCATTTTGTCAGTTGTCACTTGTCACTGTAATTTTGTCGTCTGATTTATATAAAATATAATCTGTATTTTGATTTTTGACAATTGACTTGTACAAATTACAAATATATATTGGAAGTTGTTTGATTTTTTTGACTTGAGGTTCCCATTCCTTTTTCTTTATATAATGTTAGTTTTGTAAGTATTGTAGTTTCAATGGTAAGATTTAGCATAAGTTAAAACTACCTAAAACTTTTACAAAGTTTTATATCACAATGTCTAAGTGGTAAGTAAAAACAACCGTTGTTTAGTTAGCATGTCATATTATAGTAGTAATTTTTCAAACAAAACTATCAAGAAGTTAGATTAACCAAGGATGTCTTAACTTCACGTAGGCAATCGGAAAGAAGCATCCACGAAATGTTAAAAGATACTCCGCCGTTGCGGGAATCTAGCGACTCTATAACATCGGGGACCGAAGCTAAATTTCCTACTTCACGTTCTATGCCTTTTCCTCCGGCTTATGGTAAATATTTTTTGTTTTAAATAATGTTAAATTAATATATAATATCACAAGTAATCTGATTTTCCAAAGAATAAAAATAAAACTATTTTCCAGGATCCTATTTAAAATATAAAAAAAAACAGAAACATTATTCAGTTATTTATTTATCAGATATTATTTTAAATATATGATATAATGGAAATAACTTATCCACTACCACTAGTATTGGGTTGATGCTTTTAAAGGTCTCCCCCAGTCATTTTTAGTTTCTTAAAGCCAGAAACAATTTAGTCTGTCTGTGAGTTCCATCTCTTAATAATTTTTACTGCACATGTTTTGGACCCCTCACAATTTGTCCAGTCTTTTTCCGATAAAGATGTTGAATGTCGAAGAAGATGTTCTTTTCATATTAATCATTACTTGTCCATCTTATCTATTCAAAATTTTCTAATTACACTTGTTCACTGGCTCTTTAATTTTTTTATGGCTGACCAATTGAAGTTGTTGTATCGGAGGACCATTGCAGGTGATGTCTATTTCACTTAGTTTTCGAAACTAATTAATGAGGACTTAGACTATATGATTTGAAATCCTTATTTTGTTATTTGCCTTGGTAATTTATTTTCATTTCATTTTGTTCCTTTATTTAGCGGTCCCCCGATGCAACAATTTCAATTGGTGCATAGTAATATCATTTTTATTCTTTTTCAGAGGTCTTTTTGTATTGGGGATATGATTTTGTTTTTTTTTTTCTGTTTTATAAAATAACGTTACTGGTTTAAAAGTATAAAATTTTAAAAGATTAAGTATAAAATAGTTATACTAAATGTACCTACAAACCTACTAATTTTTACTTGTTTAAGTATTTAATATCAATATTGGCTTAATAAGAACCTTTCACCCGCACCAATAACACCTCAATATCTTAGAGACTGCTTCTATTTCAACCAACCATAGCTAAAAACTATCTCGAATAACCAGGTTTTCAATTAAAAGAAACTGCAATCAAATCCTTCCACACAACAGACACACAGATAAAATTTATAACACCCTCTTTTTGGGTTAGGGGTTAAAAAGGGATAAAACTTTGTTATTTTACATTAGGTTTGTATATATATATATATAGATACCTTAAGAGCTCTATGAAACGATATCCTGCAATGTGAAGAAAGGGGAACTTCGAAAATAACAAAACTTTATGTTATAATAGTTAATCACATACACATGGTCAAATCAAAATAATATTATATATATATACATATGCAACATTCCATTAAAATATAATACTTGTTGCAGCTCCCCCGGACGTGTCTCAGAATGGTGCGGGCTCCAGTACGCTGCTCCGCGCCGGCTCTACCAAGATAGAATCCATCAAGAACTGGAGCGTCTCAACGTACAAGTGCACCAAACAGCTGCTCTATGAGAAACTCGGAAAGAGTTCACGGACTGTAGACACAGGTCGAATAATTTCCCACCATCTTCTTCCATTCCGTATTAATGTGTATCATCCGTGTGATTTGTTATTTGGACGGCCCTCAGAGCTGGAGGCGCAGATCGAGATCCTCCGCGAGACGCAGCGCAAGTACTCGGGCGTGCTGCGGCTGAGCGCGGCGCTGGCGGCGCAACTGGCGGCGGCGGCGGCCACGCAGCGCGCGCTCGGGGAGGCCTTCGCGGACCTCGCGCAGAAGTCGCCGGAGCTGCAGAACCAGTGCGCGCCTCGTCCGACCGTCCGACCTCGTCCGTCCGCCCGGGTCTTTCGTAATGGGTGTTCCGTCGCAGGTTCCTCTACAACGCGGACACGCAGCGCTCGTTGACGCGCAACGGCGAGACGCTGCTGGCGGCGCTGCACTTCTTTAACAACTCGCTCAACACGCTCACCAACAAGACCATGGAGGACACGCTGCTCACCATTCGACAGTACGAGGCGGCCAGGTACGATGTGGCTCAGGCCGTGCGCTGGCGACTGCTAAACAATGCTCTCCGTATCCCTTCGACCTGCAATTCCTCGAGAGAGGCGACGCTCTTGCATCTTTCTATGTTAGCCCGAAGTCCGGGAGTCTAGATCGCGGCGGCAGGTACCGACGTCACTCTATCTTGGTAAGTGACGGGCTTCCATACCACGTACTGATTAATATATTTCATGTATGTTGTTAGGGAACAGGAATGAGTACAGAATGTCTACTTAACCCTTACGGATTACAACGAGGCCTTCGAACCCTTAGAACACTTTACATGGACCACTTTAAAGTCACGAGGTGTATAATTGAAATACATATGAATTATTAGAGAAATTAATCAGCGAGAATAATCAACGAGAGTGATGATAGAAATAGAGAGAGAAGAATTTCCAATTTCAAGAGGCGTTAGTCAAGTACCCATTATCCCCAAAAATATTTACAGCCATTTTAGAACAAATATTCAGAAACTTAGATCGGAAAGAGGAAGGAATTAATATAAACGGCGAAAAACTAAATCATCCACGATTTGCCGACGACCTAACCTTGCTCTGCTCGTCTGCATCAAGTTTACAAATTATGTTAACAGAACTCGGGAACCAAAATATGGCAGTGAAGAAGGAGAAGACAAAGACCAACCATGAAGAGTAGGTTGTAAAATGAAATAACTATTAAACAGCAAGTGGACATTATACATACCGGCGACACTGATCGAACACAAAAAAAATACACCAGTATCAGCAACTCCTTGATATTGGTCCCTAAATTATTGCATGCATGCACATCCTATGGCTGACCTGGACTCTAATGCAAAGATACAAGGAAACACTGAAAATTTGCCAGAATAGTGTGGAAAGAAGTTTGTTAAACATTAAATTAAAAGATATCAAACAATAGTTACTTATGTTTATATAAATTTAAAAGTAACTGGTGAAAATGAAGGTGTTCTGGACACCGCATTAGAAACATTAAACAGAAAGGGGGGACGAAGGTTAAAGTTTGGTTACAATCTGATAGTTAAAATGCATGAAAATCAAGAAAATGAAAAATGATGAAACAAAATCTCTATTTATAAATTTCAATTATATTTTAACTAATTAACGTACGGTAGCTCAGTTGGTAGAGCGACGGGACGGTTTCCCAGTAGTCGCGGGTTCGAATCCCTGCCCGTATCGGTTTATTTTTCATTCTATATTTATATAAATTTAAATAAGCTTAACATGGCTATACATGTTTAACGATATTTTCAAACACTAATTAACGTGTATTCCTAAAATTATATTTATATTTTAGGTACTGTTGTAATGATTAAGTAATTTACATTACAGAAAAAAATGCGAAACAGTTGTTTTAAAGGATTCTATTGTTATTAGGGTGGAGTACGACGCGTACCGCAGCGAGCTGGAGGCCAGCGGCGGAAACCCGCCCGAGCTACTACTGGCCAGCATTGAACGCCACCGGCGACACTACGAGCGCCTGAGGGACGACTCCGCCGTCAAGCTGCAGCTACTGCACGAGAACCGGGTACACGCGCGCTAACATACAGCGGCATAATACCTCAAAGTGTATTAATAAACTTGATCATTAGTATTATTATTTATATATACCACAGGTAAAGGTAATGAACAAGCAACTCTTACTATTTCACAACGCCGTCTCCGCATACTTCAGCGGTAACAACGTAGCGCTGGAAGCTGCCGTGAAGCACTTCAGCGTGCCGGGGGTCCCGCAGCACCCTCCGCAGTCGTTGCAGTCCCCCTCTCTGGCATCGCAGCCCCCCTCTCTGGCGTCGCATCCCCCCTCCCTTGTGTCGCAACCCCCCGCCCCAGCGCTCCCTCCTCACCCCTCCGCGCCCACTGCCACGCCCAGGAGCACATAGAGCACCAAGAGGTATGAGACATGAAAAAATTTAAGGGGGCATAGCAGTATGAACTAATTATTTAACATGAAGCTACCAAAGACTACATTACGACTGTATGTATGACTACTTCTTGTAAAACATTTTCTTGATAAGATAAGGGGAAAGACTTATGCACCTATATCTATGTTGGTTGAAATAATAATCTAATTTGATCTTCAAAGGGAATTTTTTTTAAATCTATACATGGGTGCTGCTTTTTTTGTAGCATTTGTCTCTAAGCACAACATACAACTTTTTACACATGATACTTGTGTAAAAAGGCACAAGTCCAAATAAATAAATCCTTTGTCTTCTCCCCATGTCTCCCTATGACCTACCTACTTTTCAAATAAATATTGAAACAATGGGTAGATACTTCATTATTGTAATTGCTAAATTCAGTTATATGATTTGAGCTTTATTTATTTATAGTGTAATAACCAAGGTCAGAACTTAGAATATACCATCATCATTTCCATTATATTTTAAGACAACTGAAATAAATGTATTAAACATAATATGTAATTGCTCTTTAATGTAAATACATTTGTGAATAATTGTTATATTGATGATTTTTTTCATTGTAATATACTGATACTGTTGAAAAATCCTACCAAAGTTTGGGAGCTATCTATATCTGTATTTACAGGTTTTTTTAATATACATTTAGTTTCTATAAATATATTTGGTTTGTATTTATTTAAATATAAACTGCAAATTTATTTAAAAAATACAAAAATCTATAAAATACTTGACTGTTGGTGTAGACCAAGATTTTCTAGTCAAATTGCCTAAACCAAAACCTATATTGTTTATTATTAAATTAGCTTTAAATACATTTCCAGCATATTTATTAAGAAATTAAATCATTAGATTCTCTCCAGAATAGACATATTATTTTTTAGGGTACATGCTTGTTTTTTAACTTAAATATTTGTGCTATTGACCAAATAGTATTTATTATGAGAATACCCTATTATAGTATTATGATTGATAAATAAAAAGCTTGTTAAATGTATAAGTTTGCGATAAGCCTATAATTAATTGTCACTTACGCCTGTACAGTACATTATTTAGCTGACTTTGTCTTTTCACTCGAAACTTATAACATTTACAGTGTTAGGTCCAGTTATTCTAATGATAATGGCTTTAAGTGTATGCAAAGTGTTTAAAAATGTGGTCTTGTAGATTTGATAATCACAAAAACAATTAATGATTGTATTTTATTATATTTTAGGTTATTCTTCAACTTCTGCAAGACTTTACAAACTTTTAATCTATAAGTAAATGACAATATCCAAAGCATAGCTTAACATTCAAGCGAGGAGTGGTTATAGGGGTGATTTTGAAGGCTAGTCAAACGGCATTTTTATGTAATGCTTATTTTGTTTTAGTTAATTATAGAACCAATACCTTAAATATTGTTGTTTTATTCGGCACCAAATAGATAGCACTTTGTATGGTGGATAGTGTGTAAAATATAATGTAAAATAAATTCTCTCAAGCAATATGTTTTATTCTTAATATCACATAACATCACAGTACTCAACATTTCATTTCATATCAATCACTGTATGGTTATAACACCTTCAAAATTCATAGCGGCCAGTAATAGGCTAATCTGATCTTTATGCCTTTACTGTTTCTTTATCTGTTGCTTCATTGTGTATTTCTTCAGCTTCTGCTTTAAAATTTTCCTAAAAAATTGTTATAAAAATAGTAAAGTAATGGTAATGTAAACTATATATAATCTTTAAAATTGCAAGTGTTTTATAAGTTATACTCACCAAATCATATATTACCTTCACCACAAGAGAACAACTAGGACATGTTGCTACCTCTTCACCTGCTAATAATTCTTCCTGCAAAAAAATATAGTAAACAGCAAATAGAGAACAATTTATCGAAACATATTTTTTTACAGTGTGAAATATTATTCTAACCTTACTTATTTGAAATCTGTCCCCACAAGGACATGGATAGTAATACATTTCCTCTTCTTCATCGTATTCAAAGTCCTCAATTTCTATTTCGTCGTGAAATATCGTCATTTCTGAATATTTATTGGTACCACATCATTTTTTTAGGACATTAAGTATGTTGCGTATTTACAAATTATTTACAAAACACAAATTGAAAGTAGGCGACAGACGTATCACCAGGGTTAACTGAGTTTTAGCCTTATAGTACTCTGTGCTAGGGATGCTCGATGAACATCGATGTTCGATGATCATCGATGTTGAAAGCAAAAACATCGATGTTGGTTTACTACAAATATCGTAACATCGATGTTAACAAAATCGTCATCGATGTTAACTCACGGTCTCACGACTTACACACAACCATAATAATATCACAGGAGAAATTACAGACATTTTACAAATTATTTGATTGTATTAAGGGTGTTAGACAACGATACAAAATCATATATATTAAATTTAATAAACGACTATTATAGCTATTATAGCTACATCAACGCCAACCGAAAGACGATTTTCTAAAGCTGGTTCTACTCTTAATCAACAAAGAAATAGATTAAAAGGTGCTTCTTTATCAAAATTACTTTTTCTTCAGTCAGTAGATAAAAAATATTGGATTGTATAATAATTTGCTGTTTCTAAATAAATTCTAACGATTCCACTGTATTTTATTTCTTTGTCAAATAATAATGCAAAAATCATCGATGATATCCAACATCGATGTTCAATTTCCGATAAATATCGAACATCGATGTTGGGCTTCCGATTATGACATCGATGTCAACATCGATGTTTTTCTAACATAGATCATCCCTACTCTGTGCGTATCACATCACTTAGTGTTCTGCGGTCTCTCGTCTACAGAGTCTGCGATCTCTAGTCTCTACTCTGCATATTACTATGCTATATACTCTGTGGTACTGTCTCCCTTACTTTTTAGATCTTAGTGATCTGTGAAAGAATATAATTATCTAAACACAGACTATAGGTAATATAACGTACTTTTTAGTGGAGTAAAATGTTTTGAATTTTTATGCAATGCACTCATTCTTAAATTTCTTAAATAACTTTTATACATAGAAATTGAGCGTCACTCTGAGTACATTTAGTTTTGGACTGACATTGTTGTATTTAAAATGTTTCAGAAATTTATATTTATGCATATAATAAAACTAACTAAACGCTGTGTGTTCATCGAAAAGATTTTCAAAAATTCATAATGGGGATCTTTACATAAGCAAGAGAACCCAAAATAAAGTTATGTCATTTTGTCTGTTCGTCTGTATGTCTGTATATATTCCAATCTGTATGTTTGTGCACGCTAATCTCAGAAACGGATTAACCGGTTTAGATACAATTTTCGGGAATATATTGTCATTCGCTTCACTTTACATTTAGTATTTTTTTTATTTAAATCGGTTACAAATAAAGAAATTAATAAAAAGAAGACATTTTTGATAAATTGAAATTGGGGAGGCCCTCAGGGAATAATAATACCCTTTCCAATAAATTAAATATACGAAATTGGCCTACCTACTTTGTAAAAAAATATCTGTGATTAAAAAAATATACATCATTACATAGTATAAAACAAAGACGCTTTCTGCGTCTGTCACTATATTTCTATGTATGCTTAGATCTTTAAAACTACACAACGGATTTTGATGCAGTTTTTTTTAATACATAAAATTATTCATGAGGAAGGTTTTTTTGTATAATTACATGCTTAATATATTAAAGAACCACTGATAATTTCAAGATTTCTAATGCGAAATCGTAAACAAACACATTGTTTTGCGCTTACATTGCAAACGCTGGCTGAACTTTACGAGATAGATTAAAATAATGTACTAAGTATTGTATACCTTAAAAAGTTCTACAAGAAAGTCCGCAACGGTATATGTTTATTTCCTAGGGATAACCCACAATAGCTAATTTTTACCTTTTTTTTTACGCGAAATAATAGCTTATTTACGAAGCGATTTTAAGCAATACAGCATTAATCCTTATCTAATTAAGTGTCTTAAATACATTTGACATTTAATATGGAACAATATAGCCCTTTACAGCATGTAATTTAAATGAATATTTTCGAAATATTACATCGGGACATTGCGTTTGCGGCGCGGCGGTACGGTCGGACGGCGCAAAAATGGCTTTTGTGAATGTTCAGTATTAAAAATGTTGTTAATGTATATAGCTAACTGAATGTCTAATACATATTATTTAGCATTTAATATATATATATACATATATATATATATATATATATATATATATTTTATAAAGAAAACCAGATCTTCAAGTTGATGATTAAAATAACGTCCATTGTGTAGCTCAGAATTCCTCAAATTTACATGGTCATATTTTGATTATGTTCAATGAAAATCTAAAAGTGTCATATATGGTAAGAATGGTTATTAAGTACTCTATTTAAATGGAGGTTTAACTAAAAACAAGAGAGATATAAATAAAATACAGTATCTAATATTGTATCCTTATTAAAAACTTTAAATAGATTTTTGACAATGAGCGATGTCTACCGATGTCATAATTTTCATTGTATTACTTAAAACAAGTCATATAAAAAGAGTAAAGGGAATTGTTTTACTACGAATTTAAGGCTTGCGAAGCCACGGGCAAAAGCTAGTATAAGTATATAAGAATAAACTAGAAATACTCCTACACGCAAGAATGGAGTTTGAAGTTTTATAGTTTATACATGGGTATGTACAAAGAGTAGGTTTTATCGAAATGGAAATCTACGCCTACGAAGTACACGTACGGCTAGTACAAAATAAATTTAGAAAATCAAGCAGTTACGCCCAAATAAAGCATCTTGTCTTTTACCTAACTGATTGTGTACAATAATAAAACCTTTGTCAATCATCAAAACATGTGTACAAATGTTGGCATGAGGATGCAGGAAAAGAGTTTTCAGCAAATTTAGTATGTAGCTTATCTATGTTATATGTAATTTTAAGTTTCGAACCTAATATGTCCGTAGTATTGGCTGAACAGTATAGTCATGATCAATAGGATTAAAGAAGGAATTTCAATTGATATCGATGGATCTATATTCGCCTTCATATTGTTAGATAAGAATAACAGTGATTACATATAACACAAATAAAAATTAATAAATATTACTTACCAAAACACTTACCAAAACAAATACAAATTTTAATTAACAAACGATAAAAACACGAAACAAATAGAGATGTTTTAATAACCAAATACCTGGTTAATATATTGTTCGAGGCGTGACGTGATCCAATAACCCGATGTGTGGAAACCCAGGGAATTAAAATCCGAGTACGAGAATTCACTGTTCATAATCATTTATAGAGCGTTACTTTTTTTTTTTTGTTATGACTATGCTGTTAGCCAAGTGGCTATTACAGCTTTACCGGGGGAGTGGGCGAGTACTGAGACCCGCCCTTGAAAAACCTGGGCCTTAGGGGCCCGGGGGACACGTCAGCCTTAAGGGTGCCTATAAGAGGCCGACCTCGGCGCAGAAGACAGTGTATTTATAGGATAGGATAGAAAGGTATAATGACACTAACGCCCCCCGACGGCAGAACGCCGAGGCAGCGTGCGTTTAGGGCCACGCCTTCGCCGGCGAAGGCGGTGTGTATGTGTGTGATACGGTGTAAGCTAATCGTCTGTTGTCAGTCGTTATTTTGTCATCTGAGTCGATAAGAATCGACTTGGGTCTCTTAAAAGCTAACGGGGTGACTCTAGGCTGGTGGGTGGTCGATTCAACCACCAGTGGGTTCGGATGTACCTCGGCCCTATCGAAGAAGCTCTGGGAGAGCTCCTTGAAATATTGCGCTATTGTAGGTAAACCTAGGTCTCTATGGAGTTTTGCATTGCGCCTATACCACGGCGCGCCCGTGGCAGTGCGCATCAATCTATTCTGAATCACCTGAAGGGGTTTCAGATCGGCGTGAGCGAAGGCGACACTGGCATAGGACATGACGGTGCGTATACAAACTTTGTAAAGTGTGACCTTATTTCTGAGGGACAGTTTACTCCGCTTGCACACGAGGGGATAGAGTTATGGAAAGAAGGCCGCTCTGTTGCTAACCGTTCTAATATGTTTGCCGAAAGATAATTTACGCTCGCGAAGAAGAACGCTCCTGTTTTATTACGGTTAAATTTACGCCTATGAGAAAGAATGTGCTCCATTAGGCGGTGCACTAGATGGGTACACGAGTGATTGGCACGAAAGCCGAACTGCTCATTTGGAATTAATTTTAACCTCTCTGTTTCCCTATGGAGCCTAATGAGAACTATTTTCTCATATAATTTGCCTAGTGTATTGCGTAAGCTAATTGGGCGGTAACTAGAAGGGAGATTGCGGGGTTTAACCGGCTTATGTATCTCTATAACAATGGCCTCCTTTCACTATAACAATGGCCTCCTTCCACTGATCCGGGAATGAGTACCCGGACAGTAGAGTATTAAATATAGAAACCAAAAGGTAAAGAAATGAGGCGGCAGGATTTTCAGAACCCTGTTACTCACGCTATCTGGCCCTGGGCATTTCTTAGTCTTGAGAGACTTTATAATCGATCCAACCTTGCCGAGGTTCGTGTCCTCTAAAGGAGGTCCCACTGGAGGAGAGCAACGGCTACGGACAAAAGCGCGTTACTTTAAATCATAGTTGGTTTTATGCCTTATTACAGCAACCAAACAGTTGCGTGATGTAGAAATATACTAGCGACATCTAGTTTAAAAAAATGTGAATTAATACAATAATAAAACAAAGCAACTTATCGAAACATTCCACCCACCAAGGAAATCATTTAAAAAAAAATGTCCTTTCATTGATCATACATCAAAAAATATATATAAAAATTAAAAAAAACTATATATAAACAAGACAGATAAAATTAAAAAAAGGTAAAAATATTATGTACATCCTGAATATTAAATATCTGGCGGTAAAAAGCAAATTTTGGTGTTTGGACGTTTTAAAACTGCATTTTTACACTTTACTGTAACAACTCTAATAAGTCCGTCCGTGCCAGGATGTACATTAACAATCCGAGCCAATGCCCATTTTCCGGGCGGAAGATTATCCTCTTTGAGTAAAACCAATATGCCTATTTTAATATCATTATTTATCTTTTTAACCCACTAAGGTCTTTGTTGAAGTCTGCCCAAATATTCTTTCGTCCACGTATTCCAAAAGTGTTGAACCATTCTTTGAACAAGTTGCCACCGGTTTAACCTATTAATATCGATATTTAAATATGAATTTTCCGGAACAATGATTAGGGGTTTCCCAATTAGGAAATGGTCTGGGGTTAAAGGTAAAAAATCCTCAATGTTGTCACTTATTGGCGAAATTGGACGAGAATTTAGACAGGCTTCAATTTGGACTGTTGGTGTCGACATTTCTTCGTAGGTTAAAGTGGAATTGCCCAGTATTCTTTTCAAGTGATATATGATGGAGCGGACTCTGGCTTCCCACAAGCCACCAAAATGGGGTGCTGAAGCTGGAATATAGTGCCATGTGGTATTTTCTCATGCTAGCTGATCCAAAATATCAGTCGTCACTTTACTCATCTGACCTTTCAACATACCTTTTAAGAGTTTATTTCCAGCAATAAAGTAGCATTATCACTCCACAGGTGACCACAATGTCCACGTCTGGCTGTAAATCTCTTAAAAGCAGCTACAAAACTCTCGCTTCAAAAACTGCTAATAATTTCTACATGTACGGCGCGGGTGGCCATGCAGATGAAAATACAAATATAGCCTTTATAGGTCTTAGAACCTCGACCTTACGACATTCTCCAATTAATAGGACCAGCGAAATCTACTCAAAAATGTGAGAAAGGTCTGCTCGGTCCCTCTGTTTTGGAAGGTCTGCCATTAATTGCGTTCTAGTGTTCGCTCTGGTTCTGGTTCTGATGTACTTCATTTCTTATCATACTTTTGCCACTGATCTTACCGTCAGACTTGATGGAGTGATCTGAAAGTACCCTGATGGATGGATGCTACTGGATCTCCTAGACGAATCGAGCTAGATGCGCCGAGTATGGTCTCGTTTTGTTGCTTCTAATGAGATTTTACCGTCAGACTTGATGGAGTGATCTGAAGGTACCCTGATGGATGGATGCTACAGGATCTCCTAGACGAATCGAGCTAGATGCGCCGAGTATGGTCTTGTTTTGTTGCTTCTAATGAGATCTTACCGTCAGACTTGATGGAGTGATCTGAAGGTACCCTGATGGATGGATGATACTGGATCTCCTAGACGAATAGAGCTGGATGAGCCGAGTATGGTCTTGTTTTGTTGCTTCTAATGAGATCTTACCGTCAGACTTGATGGAATAATCTGAAGGTACCCTGATGGATGGATGCTACTGGATCTCCTAGATGAATAGAGCTGAATGCGCCGAGTATGGTCTTGTTTTGTTACTTCTGATGAGATCTTACCGTCAGAATCGATGAAGTGACATGAAATATTCGAATACTTCGAAGTAAACTAAACTCGGCGTCACAAAAATCGCACCTCTATGTTTTTTTCAGTAAATCGCTCCTAGAATCTAGCACATAAGTACTACATATGAAAAAAATATATCATTCTAAAGTGCACTTCAATACCTTTATATTAATTACCTGTATCATTAAAAAAACAATTACCATTTCTAACCAGGGACCAATCAAAAAAATGTTTAAAAAAATGCTCACTTAAGGAGCACTACTTGTGCTACCTTATAAGGGTATAAAAGCTCATGTAAAGGTAAAAAATGGGTCAGTCGCTACTCAGACTTCGGAGTGAACACACCGGAACAACATACGCAAGAGAACAGTACCTGAAGATGGATACAACCCCTGATAAAGCCGCTCAAATCATTGCGCTATTGCAATCAGGACTGCGACAGGTTGACGTTGCTCGACAGTTGAACCTTAGCCGATTCTCAGTTCGACGAATATACCAACGGTTCCTTGAGACTGGTGGCTATACTCGAAGACGTGGATCCGGAAGAAAACGCTGCACGTCAGAAAGAGAAGACCGCTTCGTTGTTTCCACATCCTTGCGGCACCGCTTCAGCAATGCTGTTGAGTTGCAACAAGAGCTCCGATCAGCTTGCAGAACGTCTGTGAGTGTTTCTACGATTAGAAGAAGACTGAAAGAAAAGGAATTGAGAGCTCACAGACCTGCTAGGGGCCCAAAATTGACCGTGCAGCATCGAAGAGAGCGGTTACGATTTGCCCAGGAGCATGTCAACTGGACGAGTGAACAGTGGAAAGCCGTTCTCTTCACCGATGAGACACGAGTATGTCTTTTCTGCAACGACAGACGCAGAAGAGTATACCGAAGACGAGGAGAGCGATTTGCCCAGGCTTGCATAGAGGAATCCGTCGAATACCGAGGTGGTTCCTGTATGTTCTTAAATGCAATGCATACACATGTAATTAAAATGCATACACATGTTTTTTATTTACTAATAGGCAATTGAATTACCTTTCCAATGATATCCTACAATCATATCCTTACAATTCACAAAGTTTGAGTAAAATTATTTTGAAGTTGCTTTTTTAAAAGGTGCGATTTTTGTGACGCCGAGTGTATAATGTCATTACTTTGGGTGAAATAACTTAATTTAATGTTTTAGATGCCAAGGTCTAAGAATTTTGGAAGCATTAGTCGTAAAAAGGTTTATGGAATAAGACATGGTGCAGAAAAAGCAAAAAGGTTAGTATGGTTTTAAAAATTACATGTATTATTACGTTTATATCATTTGAAACTTACAGGATCCGCTATACTGAACATACATCAGAAGCTCGATCGGATAGAAATGACCATATGAGTACTAGTACTTATGATAATAACACTTTGGAAATGCCTTGCGTAAGTTTTTGTATACTTTAAATTACTCTTTCTTTTAGATTTGTTCATTTATTTTTTTAAGTAAATAAACAAAAAAATATTTTTGTAATAGATCACGAACAGTGAAGAAACAAGACAGTTACCAATTTTAGGACGCAGGATTGTACAAATAAGTTACTTCATAAGACAACTTCAGGGAATTGCAAGTCATAGTTCATTGTTTAATTGTAACTTGGGCACTGTTGAACTGCTAAATGAAAAAAGAACTCGACTGAAATCCATTTTTTATATGAAGTGCCAAATGTGTAGTTTCAAATTTGTTTTGAAATCGTCTGAAGATTCAAATAATAAAATGGACGTGAATAAAGAAGTTGTGGCCGGTATAATGACTATTGGTGCTGGAATTACACAGCTGAACACAATTCTTTGCCATATTAACATGCCAGTTATGTCATTAAGATTGTATCAATCAAAACATGATACAATTAGTCGATGGTGGCGTAAAACCGCATAGCACTGTATGGTTGAGGCAGGCAAGGAGGAAAAAAATATGCGATATCAATTGGAGGCCTAAATGATAATGGAATACCAATGATATACGTTTCTGGTGATGTTGGTACGCTCATATGGAACTAATTACTAATTAAAGTGCATCTTCTGGAGTTGGTGCAATTATTGGAAACCACACTAGGAAAGTTATTTTCTATAATGTTAAAAATAAACAATGCTGCTATCTGCTCACGAGCACTTTCAAAAGGTGTAGAACCTACAAAACACACTTGTTTTAAAAACTTTCACGGGCCTTCTACTGCGATGGAAGCAGATATAATAACAGATGGATTTAAAAAATCTATATCCATTCATGGAATTATTCATAGCCAACACGTCGCCGATGGTGATGTTAATATTAATATTCTTGAACAAAATTCCAATAAGTATAAAGTTTTTAAATTTGTTCAAATATTATAATCTTTTACACATGTTTATGGAGCCTACTAGAGTCACAACCACTAGTGCCACTTGTATTGATAACATTTTTACAAGTGTTATTCCAAACTTTAAATGTTTATTCAATACTTTAGATTCTGACCACTATGGGCAATTTATTAAATTCAGTTGTAGCAAGAGAGAAAAATCAAAACAGAAAATAAGTTTTATACCAGTGACTGTAGAACGTATCGAACAAATTAAAAATGGCTTAGTACGCTATTTGCTCTTGATGAAAAATTCAAACCCCAATATTATGTACAATGACTTTTTTAGTACTTTCACTAAATTGTTAAACTTTATATTTACTCCAAAAACAGTGGTTGTTAATGATAAATTAGTGTTTAGTGATAGGGCATCTACTGAGTAACACAAAAATAAAGAAAAAATATATAATATGTATGCGGAATTGATGTTTAATACTAGTAATGAGTTTAGGGATGAGGTAAAATTTTCCAAATCTTTTAAAAAACAATGTAAAATAGCAAAAAATCAACATATTCAAAATAAAATAGGAAATAGCAATAATAAAATAAAAACAACTTGGAAAATAATTAATGAGGAAACTGGAAGAGCTAAATCCCAGAGGATCGACTTTAAATTAAATATAGATAATAAATATCATCATAAATATCATTTTCATCTCCCTCCCCGCACTCTGCTGGACTAGACGTGTTTCTGTGTGCTGTGTGTAAATTTGATTTAAAAAGTTTTGCTTTGAGTAGAAATTTCATAGAAAAGTAATATTCTGGGCTTATACATGGCTCTTCCAATTTGCAAAACAAGTCAGTTGTATAATTTTGACAAAAGTGATATTAACTATAAAATACAATATTTCAAAAACATTACGTGATCAAATTGACGAAGAGAAGTGTCTACACAGTGACAAGAAACAGGTTCATCGGCCAATGAACTCTCTGTGCCGACTTAATGACTTTCTTAACATATAGTAGACAATTTGAGCATCAGTGTTAAAACGTGAATTGGTATATTGGTAATTGGTACGCGCTATAACCGCTGGTATAATCAAACCTGAATTCTAATCCCAGTAATAGGAAGATTATTCTTGTTTTTACAATTTTATTTTGTTCTAACTTTTGGTGAATTGTGGACGTTTTTAATAAACCGTTACAAATATCTTTTATTATTATTATTTTTTATTTTAAATTATATAATTTAAATCTTAAAACTAAATTCAGTGCTTAAAGGCAAAGCATAGACTGGAAGGAGCTAAGCGTAAGGTAAAAGTGTATTTTACCTCATCTGGGCTTATATATTCCTAATACAATTAACACGGAAATGTCGGTTAGACGCTCTCCACTAAATAAAGACCTAGAACTTCTTAAGGATCGAACCAGCGTATTACAGTATGACTCGGAACCAGATTTAGTGGAGCAGAAAAGTGAATATGAGCATGTATCCATCAGGACCAATAAAAGGCGAGCCTTAAGAACGCCTCCGCAAACAGAGCTTGAAAATCCAGCGAATATAGGAGATGTTATGAAAGAGATGCGTACCCTATTTAGTTCTATGACAACTCAGCAGGAATTACGGTTCCAGGAGCTGCAAGCCACCATGCAGAAACAAAATGATGAAATTAAAGAAAGTTTAAGCTTTCTATCTGATAAATATGATGTGGCTCTGGCTCAGATAGAATTATTAAATAAAGAGAAGAAGGAGGATAAAAAAACGCTTAATAGCATTAGAAGATAGGGTAGATTTTTTGGAAAGAAAAAGCTTTTCAGCTGTGGTTGAAATCAGAAATGTACCGAGACAGATATACAACCAAAATACATTTGAAGGAAAAGGGGAACTGACAAAATTCATCAAAGAATTGGGAAAAATCGTTGATTCTGAAATTAATGATACTGACGTCAGAGACATCTATAGATTCAAGCCAACTGGCAAACCAAACTCTACCGGCACTATTATCGCCGAATTCTCCACAATTCTTAAGAAAGAGAGGTTCTTAGTGTCTATCAAAAGATTCAACAAGGGTAAAAACATAAATGATAAGTTACATACAGGATATTTCAACATAAACGGAGAAAATAGACCGATATATGTATCGGAGAGTGTGACAAAGAAGACTGCTAAACTTTTCGCACAAACACGTGTATTTGCTAAGACGAATGGTTATCAATGCTGGATTTCTCGTGGAGTAGTGTTCCTTTGCCTGGACGACAATGAACGTTTACAGATCAAATCCGAAAACGATCTTGCTAGTATTAATGTTAATGCATGACTATTATTCATTTGCTCGTATTTGACATGTTTGTCTGGTATCTTTGTGTTACTCTTAATTTATATTAATAATAGTATCTACTTCTCTTTTTCAATACAAACACACCCTCACGCATCCAATACGCCTTATACTGTACATACAAGACTTACACAAACATTATTCCAACAGACCATACACTATAAACGCAATGAATAACAAAGACAAGAAAAACTACTTTATAAATTGGCTAATATCATTGATTTTAATGATATGCAGTGTAACAATTCATTTATGGCTACTATTTGTAACTCAATTAAACAATTACAGGAAATAGACAATCTTGAACTAGCAAAAACAATGGTATGCGATTCTACAGACCTTCATAAACACATAAAAGTACATAAAAGTGATTTAACCATTATTTCGCAAAATATTAGGAGTATTTATTGTAATTTCGATGATTTTATTGTTACATTGTCTAGTTTTAAATTTGAGACGGATATAATCATATTGACAGAGTGCCACATAAACCAGAATAAAAGTGTGCAGCAACTTTATAATTACAATTGTTTCTATACTACAAATAACATTAACAAACACGATGGTGTTGTGGTGTATGTGAAAAAAACCCTAAAACATAACGTTAAAGAAGTTAAGCTCTTGAATGCTTCCTGTCTTCTAATTGAGGTACTAAATAACCTTATTTATGGCATATATAGGTCTCCATCAAACCTAAATGCTGAGCTTTTTGTCAATTCTTTAAGTGAACATTTAGACAAAATGAACGTTCAAAAAAGAAATGTGATAATAACAGGCGATATAAACATTAACTTGATACCAATTGAATCAGAACCATATTACGAGCACAAAAATAAAACAAACTATCTCACCACATTATCGTCACATTGAATTTTGGCCGGACATACATTACCTACAAGAGAAAAATATTGCCTCGATCATTTTATGCTGAAGATTAATCCTAAGAGACTATCTGCTTTTATAGCAATTTTAGGAACGACCACAACAGATAATAAAACTACCTTTCTATCACTGGCAAAAACAAATAATGAGATAACTGCAGACAAAACTAAGAGTACTATTGACTTCCAAAATGCTCTTATTTATTTGCAAAACACTGGCTTAGCAGAACTACTGTTTATTGAGGACACAGAATTAGTTACTAACCTCTTAATAGAAAAAATAACTTCATCCATAAATGCAAATACCCGTACTACAACTATACCTAGCACTAAACGTATATTGAAGCCATGGATAACTCAGGGTATACTAAGGTGTATTCGGAATCGCAATACTTTACAAAAAAAAGCCAAGAACGAGCCTCATAATGAAATTGCTAAAGTTACGTACTTGCGTTACAGAAATAATTGCAATAGTTTAGTAAAAAAATTAAAAAGAGCATACAACAAAGATCAAATAACGCATTCTTTAAATAATAACAGACTGCTGTGGAAGAACATTAAAAACATAACTTACACAAGAAAATCACGAAAAGAGAATTTAGAACTGAGTCAGGTTAAATCATCACCAATTAAATCCGCAAACTTCGTGAACTGCTATTTTTCAAATATAGGCAGAGACCTGGCTCTGAACATAAAATCTGGCAGACCCAAAAAATTTTTGAATATACTTCCACCAAATGTAAACTCAATGGTACTTCTGAAAACAGATCAAACCGAAGTCTGTAGCACTTTAATGAATTTAAGATCCGACAGTGCTCCAGGCTGGGATACTATTCCCACTAAATTCTTAAAACTGGCAAAAAACGAAGTTGTGCCCGTAATCACCCATCTAGCTAACTTATGCTTCCAAAAAAGAAGTTTCCCGTCGCCTTTAAAGAAATCAATCGTTACTCCGGTGTTTAAGAGTGGTAACAAGGACGACATCAATAACTATCGACCTATATCTGTATTAACTTCTATTTCTAAAATTCTGGAAAAACTGCTAAATACTCGCCTTCTAAGTTTTTTCAATAAATGCAACATACTATCTCCTTCACAATTTGGTTTTAGACAAAAAATGTCAACAGAGGATGCGGTAATTGAACTAACTTCTCTGGTGACCGATCAGCTCGACAAAGGAAATAAGTGCATAGCGGTTTTTCTAGATCTTATGAAGGCCTTCGACACCGTTTCTGTTTCTATTCTCTTGCGTAAATTAAAGGCTATCGGGGTTCGTGGGATACCATTTTCTTTATTCAAGGACTATCTTACTGGTAGAACTCAAAAAGTCAAACTTGGCCAAATTGCTAGTGACGAGGCCGATGTAACATACGGCGTCCCTCAAGGAAGCGTACTAGGGCCTACGCTATTTTTAATTTATATAAATGATTTCTGCAACCTGAACTTAAAGAATGCAAAACTAGTTTCCTACGCAGATGACACCGCTATTGTATTTACTGGGAAAGCTTGGGTCGACGCAAAGGAAAGTGCAGAAAAAGGGCTGGCTATTATTGCAACGTGGTTAGAGGAAAATCTGCTGACACTAAATACTAAGAAAACTAACTTCATTTGTTTTAATATATATAACAAATCGCAACCCGATTTCCTTCTCTGCATACACACCTGTGATGACACCTCAGATAGAGCATCTTGTAACTGTCCTACTATAAAACAAGTTACTCAAATTAAATATCTGGGAGTTGTAGTTGACCAACGAATGACTTGGTACCCGCAACTAGAACAAGTCATGAGTAGAGTACGTAAGCTCATATGGGTATTCAAGGAGTTGAGACATGTTCTACCAGGAAATATAATAGCGAACAAAAACAGGAATGGTAAAAGGATTATTTTAAATGAAATTTATATTTCTTTGGTACAGTCTGTCCTGATATATTGCATAACAATATGGGGTGGAGCTAGTAAATCTAAGCTTATAGAACTAGAACGCGTTCAAAGATCGATTCTTAAGGTAATGTACTTTAAAAAAATAAAATTTTCCACGGAAAAGCTCTATGAACTATGTCAGCTAATGACAGTAAGGAAACTATATATATTTCATATTATTCTCAAAGCGCATAAAGTTTTACCATACGATCCCAAACTACAGAGGAAAAGAAATAATTGTCCTAAGCTATACTCTCCAAAAACAAAAACAAAATTTGCCAGCAAACAATATAAAAAACAGTCAGTAGAGTTGTATAATAAAATAAATAACAAATTGCATTTTTATGATACAAAATATAACGACACTAAAAAAATGGTTAGGTCATGGTTATTAACCTTAAATTATTCAGAAACAGAATCTCTTTTGCAAAGCTTATCATAGTTTCATATTGTTTGTACTCTTTGATTTCAGTTTTCATATTGTACACAAGCATGCGCGCCCACACACACACACACACACACACACACACACACACACACACACACACACACACACTTTGGTAGTATTTTTATATTTTTGTTTATCTTTATAGTCCATTACTTTTAATTTCATATTATGTAAAGTTACTTTAATATAAGGGAAGATCGGAGTCTTCAACTACAGGCATTTTATGCTTAAATGATGACTCCACGACAACTATTGTATGCAATCATGATATGAAATAAACTGTTTTTTTTTTTTTTTCAATATGTTACGTCTGACCTCGAGGTTTTGCTTGTACTGCTTTTGAAACCTTTTTTACTAATATTCCAGTGACTACAACGTTATCTTTAAATCCTTCTACCGCTGCAGCTATGGGTTTACTTAGAGAGAATGTAGATCAATGTGTTAGCAGTTTTAAGTTTGAAAAAGTTAATGCTCAAGAAGTAATCAAAGCATAACACAAGAGCCAGCCATCACCCCCTTCGCACATATTTGAGGGAGGGAGGCAACCCGACTCCCGATGCTACCGCAAGTAGTGACTTCTAAGGAATCGGTGTGATGCAGAAGGTCGATAAAGCAAAATTAATTTACAACAAAAAACAAATTGCGGAGATTACTAGCTATTCGCAATACAATACAGATTCATTCCCAGGCCATACCGTCGTCCATGTAATCCTTTACACTATAGTAGGATTTTTTTATTAAATTATTTTTAACATATAATTTAAATTTATTTAATGAGAGGCTTAAGGCTTCATTTGGGAGCTTATTATAAAAACGTATACAATTACCCTTAAAGGATTTACCTATTTTATGGAGCCTAGTGCCGGGCATAGCGAGTTTATTTTTATTTCTTGTATTAATTTTATGTAAATCACAATTTTTCTTGAACTTTGAAATATTTTTATGAACGTAAATTAAATTTTCATAAATATATTGATTGTAAACAGTCATAATTTTAAATTCTTTAAATTTATTTCTTAACGAGTCTCTTGGTCTCATATTATATATTGCGCGAACAGCCCTCTTCTGTAATGTAAATATGGTATCAATGTCAGTCGCATTGCCCCATAAGAGTATACCGTATGACATTAAGCTATGAAAGTAACTAAAGTAAACTAATCGAGCAGTGTCCATATTTGTTAAACGACGTATTTTTTTAACCGCGTATGCAGCAGAACTTAGTCTGCTTGACAAATCAAATATATGAGGACCCCATTGCAATTTTTCATCTAAAGTAATGCCCAAGAAAGTAGTAGATTTGACCAAGTCCAAATCCTCATTATTTAATTGTACATTGGTTCTAACATTTTTAACATTTGGTAAACTAAATTTGACACATTTTGTCTTTTTTTTATTAAGCAACAAATTATTGGCGTTAAACCAATGTACAACATCTGAGAGAGCATTGTTTACATCGTCAATAACAGATTGCCGTCTATTAACTTTAAAAGTAAGAGAAGTATCATCAGCAAACAACACTATCCCATGTTTTTCCCTCACTAGGTGAGGTAAGTCATTTATGTAAATGAGGAACAAGAAAGGCCCTAAGATAGAGCCCTGTGGCACACCTATTTTTACCAAAGAACCAGGGGAACGTTTTCCATTTACATCAACTTTTTGAATTCTATCATTAAGATATGAACTAATTAAATCTAGGGACTTATTTTTAACTCCATAATGTTCTAACTTTTTCACAAGGATTTCATGTTGAACGCAGTCAAACGCCTTAGATAGATCACAGAAAATGCCAAGTGCATCCTGTGATCCTTCCCAGGCTTCAAATATGTTTAGTAATAGCTCTACACCAGCATCTGTTGTAGAGCGACCGGCACTGAAACCAAACTGGTTTTTGTGTAAGAGATTGTTTTTACTGAAATATGCCACAAGTTGATTAAGAATTATTTTCTCAAAAATCTTACTAAAAGTGGGTAAGACTGAAATAGGTCTATAGTTACTAGGATCTAATGAACAGCCGGATTTGAATAATGGAGTTATTTTACTTTGTTTCATTAGATCAGGAAATATACCATATTCTAAACAATTATTAAATATTAATGCTAAGTCTGGCGCTACAATATCAATTATGGACTTAAGTATGTCAACAGAAAACCCCCAAAGATCACTAGTCTTTTTAACGCTAATTGATCTAAATACTTTGATTACTTCTTGAGCATTAACTTTTTCAAACTTAAAACTACTAACACATTGATCTACATTCTCTCTAAGTAAACCCATAGCTGCAGCGGTAGAAGAATTTAAAGATAACGTTGTAGTCACTGGAATATTAGTAAAAAAGGTTTCAAAAGCAGTAGCAACCTCGAGGTCAGACGTGACATATTTATTATCTATATTTAATTTATAGTCGATCCTCTGGGATTTAGCTCTTCCAGTTTTCTCATTAATTATTTTCCAAGTTGTTTTTATTTTATTAATGCTATTTCCTATTTTATTTTGAATATGTTGATATTTTGCTATTTTACATTGTTTTTTAAAAGATTTGGAAAATAATTTTACCTCATCCCTAAACTCATTACTAGTATTAAACATCAATTCCGCATACATATTATATAATTTTTCTCTATTTTTGTGTAACTCAGCAGATGCCCAATCACTAAACACTAATTTATCATTAACAACCACTGTTTTAGGAGTAAATATAGAGTTAAATAATTTAGTGAAAGTACTAAAAAAGTCATTATACATAATATTGGGGTTTGAATTTTTCATCAAAGGCAAATAGCGTACTAACCCATTTTTAATTTGTTCGATACGTTCTACAGTCACTGGTATAAAATTTATTTTCTGTTTTGATTTTTCTCTCTTGCTACAACTGAATTTAATAAATTGGCCATAGTGGTCAGAATCTAATGTATTGAATAAACATTTAAAATTTGGAATAACACTTGTAAAAATGTTATCAATACAAGTGGCACTAGTGGTTGTGACTCTAGTAGGCTCCATAAACATGTGTAAAAGATTATAAGATTTGAACAAATTTAAAAACTTTATACTTATTGAATTTTGTTCAAGAATATTAATATTGAAGTCTCCACAAATGATTACCTTTTTACTAGAATGTGATAGTTTATACAATACCTCATCCATAATCTTTTCAAAATGTTCAAAGTTAGATGACGGTGGCCTATAAACATTTACAATTATGAACTCTTCTAATTCAACTGAAGCAAGTTCAGTTGTCCGCTCAACAGAGTGGCTCACTATGTCCTTGCGTTCTTTGAATTTTATCTGTTTATTTAAAATAATTAAAGAGCCACCATGTATGGAATTAACTCTGTTGAACGAACTACCAACCTGGTGGTTATTGAAATTAAATATTAATTCATCATTCTTAAGCCAATGCTCAGTGACACAAAAAATATTAATATTAAAAGTATTTAAAAACAATTCAATTTCTAATTCCTTATTTCTAATACACTGAATGTTCTGATGCACCAGGTTGATACAGTTTATGTTATGGTTTATATTATTTATTTTAACAATTTTTGTATTTCTGTAATCATCATTAATATCATTATTTGATATCTTAATTATTTGGCTAGAGGATATCTCTACTGTCTTAATGTCTAGTTTAAACTACTACTAATACTACTATTACTAGTTGGATTTATTTCCAAGCTGTTTTTACTTATACAAGTAATTGAATGCTGTTCAATAGAAACAATTTTAGCCAAATTATTGGCTGTCATAGTAAAATAATATAATAGCGATGAAGCTACCTGTCTTTTAATATATGGAGATAGGTAATACCTACCATTAGTCAAGTTATAAAAGTTACTAACATTAGTGTTAGTGTCAATCACATGAAATTTGTCATTATACAAACATAAATTATATATCAGTAAATTTATCTTATATCTAATTTTATTTTCGGCCTGTGGCAAACCTTGATTATAGGGTAATGAAAACCAGACAATTTTATTGACATCTAAGTTACTTATAGTTTCAAAACATTTTTTAAATTCCAAATGATTTACATTATCTCTATTTCCTACAAAAATTATTATATTTGTTGACTTAGTAAATTGTTTACTTGAATTTTTTATTTGTCTAGTAATATTCATTAAATTATTGTCAGGTGAACAGCTGTTGAATACATTTTGTTTTTCAAAATAAGAATTTAGTACAGATCCCATTCCTTTTCCAATATTATCGCTAAACATATAAGTGTCATATACAGGAGTTAATTTGAGGGAGCCACTATTATTAGAAACAGGGATATCAACCTTGTCACACAATATTTTAGCGGGGGAGGACAATGTTGGTTTTACAGAAAATAACTTATTATTACACTCACATGAACAACTGTTAGTCTGTGAGTTCATACATTCCAAACTATTTTGTGATTTTTTTAATAGTTCATCTACTTTTGACTTTTGTTCGCTTAGCAAGTTTTGTGTGTTTTCATAATTTTTTGTAACACTTCTTAAAGTAGTCTGCAAACGGGCTAAATGTGTTTCTAATAATTGTGTGTCAGATTCATATCTCCTATTTCTATTTTCTAATTCTGTATTACAAAAGTTAATTTTTTTTAACAATATATTTTTATTAATAATTGATTTTGTAAAAAACTTGTTCTTTTTAGTTAATTTTTGGATTTTCTTAATATATCTATTAATTCTAATATATTTTTTTAATTTCTTATTGCTACAGCTACCCAGCTTTTGTGAGTTCAATGTGTCATTTGTTAAATCTATAGTGACACAGGGGGTAGCATCGGGAGTCGGGTTGCCTCCCACCCTCAAATATGTGCGAAGGGGGTGATGGCTGGTTCTTGTGTTATGCTCGTGAACGGGTGCTGCTTGCGGTGACTGGTTGTGTGGCAGGCCGAAGATTTATATATATATATATATTTTTTCTGTTATTATTATTTAATTTTCGTTGCCTGAAATCATTAGGCTTCTTTTCCGATTGATTGCGACGGTTCTAGTTGTACCAAATTTGCATTTAAGTTTGACGTTTGTGAAACAAAAAATATATCCGGCTGAGTTTGTTGTGTGGTTCTTCTCAGACCAAGACGCGTTTGGAACCCTCATAGCTTTAACATTAAGATGTGCAAAAGTGCTTTTTTAGAAGGGCTTATTACGATAAATCTAGTATCGTAATAGGCTTTCCTGACACTTCCATGTTGACGTACACAAGTGATCACTGATTATGATTCTAAGTGGAAAAGATATATATAAATAAATAAAAGATGCAAGCACATATGCTAGTATTCGAAATTCAAGACCATATGATAATGTGACAGTAGGTAAAATTGAATGTAAAAATCATTTATTAAGAAATTATTGCAAGGGCCTTTTAGCAATATCCCATAACAGGATTTATAGCGTCAGAGCCCGAAAAATATTAAAAGAAAATTATTTGCGGATACGTTGGGGTATAGATAGCAGCATTAAATATTGGAACGGTAAAAATATAAGTTTTGAAGACAAGGTTAAAAATATAAAAAATTATATCATAAATGGCCCTTATCACATTTTTGGTGATCATTCCAAGTGTGCGTCTTATTTTTGTACAGATGCTATAAAAAGAGTTTATAGAAACATGGTACCTGAACTTATGGCATTTGGTATATTTCAAAAAATCGAAGATTTGGCTAATCGCCTTTCTTTGCATGCTTACAGCTTTGTGTACAATAAAACCAACAATTGTGTGGAAAGTTTTAACGCAAAAGTTGCAAAGTTTGTCGGAGGAAAAAGAGTAAACTTTTCACAACGTGGTTCTTATCTTGATGTGCTGTAGCCGTCATCTCCTACAATACAGGTTTTCTCCAAACGACTGTACATAAATTTATCTTTAATAGTGAAGCAAATACAGAAATACTGAAATTAAAACAAATGCGGCATATACCAAACCAAAAAAGGCTGGAGAGGCAGGTCAAAAAGAAAAAAAATGTTAAACCGATGATACGTAAGAATGAAGAGTATTATGGTGAGAATTGACAAAAAATTTATATGGAAGAAGAGCAATTTATAGAATCTAAAAAAATTTTTTTGAAGGCGTTACAAATGACAGATTTAGAAAGAGAAAATCTCGAGAAATACACAATTTTACAGAGTGAAAGTCCGTTGTGGTTGGAAACAAGAAGAAAACTTGTTACAGCTTCTTGGTTTGCCATCATTTGTAAGCGACGACTGACAACGGAGTGTGGTCCATTCGTCAGACAAATTTTATATGGAAAAGACCTATGTAACGTAGCATCCATAAAACACGGTCGCTGTTATGAACAAACAGCTATCATTGAATTAGAAATAGCTTTAAAAACGAAAATAAGACCCTGTGGATTATTTATAGATCTAGAATTTTTATTTCTTGGGGCAAGTCCTGATGGAAAATGTAACCTTGGCATTGTAGAAGTTAAATGCCCTTCTTCAGCGTTTAATATGGATCCAGACGACACCATAAATGAAAAAAAATGACTTTTGGTTGGTAAAAGATAAATCCTTAATCATAAATAAAAAACATAAGTGGTATTATCAAATACAAGGCCAGTTGCGCATTACGGGGCAAGATACTTGCCTGTTTGCGGTTTGGACAGCTCCAGGCCAATTAAAACATGAATTAATAAAAAAAGACCCACTATTTTGGAAGGAGAAAATGGAAACACAATTAATAAGATTTTAGAACAATTGCCTGCTTCCTGAATTAATTGACTCCAGACAAGCAAGAAATATAGAGCTAAGAAAACATTCCTTACATACTTAAAGAAATGTTCTTAAAATAAAAAAAATATAACGTATAAATATTATTCCATTTCCTATTCCTTTGTACTTCAGAAAGTGAATTATCTATACTAATATTATAAAGCTGAAGAGTTTGTTTGTATGAACGCACTAATCTCTGGAACTACTGGCCCGATTTCAAAAATTCTTTTTGTGTTGAATAGTCCGTTTATTAAGAAAGGCTTTAGGGTAAATGTCATCTTGCTGTGACTAAAAGAAGTCAAGCAGCATTGAAAAATGCTGCAAAAACGGGAAATATTTCTTTTTTGGCAGCTTTCCTCACGTGCGCTGAGTAAACGGTGAAAGTTACGCAAAAATAATATATGAAAATATTATATCAAATATTATTATATATATCAAAGGAGGATCCAAACTTGGAGTTTTAAAAACTGTGACATCACAAATCTGTGATGTGTTGTCACAAATCTCCTCGTTATCTTTACTCATTGTTATAAGTGACTATAAAGTTTTAATAATCAATTAAATATGGCAGTAGTAGTAATAAGAATTAGAAGTTAAATAATAATTAATAAATAAATCAGTAAAGGCGACACGGTTATCCAAACTATTTTATTTTTACTATAATAATGATTAATAATATTTGGCGGGAACTAAGAGCTAACAAAATTACTTTTACTCACAATCTCTCTTGTTAGAATATTAACAGGGTCCAGGAGTATCAGCGATTCCGCTCACAAATCAGACTACACAGTTAATGTCTCTCCCGCAAATTGTCCCTTATTATATTCTCTAGATCGCTACCGCCATTAAAGTCATACCATAACAATTGCAAGATTGAATAATAAATAGTTTCTTAAATTTGAATCATTATAAGACTATAATTAATTATCAATGATAATTAATTATTTAAACATTTTAACTTACAATTTAGTTTCTAAACATAACAATAATAACAATAGTAATACAAATATGATTATAATAGCAAAATACAAGGTCGTAGTAAAAAGTCATTACAATCTCTTATTTTAATAATTATAAAGCTAACCTTATGGAATTTGTAAATAACAATAATCATTTTGAAATAATTAATTTAGTTGATTGATTATCATTTGATTACCTGCCGAATTTAGGATCATTCAATATCAATTGCAGGTCTTGATAATAATTTCTTAGATTTTAATAATTAAAAGACTACAATTGATTATTAATAATATTTAAAAATGTTTAAATGATTATTTAAACATTTTCACATCTAATTTAGTTTCTAAACAGAACAATAATAACAATATTAATATGAAAACGCTTACAAAAGCAAAATACAATCTCATGGTAAAAAGTCAACATAATCACTTATTTTGATAATTATAAATTAGTACCTTAAATTTATGAATAGTTATAATTAATTTTAGATAATAAATTTCGTAAATTTATTATTAATTGATTGATGGTCGTCTTTGCGCCGATATATAAAAAATATTATATCAAAGACACTGTATAATAATCTATATATATATATATATAGAAGGATGTTTGTATATATGAAATCGATGAACTCAGAAACTATTGGACCGATGATTATGAAAATTGGTATGTATATGTATTTTTCCACGGAGAAGGTTTATATGGTATGTCCATTGATGTAACTCGCCACCAGGCGGCGCTGTCAAATATCGACTTCCGCCCCGTTCAACCGATTGTCATAAAAATTGGTATGACCATGTATTTTTCCTCGAAGAAAACGAATATGCTATGCCCATTGATGTAACACGCCAGCAGGTAAAGTAAGGGTTAGCCCAGCGAAGCGGGCTGGGTTCGCTAGTCTAATATAATCTAATAGGTTCTGACTGACTCAGTTATAGCACACAATTTAAACCGCAGGTCGTAGAGATAGTAAAATTGGAGGGCACATTTGTCTTTCTACGTAGTGGAAGAAAGAATTCTAAGAAAGAATTTTTAAATTCCCCCCTTAAGGGTTTTAAATAATTCTAAAAAATTTTTGTTACCTCCGTTGGATTTTCACGCCACCTTTCATCCTTTGATAATCAGAATCTTTCACCTTTATTTGGCGATACATTTTAATGATATCCGCTACCAAGCAGACTTTGTGCAATCTTCATCTCATTATAATGTCTCAGATCTGTTTGCAAGCGAGGACCGATCATAAGATTGTCATTCAGGGAAACTTGATTTTTATGTTTACAAGATGCATCAAACATAATTCTTACTTTGATAATAGATTTGTCAGCCCGAATTACAGCATGATGCAGCAAATATATTGCATTTCTATCTTCTTGGTCTATAATTTCTTCCAAGTTCAATATATTCGCGCATAATCTTACAGTATTAATTTTTTAAAAGTAGTTTCTTTAACGACGAAACGACGCTCTAAATGTAATAACCTTCTCTCAGCTACTTCTCTTGTTGAACCATACTGACAAGATGGATCTTTTTCTTTAAATGGTAAAGACACTATATAGCGTCCCTCTTTCGGGTATATGTTTCTTTAAAATGTTGTTCACATTTCTTCACTTTTTTCTGTTAAAATCTTTTTATAAAAAACGCCTGATTCCATTTCCCAGAATCTTTGAAGTAACTTATTATCTTCAATGTAAGCGTGCATGCTGATTGTGATTGTGTAACTTTGTGTAGTCTGAATGTTGTGCAACTGGCTTGATAATATCTAACCAAGGTATGTATTCTGAGCTATAGGTGTACCTCGTGGACCCTTCTTTAATCCCTTTGTAATTATCTCGCTATATACATCTGCACCTAACAACAAATGAACCTTCTTTGATTGATTGAAGTTTGGATCATTGGATCAGCAAGTTCTAGTTGTAGCGCAGATGAGACCAGTTTTCATCATATACTTCCTTAGTCGGTAATATTCGTGTAAGTGATTTAAGTATATAAGCTTTCACAGGTATTGCAAAAGTTGAACTATATCTGGAATATACCGTAAATAAAACCATATTTTTTTATTTCAGACTTCGGCCGTCGTCGCCCAATCCATTGATTTTGTCCATTGATTGAAATTTTCTTCAACCCAAGAAATTGCTGCGGATTCAGTTATAAATGAGCCTTGGGATCAGGGCCTGATTAACCCTTAGGCTAATTAGGCTGCATCGTATCTTCGCAGGCACTATAAATCTAGTTTAATTACATATACCCTACATATTTCAACTAAACCGAGGAAAAAAACTAAAACTAAATGCGCTGTAAACTGTCAAAGCTTGGGAGTGCCTGTTTTGAACAATAAATTTTGAAAATTAAAAATGCGCGCGAATAGTTACACTTACTGGCTAGTCACTCGAATCGGTCAGTGGCGAGTGATTGAGCTGGCAACAGCGCTGCTTGCCGCGCACGATGAAACACATAAATGACACGCGGGGAATCCCCGGTGGTTAAAATTTTAAAGTTTATAGTAGGTATACTGAGTTGCCGTGCTTCATTTTTTTGTGTGATCTCTTTTATTAATCGTCGCTCATATCTCGTTTTTGTTAATTGATATTTATTGTCCTTTCCTTAGTGATTGTGTTTTTTTAAGACCACGAGTAGTAACGAGAGTAGTTTGATAGTAAATGATTTTTCTTGGTGGTAGACCATAACATCCGGTCGCCGGCAAAGTTACCACCCATCGGGCAGAGTCGTGCCGCGAAGCGACATAGTCGTGTTCCGGCACGTTGCTCGATGAAGCCGTTTATGGGAAATGGGTCTGAACAGTTGCGGTGCGTTGGCGAACCGGTTTGACGTCGGGTTGATGTTTGTTTTGTCGGGTGTCTAGTCGAGAAGGGTAGCGGGATCCGAAGCGACGGCTTTCCGCTGGCCGCCCGCAGATAGTTGGGGGCCCAATTAGTGGGTTAGCCACCCACGAAAGGCTGCCCCGCCAGCTGCGAAAAATCCCAGGGTGGCTCCATCGTGCTGGTTGGCGACCAGTCGAGGAGGCCCGATGGCGATCCCTGGGGGTGTTCGGGCGTCCCCGCAGTCTCCAGACTAGCCTCCCAGTGGCAAGACATCACCAATTTCGACGTCGGGTTCGATATGTACCGCCTCGTTCAACTGCCATTTCCCATCCCTATTCACTTTTATATTTATTTTTTTTATGAAAAAGTTTAAAAAAGGGAACAAGTTAAAGCAGCGGTTGCACTCCTCCTCATATAAAGTGCACCTCACTAATATAAGGGGTTTGCACTCAAATCTCTTAGCTGTCCACCACCACCTGGAGACAGAGCAGCCGCACTTGCTCTTTTTGACGGAGACGCAGATACAATGTCCTTTGAGCGCTGCATACTTGGATTATCCCGGTTACTCGTTAGAGCACAACTTTCGCTCACGGGCCGGAGTCAGTGTGTATGCGCGGAACGACCTCTGTATTCAGCGTCTCCGTCACCTTGAACAGCCCACTTTTTCTTCCCTATGGGTTTTAGTGGACACAGGAAACGAAAAAATCCTGTATTCCTGTGTCTACCGTTCGCACAGCGGTGACCAGGAGACAACCCGTTTATTTGAGTATCTCAGTGAGGCTGCAGATATGGCTCTGTATCAGTACCCTTCGGCGCAGCTCGTCTTTCTGGGGGACTTTAATGCCTGTCATCAGGACTGGCTGTTTCCGTACCAGAAGACCGACCATGCTGGAAGAGAAGCGCGGAACTTTGCGTTGTCCTTGGACCTCTTTCAGCTGGTGAGGCAAGCGACAAGGGTACCAGATGTGGTAGGCCATACAGCCAACTGCCTGGACCTTCTGCTGACAACTGATCCGGAAAGGTATCGTGTAGAGGTCACGTTCCCCCTTGGGAACCTCCGATCACTGTCTGGTGAAATCTGTATTTCAATATTCCCCACCAGCTTTCGAACCACATGGTGTTAGGCGAGTATGGAAATACAAGTCAGCAGATTGGGATGAGATGCGGCACTTTTTTGCGTCTTATCCTTGGCGGCAGGTCTGCTTCTCTTCTTTGGATCCGTCGAGTTGCGCGGATGCTATAACCGATGTGGTGCATCAGGCAATGGAGTATTTTATTCCTTTTGCTGACGTACCCATCGGTGGCAAAGCTCGCCCATGGTTTAATGCCGAATGTCGTCATGCTCATGACCGAAAACATTCGGCATACCTCATTTGGGCTGATGCTCGAAGCCGCAAAACTCCGGATGTAAGTACAAAGAAGAGAGCCTTTAACCAAGCTGCCAAGTCCTATAAAAAGGCATTGCGGAAGGCTCGTCTTGATCGGATCGTTAAGAATGGCGAAAAGCTCTCTGTCAAACCAACTGGTAGTCGAGCTTTCTGTTCTCTTGCCAAAGCGATCGAGTCGAACTTCTGCCAACCCTCGCTGCCTGAGCAGGGAGCCATCCGGCTTCAGCAGAGCTGCTGAAGCCGGATGGATCCCTGGCCCACACAGCAACAGAGAAAGCGAATGTATTTGCTTCTCTGTTTGCTGAGAATTCGCATCTAGACACTGGCAATGCTTCTCCAGAACATCTTCCTCACTGCGGTATTTCGATGCCTGAAATCCGCATCACGAACAAAGAGGTATGGAGAACATTGTGTCGTTTAGATGTTAATAAAGCCAGTGGTCCTGATGGTATACCAGCCATTCTGCTCAAGACATGCGCAGGTGAGTTGTCTGTATCGTCTGTATCGCCTCTCTTTCAAGACTGGAAAAGTGCCAGAATCCTGGAAGCTTGCCAACGTGCAACCCGTGCCCAAAAAAGGCAGCCGTGCCGATCCTGCCAATTATAGGCCCATTTCAATCACCTCCATACTCTGCAAGATTATGGAGCGTGTATTGAACTCGCGGCTTCTAGCGTAGGTAGAAGGTAACGATCTCCTCAGTGACCGACAGTACGGATTTCGCCGAAATAGGTCTACTGGGGACCTTATAGCGTACGTGTTAGGTTCTAAGATCTGATGTGTTTCCGAACGCATCACCCGCAGACTACCATAGAGAATAAATGGAATGATTGGCATAGATACGAACCGGACATATAATCTACATCCCTTGTACTGTAATTATGTTGTAATAGATTGTATAATAAAGAGTGCATATAATTAAAATACAAGCATTATTTCATCTCCGTGATTCATAACCCGCACATACACAACAGATTGGCGACGAGGACAGGGGATTGCGGAGATATTTTCGGAAAAAAAAATTACAAGTGAGATATAGCATATGGTGGAAAAATATCCAAATTGTTCCTTTACCCTAATGTCCTTTGTTCCATGGGTTCTATACTCCTGGTGATGATAACCCGCTTCACACATCCTTTTTCATTACACGCATAAATTACGTACACAATAATGGAACAACAATTGGGGCAAGTGTTGGCTCAAATGATGGAAACCATGCGAGGCATGCAACTACAACAAGTTGAATTACAAAAAGCGTTACATACAAAGGAAAAATCAGTAAGTGGCATTGCATTACAACCTTACGACGAGGACAATGAATCATTTTCATCTTATTTACAAAGAATTGAAAATTTCATTACATTAAAAAGAATTACAAATGTCCTAGTGAAAGTACAAATATTTCTCAATTGCATTGGACCTAAATACTACCAAGTGGTGAAAAACATTACAGCACCAGATTCCCCAGAGGCTAAATCATATGATGAGCTTGTAAATTTATTAAAAAATCATATTGCACCAGAACCCGGTGAGGTAGCCCAACAACATAAATTCTGTCTACGCCAGCAGCATGAATGCGAAAGCATCGCTAATTATGTAGCTGGATTGAAGGAAATAGGAGGCAAATGTAACTTTATATGTAATAATTGCCAACATAGTACTTTTGATACACATTTGCGAGTACAATTTATACGGGGTCTGCGTAACTCAGAAATCAAAGAGAGGTTATTACAAGAAACATCTACAAAATTTGATGATTTAATTAAGATAGCTCTAGCCATTGAAGCATCCAAAGCTGAAACAAAAGAAATGGGTTCAGAGATACAATCTAATATAAATAAAATATCAATGAATACAAAGAATCAGCAAAATAAATATACATACAATAAAAGTAATAATACAAAAATACTCAAAGAGCCTACTTGCAATACATATACTAAAAATGGAAGAAAAATAAAGTGTTTCCGTGTGTGGAAAAGATAACCATACAGCGGCTCAGTGCAGACTTAAAGATACATTATATTGAAGCTGCTGCACTAATATGGGGATTGAAAAAGTTTTTTCAATTCTGCTATGGCAGGAAAATAAGCCTTGTTGTGGACAATCAACCACTGGCCAGGATTCTACATCCTGAGAAAGCAGCACCAGCTACCACAGCCATACGACTTGTACATTACGCTAACTTTTTAGCAGGATTTGATTATGAAATAAGATTAAGGAAATCTACTGAACATGCTAATGCTGATTATTTTTCAAGAATACAACATATTAATAAAACTGGTAGAAGCGATACACATACAGATGATGAAGTTTTTTATCTACATCAAATTGCAGAAATGCCGGTGTCATTACAAGAAATAAAATAGAAATAAAATAGAATACGATCTGCTGAAGCCCGGTATCTATGGGTATGCAGACGACAGCACAGTTGTAGAAAGATATCTGCCAAGTTCTCGGGCTAGTAGAGATGAAGTACAATCTGAAAGAGAAGCCATGGTGCAACGTTGGAATGACAAACTTCAGGCAGTCTCCGCATGGGGCAATGCCAATCTTGTCAAATTCAACGCCACCAAAACGCAGACGTGTTTGTTCACCGCCAAAAGGAGCCCCTTCACCTTGGCTCCTACTTTCCAGAATGTATCCTTGGAATACAGTGACTGGCTTCAGTTGTTAGGCTTAGAGATCTCCTCGAATCTCAACTTTGGTCGGTACATTGAGTCCAGAGCAAGAGCAGCTGCAGGAAAGCTTGCCGTACTTGCGAAGGTGCGACAGTACTTTACACCGGGACAGCTTCTTGTACTATACAAAGCACAGATCCGGTCGTGTGTAGTGTGGTCACATATTTGCTGGTGCCGCAAAAACTCATCTTCCGGTTCTGGACTCAATTGAGAGGCGAGCAAAGAGGCTTATTGGCGACCCTAAATTGGTTGACGCCAAACTCTTGAACGCCAAAGCCTTGAACATAGGCGTAGAATTGCTAGCCTCTCAGTATTTTATAGGATACATTTTGGTGAGTGTGCGCAGGAATTACACGATTTAATTCCCCCATCCCCGTTCCATTACCGGACGTTCCTTCGCACGGCGGGTATCCATCCCTACGTTGTGGACATTCCACCTGTCCGAACGAAGCGCTATGCTTCGTCTTTTTTAGTGCGTACAGCGAAGGACTGGAACAATCTGCCTGCGTCGGTATTTCCGGCCAAATATAATGTGGGTGTCTTCAAGAGGAGAGTGAATAGGCTGCTAGGTTAATGCGCGTTTCCACCAATGACTACATTTCACTTACCATCAGGTGGAATGTAGTCAAGCATTAACCTAGTTTTGTATTAAAAAAAAAAAAAAGCCAAGTGGAGCAGAATACAGAAAAAAAGCAAAAGAAAAGGATAATAAAATAGAAAACATTTTAAAACATACTCGTAAACTAGAAACATTTTTACGAGCTCTGTAGAAAGGAACGAAACCGTGACGAATACTGCACTATCGCCAAAATTTTCTTGCTCTGGTCCCTCTACCTCGGTTTGTTCATTCTCCGTTTTTCCGTCTAACACTAGCCCTATAGTAGCGACGCCAACGATCTGCAATGAAGACGAAATTGTAATAGAAGAAAAGCCGTTTTTTCCGTCAAATGACCCTGCAGTGTGGCAAGTAAACGATAAATTACGAGATTATATTGTTAATAAAGGATTGCAACAAAACGAAGAATTAGATTTTTCTAGATCGGAAAGACAGTATAAAAATCAAAAAAGATTTCTATCTAAAAATATGTTTGAGATGAAGCTTGTTAATGGCGAAATTGTGAAGAGAAGCTGGTTAGTATACTCAGAATTCACAGGTCGCGTGTTTTGTGGTGCTTGCAAATTATATGGAGGAACATCCGTATTTGCCAAAAGTGGATTTAATGACTGGAAAAATTCTAATTTAATAACTGATCACGACAATTCTCCGGATCATCGTAAATGTTTGGGACAATATGTATGTAGAGGAAAACTTTTACAACGATTGGATACGCAAAAAGTCAAACAATATAATGAAGAAATAACTTATTGGCGAAATGTATTACTACGTGTAATAGAAACAATTAAGTTTTTAGCTTCTCGTGGGCTTCCATTTCACGGTCAAAATGAAATTATTGGATCAGCACTAAACGGAAATTTTCTTGGTTGTATTGAGCTTATATCTAAATTTGATCCTTTCATGGCTGAACATTTGGTGAGATTTGGACAAAAAGGCAGAGGTTCTCCATCGTACTTGTCATCCTCTATAACTGATGAATTTATCTTAATTCTCGCTGATGAAGTTTTACTTTCGATTAAAGGAGAAATAAAAAAAGCAAAATATTTTTTGATTAGCATTGATACCTCTCCAGATATTTCACACACCGATCTTGTTCTCACTCTCTGTTCTTGCAACAATTGATAACACTTTGGAACTGGATATAAAAGACTGTCGTGGCCAAAGTTATGATAATGCTAACAATATGTCTGGTCAATACAAAGGTCTTCAGTCAAGAATTAAGTTTTTTTTTTTGCGGGTAGATGTAAGTACATTAACAGCTAAAATTTTTGCTCCATCTCTATTTTATTATTAAAAATCATATATCGTTAATTTATATTCTTTCAATGATTTATTATTGAATATTGATATTGTTCTACACTACCTGGCAATATAAAACTTAATTTTTCAAATAACATCTTTATTATATAATCATTATGGATCTACATAGTCAAGTCACTAAGAACATGGATGACATTATTAAAATGTTTGAGTCCAGAATGGATAGCTTTGACAAAGCTCTCACACAAACACTTGACACTAATAAACCACAGCCACAAATTAACACTTTGAATGATATTTCCGGACTGGCTCAAGATTATGCCATCTTCAAAGACCTGGTGTGGAAGACACTATCCATGTCACAAAACCAATTGCAATTGCTCTCTGTTGGTTTTGATAGGCATGAGGTTTTCTCTCGGCGGAAGGTTCTCCTATTTCATGGTATTGCCGAAACCACTAATGAGAATGCTGAGATGGCAGTCAGTAATGTGATTAAAAAACTTAATTTGAGCTGGTTTAAGATATCTCACATTGATATATGTCATCATCGGGGAGTGAAAAAAGATAAACCCAGACCCATGCTGGTACGGTTCACATCATTAAAGCAGAGATCTGAAGTCTGGAATACTAAAGCTTCTCTAAAGGGATCTGGTGTTACCATCTCAGAGTTTTTAACAAAGCCCAGGCAAGAGATCTTTGCAGAAGCTAGACGCCACTTCGGGATCAAAAACTCATGTACTGCTGACGGTATCATTATTGTTTCCCTGCCTGACAAGAGCCGTAAGAAGATACAAACTATGAAGGAGCTGCGTTCTTTAATGGCTACGTTTTCTTCACCTCAGAATGTTGAGGAGCAAAATACGAGATCTCGACGTGTGCCCAAAAAAAAAGTAGTTAAGTAGTGTTTTGTTGTATTTTTCTCTGTCGTTTATTTTTCTTTGGTGATTATTTTACTTTATGTTCTTAAAATTTTTTTAAATGCTGGCCGGTATACGTTATTTAATATTCCTTAATTTATTTCTAATTCCACTTTTTATTTTTCAGTTGGGTAGTGTTTTATTAATTGTCTTTTTAAATTTTACTTATGCTTGTTATATACATTAATGACATTCTGTTTGACAATTCAATATTTAGACTTGACAGCTATGAGCTAAGTATTTTGGTCCTGTCACTTGTTTAGAAACCGGTCCAGTTTTACGATTTTTGTTAATCTTTTGTACAAATTATATATATATATTTTTTATCTTGTTATATTATGTAATAGTTTTTTTTATTTTTAATGTAAGGATGTTTTCTTACTATGCCAGTGAGTGTGGGACGATAATAGTTATTATCGTTTTTTTTTGTAATTAATATTTAAGTGATAATATTATATTTAATTTAATTAATTTTGATTTCACCTTATAGTTATATACATATAACTATAAGGTGAAATCAAAATTAATTTTAAAATAATAACTACAATATATATATAAACCTCTCCGATTGAATGTGCTAATCATATTAACAACTATTTTGCTAATATAGGATCGAACCTCGCTGATGCTATTACTCAAAGTAGCTCTGTACAACCTAAGCCCAATACATTGTTTCCGCAGACTTCATCATTTGTCCTACTTGAAACAGACTATGAAGAAGTGCATTCGATTCTAATGAGTCTTAAATCAGAAAGTGCTTCTGGATGGGATAATATCACTGCCAATTTTATAAAATTAGCTAAATGTGAATTAGTTCCGGTACTTACTCACTTAGCTAACCTTTGCTTCAGTAAAGGGGTGTTTCCGTCACTTTTAAAACGCTCAATTATAACACCAGTATTTAAAGGTGAGGACAGAGAAGATGTTAGTTGTTACAGACCTATTTCCGTTTTATCATCTATATCAAAAATATTGGAAAAGCTTATAAATAACAGACTGATAAACTATCTTAATAAATTTAAAATTTTGTCAGATTCACAATATGGATTCCGAAGGGGTAGGAGTACACAAGATGCGGTCATGGCTATTACTTCTAAAATCATAAATCAGCTAGACGATAGAGGAAAATGTTTGGCCGTATTTTTGGATTTAAAAAAGGCATTTGACACCGTTTCAGTTACCATATTAGTAAACAAACTGAAAAATATTGGAATAAGGGGTACACCTTTAAATTTATTCAGAGATTATCTGAGCGACAGAAGGCAAAGAGTTAGATTAGGAAAAACTGTCAGTGACGACAGTAATGTGAGTTATGGCGTCCCGCAAGGATCTGTGTTAGGACCTACGTTATTTTTAGTGTATATTAATGAGTTGTGCAATATTAAAATAAATAATACCGATATATTTTCGTACGCAGACGACACCGCTGTAGTTTTTACTGGCAACTCTTGGGACAATGTAAAGAGTGAAGCTGAAAAAGGACTTTCTCAAATAGCACACTGGTTGAAATCAAACTTGCTTACACTGAACACAACAAAAACTAGTTTTATATGTTTTACCATCTATAATAATACTCAACCAGATAGCTCATATGACATCAAAATTCACGACTGTCACAACATAACTTCTTTAAAATGTTCATGTCCTTCAATCACCAAAGTTAGTTCGACAAAATATCTGGGGGTTCTGATAGATCAGAGACTTTCCTGGCATTTACAAATACAGGCAATCGCAACAAGAATGAGAAAATTAATATGGATATTCAAAACACTTAGACATGTTACAGATAAAGCGCTACTTAATAAAATATATATATCTCATTGGCACAATCCTTAATAATATATTGTATTTCTGTATGGGGTGGAGCACATAAAACAAATTACTTAGAAGCTGAAAGGGCGCAACGACTATTAATCAAAGTCATGTACTTCAAAAGACGTGGTTTTAGTACTAGTGACCTATACGAAATATCAAATCTGTTATCAGTAAGAAAACTTTATATTCTAAATGTAATACTAAAAAAACATATGTCAATTAAATTTAACACGAAATATATAAACAAAAGAAGAAATTACCTTGTTGTTAAACCTCTCCAAACCAGAACATGTTTTGCCCAAAATCAATATATACATCAGTCAACTCATCTTTACAATAGTGTTAATAAAATACTTAATATATATAGGATGTCGTATCATGAGTGCAAAAGGTCCTTGACTGATTGGCTAAAGTCTCTGGATTATAATGAAACTGAAAGGATACTTCATTATATAAAAGTGTAAAATGTAAGAAAAATAGTGTTAATCTATATAAAATAGTGTTAATGTAGGTAACTTAGTAGATGGTGGTTCTTTATAACAATCTAACTTTACAGAAAAGTTCGTTAATAACTAATGTTTGTAAGTAAAAATAATGTACAATAAAGTTATAATAATATGTCTAGAATTATTATAATTTAAAATGTTATAACCTATGTATGTATGTTGTTTATATATTATAATATACCTAGAGTCAGTTACATATTTTATATAGTTTACATAGTTTAGTAAAAAAAAAAACAAAATATAAATGTATACAGTATTAGTTACTCTATTAAGCTAAGGAAGAGTGGTTCCTTCTGGCACAGGTGCTTAAGCACTTAAAAGAAGGGATCAATTTTTTACATTGTTAAACATGTATATATAAAACAATAAAGAATTTGAATTTGAATTTGAATTATTGAATATATATATATATTAGTGCCTCTAGCCATGCCTCATCAGATGTTGATTTCATACCTTTAGATTCCAATCTTCAGTCTATACTCTCTAGCGGAAGTAATAGCTTTAATATTGTTCACATTAACGCTCAAAGCATACCGGCTCATTATTCTGATTTCCTTGCAACATTTAGTAACGTCGAAGTCGATTGTATCTTTGTATCTGAATCCTGGCTAAAACCTTCTCTCTCTTTACAGTTTACCTAATTATACAATGGTGCGTAATGATCGCCTTGAAAGACGGGGTGGCGGCGTTTGTTTATATTTAAAAAGTCATATTTCCTTTAAAATTATTGCCACATCAACTTCTTCAGATATCCCTCACTTAGAATACCTTTTTATTGAAGTAGTTCTTTATCATTCTAAATTACTTCTTGGTGTCATGTATAGCCCCTCTCCTACTATCGACTACTTCAATAATTTCGATTTACTGTTGGATTCTCTTTCTCCTTCTTATCAACATGTTATCATCATGGGTGATCTAAATACTTGCCTTGCAAAAAACAATTATAGATCAGACAAACTAAAATCTTTAGTTGCCTCTTATAATCTCTCTATTCTTCCTCTTTCTGAAACCCATTTTTCACCTCAATCTGAACCTTCTCTTATCGATTTAATGCTGGTTCTTAACTCCGATAACGTTATAACGCACGGGCAGCTTACTGCTCCTTTTTCCTACCACGATCTTGTATATCTTCGCTATAATCTTTCGACTCCTAAAAGCAAGGGTAAGATAATTCTGCGACGTAATTTCAAAAATATAAATTGGGATAAACTAGTCTCTGATGCTACAAATATTGACTGGTCAAATGTATATAATGCCACGTCAATAGACTCAAAAGTGGATATATTTAACTCTCTCATCACTTCTTTGTATGATTCCCATGCACCTATGAAACGATTGAAAGTAAAACATTATCCTGCACCGTGGCTTACTTCCGATATTAAGAGCGTTATGAGCAAACGTAACAAAGCCAAGTCACGGTACAAGAAAGTCCCCACCGATGAAAATTTCGCTGTCTATAAGAAATTACGCAATAGTTGCAATCGGATGTGTAGGGATGCTAAACGCCGTTACTTCTTTTCATGTGTCAGTAACTATACTCCTCCTCAATTGTGGAGGTTTTTTCAGTCACTAGGTGTGGGTAAATCTCTGCCTTCGATAAACAATTTCCTAAATTTAAGTTCAATTAACAATTACTTCTCGACTTCGCCTCTTATCACAGACTATTCAAAAAAACTCTCAGTTCTAAATAAATTAAATAATACCACTCCACCTATCTGTGACAGTTTTTCTTTCGCAGAAATTACGGAGTGTGATGTTAAGACAGCTTTTCTTGCCACTACCATCTCTACGCTGACGATTTGCAACTGTATAGGCATTCATCATTCCAAAATCTTAATAGCACTGTGAATCTTATAAAATAATGACTTAAGATTACTAAAAGAGTGGGCAGAGTCATTTGGGCTTTTAGTAAATCCCAAAAAATCACAGGCTATTATAATTGGTAGTAGACACTTTCGAAATAGAATTATTATTAATCAACTTAGCAATATAGTATATGGCAAATCTATTATACAATTTTCCGATGAAGTTAGAATTCTAGGATTGACATTTGACAAATATTTATCTTGGTCGGCGCAAATTAATGATGTTAGCAAGCGCATTCATATGTCAGTCCACTCCCTTAAACGTTTGCAGAGTTTCTTACCCTTGCGGACTAAAATCTTGCTAGCACAATCTCTTTTATTACCCCTTCTCGACTACGCCGACGTGTGCTACTTGGATGCATCTGAGGAACTACTTAATAAGTTAGATCGCCTTCAAAACTTGTGTATCCGGTTTGTTTTCGGAGTACGCAAATTTGACCACATTACAGAATTCCGTCGTCAACTTAAGTGGCTCCCTATCCGCCTACGCCGGAATATGCACATCCTTACCTTGCTATATAACGTCTTCTCTCATTTAGCCCCTTCTTATTTGCATGAGCGTTTCCAAATTTCATTACCCAGTAGCCGCCCTAAACGTTCCTGCGTCATAGCAAAAACTTTCGATATTCCTTCCTACAAATCTAGCTTTTATTTCAAATCATTTTCCGTGCAAGCAGCCAAGTTATGGAATTCCCTACCTATTACTATTCCCTACCATATTACTTCCAGTCCTTCCGTCATGATATTTAAGCGTAGACTGAAAAATTATTATATGTCACAATCATAAGTTATATTTATTATTATTATATATGTAAGTGTATGTATTCTTATATATTGTAATTATATGTATTTTTGTATTTATATTGATATATAAGTAAGTATTTTATTTACTATTTGTATTACTATGTTTATAAAATATAATGTCAATGTACCTTTCTCTGCCCTCTATAACTACGTCTCCAACACTCTTGGGTAGCTGGAAGAGATCTCTTTGAAGAGATAAGTTCATCCTATGTGTACGTCTTTGTTATTGCTCTAATTTTGTAACTGATTATGGTACATGAATAAATAAAATAAATAAATAAAGCTGTAAATCCTCTGGCTACTTTTGTCCCTTGTGCAGCGCATTCTCTCCATCTCGTGGGATCGGCTGCTGCGGAAAGTAGTGATGAGTCAGCTGCTTTTTTTACACTGGAACAACAACTATACATTTTTTTTCTGGATCTACAAGCAGATGGCAAATTTTATTATCTAAATTTGATGAAGAATCGACGACACTAAAAAATCTATCAAAAACTCGTTGGAGTTCGCGAGCAGATGCAAGTAAAGCCTTATACAGTTCATACAAACAAGTTCTGGAAGCATTTAACTCTATTTGCGAAGATGTGAATCAATGTAAAAAGACCAAAATAGAAGCGAAAGCAATATTAGAAAAAAATAAAACTAGAATTTACAATAATGTTGTGCTTTTGGAACTCTGTGCTCGTAAAATTTCAAATCGTTAGTGTACAGCTACAAGCAAGTTCCGTTGATTTATCTAATGTTGTTACTCTTTATGAGACATTACATGCTTACCTTGATACGTTGCGTGACGAAAAACAGTTCGAAAATTTTGAATCAGAGGCAATCAAGAGATGCGAAGTGACCACATACAAAAAAGATGTAAGAAGGAGAAAGAAACCAAAATTTCATTTTGATGAATTGAAGACTGGACACATTGAGTTAGAAGGGAGACGATCTTTCATCATTGATAATTATGCAGCGATTGCTTGTCTTAAAGTGCACTTACGAAACCGGCAAATTATTTATAATACAGTAAACACAAAGTTTGGTTTTTTATGGAAATTGCATGAACTAGATGACAGTGAATTTATTAGAAGCAAAGCAAACGAGTTAAAACAACTATATGCCACTGATTTAGAAGAAACTTTTGTAGAAGAATGCGTCCATTTGGCGCAGTTTTTAAAATCTAACATCGAGGCCGAGCATTCTACTTCTGCGAGAACACCTAAGGGTTTGTTGCAGTTAATAAAAAGTTTTATTATTTCATGCATGTTCCCGAATGTGGAGATAATCTTAAGAATTTTTTTGACAATGAGTGTTACCAACTGCGGCGAAAGGTCATTTTCTGCACTTAAAAGAGTAAAAAATTACTTGCGCTCCACGCTTTGCCAGCAAAAACTTACAGCGCTCTCGCTAATGTACATAGAAAGTGATTTTTTACAAACTATTAAATTAGAAAAAATTGTAGAAACATTTGCAAACTCTAAAGCTCGAAAAAAGACTTTTTTATAAGCTTATAATAATTACTTTAATTTTCAAATAAATTACTAATCAGTTGCAAAAATGTTTCACTTGTATGATGTCTCCCTCTCGTCTTTTTTTACATATAACAACAGAAGTATAAATATTTAAAAAATACTTGAAAGTCGAAGCAACTTCACATACTAAATGACCCCGCTCATGCATCGCCGCAACGCAACAACTAAGTTGTCTTCATAAACTAAGCCAATACAAGTCATGCGACCTAACAAAACATGGATTTGGTTTTCTACAAGGTAGCCTGCAGCCTGTTGCCGACCGTAACACACATGATGGGGGCGCGTCCTGATTATTAGCCTAGGGCGGTCAGAACTCTTGATCAGCCGCTGCTTGGGATCCTTGATCTATCAATGCCCTTAAATTATGTGTAGTCCCATTTTGTGAACCTTTACTATGGCTGTGTCCAACAGCACATTAGTTGTTAGTTCATTATCCGCATAATGGGCCGCTACATTGTTATTGACTGGTGTAAAAACTACTTCAGATTGTAAATTATCTCGTACTTGTGATATTCCAGACCCACCTACTGGAGCATTATCTGTGGATCTGTTCTCTGAGTATATTAAGGAATGATGTTTTCTGCCACATCTTCTTCATGATGACTTCTGTTTACATTTTAGAACAGTATGAGTAGGAATCAAATAATTGTAGCAGAAAAACCATTCTTTTCTACAAAACTCTTGCGATTAGCAAATATCAATGTGCAAATTCTTTGCAGTTGGAAATGTAATGATTGCCATTACAAAATTTACAAGTTGTCATAAATGAGGTGTGAAACGAGGAATGTTTAACGTTAGATTTCGTGTTTGATCTTGATGATTCCAAAACTTTAAGAGTGCGAAAACGAGATTCTAAATAAGAACAAAGTTGTCTGTATGTGGGTAGTTCGTCTCCAATGACCTCGTTATTACTAAGATATTGTTCCCATAGTTTAATTGATTCAGGGTCTAGTTTTGCTATAGATATGTGCACTAATATAGGGTCCCAGTTAAATGTTTCTATCCCCATATTTTTAAGAGCACTTAATCATCAATTAGTCGTGTCCAAGAGAATTTTGACAGCCTGCGATGACTCCGTAGAAATATTTTTCTGTGACAGCAATTTCTTTAATGTGGAATTTACTATAAATCTTTTATTCTCAAAACGCCTTTTTAATGTTGACCATGCACGTTCGTAGTTAGCATCAGTTATTGGTATATGTCTTAAAAAAGCTTCAGCCTCACCGCTCAAGCTAGATTTTAGATAATGTTTCTGTACATTCTTTAATAATGTGTTTTAGTATATAAGTGAAGCAAACATATCATGAAAGACACCCATTCCGAATATTTTTAGAGAATGAGGGTAAACAGATACGAGGTAGTTTTATTTCATAATACTGGCGGTTATAATATACTAGGCACTAATGTAGAATTTGATTGAGATCCTAACGCTTTTATTTTCTCCAAAGCGTCTATCTTTTCGCATTTTGTTAAAATTCTTAAGGTCTTCTGCCTTATCATAGTCATCTTTTTTAGTGTAATCTTCAGACTCAATATCGTCTTTGTTAATCAAAATCATATGATTATTTTTAAAATTTGGCCAATGTTCCTCTAACAACTTTAATTTAACCTCAATGTACGTGCCACTTAATGTAGAATTAGGCGTTTTCTTAAAATTACTCAAACTTTTTCCTAATTGGTTAATTAACTCCACTCGTTGACCTAACTTACCAGCCGCCATTTTCTCTAATTTTTCAGATATATAAGGTTAATTTTCCAAGTAACAACCTTATAATCACTATCTACTCTAATCTATTCAGTAGTAAATAACTCTCTACGATTTTTTCTAAGTCCACTTACTAATGAATATTTCTAAGTGTTTTAGCAACAGATTCTAAGTTTTTCTAATAACAAATTCTTCTAAGTCTATTCACTAAAAAAGTTTCTAAAGTCTATTCTCTACAAATTTTTCTAAGTCTACTCGCTATAATTTTTTCTAAGTCCATGAATCAACAAATTATGAACGCCCACGCACTTTCTGACGTATACACCCACGCACACCTACTTACACACACACACACACACGACACGTCGATTTTAGTTGGTTGGTTGGTTAGTGTAGATGTACTTATTATTTCATTTTCGTTGCCTGAAATCATTAGGCTTTATTTCCGTTCCGATAAATCACCTAACACTTACTTTCATGTTGACGTACACACACTTGTGTACGTGAACATGAAAGTGATCACTGATTATGATTCAAAGTGGAAATGATATAATTAAATAAAAAATAAATAACAACTGGTAATACTATAAAAAAATAAATACTAATAAAGAACTGGTACTGCAAATGAATTCATTGTTTTAATTGTACTTCTTTCTGATAATTCTGTCCTAAGAATTATGTTTAGGTATTCTGCTTGTGTACTTTTTCGTTAGTTCTTATTTTATTCTAGTGTGATCGAATCCTATACTTTGTGAATATCCTAAATATTTGTACGTATCGTTTATTTCCAGTTACAGTTTTCCACTTTTTTATGATTTGGTGAAGCAATTTATCTATTTTGTTATATATTTTTAAAGAGTCTACTAGCCATGAATCAGACACGCTGTTAAATGCCTTTGGGAGTCTATGTGTGCAAAATGTAGGTTTCTGTGGTTTTGTTTCACTTGATTGTGTATTTTTGTGTCTATTACTAATTGTTCCTTACAACCTCTTGAACCCTTCTTACAACCTTTTTGCGCTTCAGCTATAATATTATGTTGTATGAGATGGCAAGTCAAGAAGAGTTTATGTGGCATGATGGATGTGAGAAGTTTCGTTATAGATACGTATATCGTTGGAAGACATGTGATTGAACGATATTTCTTTGGGTTTGACGAACCCACTTGATCTTTCAGTTTTAAGTAGGTGAAAAATTCAAATGTGTTTTTTGGATCTTTAATGAGTTTATTAAAAGCGTCGGCCTAGTATTTCTGTCTTTAAGTGAAATATTTTAACGAGTAGTTAAGAATTTTATCGGGTCCTGGTATTTTCTAATTTATTGTTTGCTTTACTGTTACTTATATATATTTCTTGTCAATTATAACTTCTGGCATCAGTTGGACATGGTTCTGATTGTCATTACAAATATTACTAATAAATCTATAATAACCAATACGTTTCCCGACCTCTGGCGGCAAGCTTTAATAAGATACCCAAAACTAAAAACCCCATAGATCTCAAGAAGTTACGTCCTATTAGCATACTGCCCTGTATGTCTAAAATTTTAGAGAAGGTAGTATGCAGACAGTTAAGTAAATTTTTGGAAACAAATAATATTCTACCAGATAATCAATCTGGGTTCAGAAAGCAAAGAAGCACCTGCTCAGCTTTAGCTAATGTTGTAGATGACATCCTCACTGCCCAGGATACTAGTCAAGGAACAATTCTAGTTTTACTAGACTACTCTGGAGCTTTTGATACTATAAATATCCCCTTATTGTTATCGAAATTGCATTACTACGGATTTGATCAAGATACTGTAAATTGGTTCTCCAGCTATTTAAACAATCGCAGACAATCTGCTGAAATATTACGTGAGGACAGTACTAAATTAAAATCTAGTAGTTAGAGGCGTTCCACAAGGATCAATATTAGGACCTATCCTATTTATTTTGTACACAGCAGATATAATAAAATGTATTCACGATTGCAATTATCACATATACGCGGATGATCTACAATTAATGTACATATCATTTAAACCGGAGGACACGGATGTTGCTATAAAAAAATAAATAGCGATTTGGATCGCTTATTTAGTTGGTCTCAATCTCATTCCCTAGTCCTTAACGCCTCCAAAACTAAGTACACGATATTCGGAACCAAAACACTAGTTAAGAAAATAGTTGATAAAAATCCTATCATAAGTATCAAGGGAGAGAATATTGAACGCGTTACAGAAGCAAGAAATCTTGTTATTTTAATAGACCAACAGCTGCGCTTTGAAAGGCACATTCTTAATACGGCAAGCAATTGCTTCTACAAACTTAAGATTCTGTACCGCGTTCGCGATTCATTAAGTCCTGAACTGCGGATCACACTTTGTGAATCCCTGATCTTGTCCAAATTCAATCATGGTGACGCTTTAATAGGTCCCAGACTGCTTGTTAGGTCTAAGAATATAATTCAAAAAGTTCAAAATGCTTGCGCCCGATATTGTTTTAAAATTCCGCTAAGAGCCCATGTTACACCGTACATAAACAGTATAAGATCTTTAAAAATGGATTGCCGGAGACAGTTACATTTTGCTACTATGCTGTTTGGAATTATAAAGTTTAAAATACCTCCCTACCTTTATAGTAAGCTTCGCTGGGTACATGAAGATAATATTGAATATGCAAGAAGAACTACCGCATACAAACTAAAATTGTACCGACACAGCACTACATCGTTCCGTGGTAGTTTTAAATATATGGCAACCAAGTGCTGGAACGACCTGCCACCACCATTACGTGACCTGAAAACAATAAAAAATTTTAAGATAAAATATAAACAACATCTATTTAATATCCAAAATAATTTATAAAGAAAACAAATAAAATCTAAATATAATAGGCATAATATATTTATTTAAATGAATTACCTAAATCTTTCCGGCCACTATAGCTTGGGGATGGAGGGGAGTTTACGTTCAGGTCACTCGTAAAAAGTTAAAATGTATTTTATGGTTATTATTACCATTATTATTATATTATGTAAAATTAACATAATTTACCTTATTTGGAATTGTATTATTATTAGTATGTAATTTGGAATTGTATTATTGTAAAGAATATTGTATACACCTATATTTTTTTTTATTATTATTTTGTGTTATTATTATACCGTATTTTAAAAAGTGAATGAACTGTTTTGTATAAGTATTGGGATATTGTTACTTGTTTCAGTCTCCAGATTATAAGCACGTACAGTGGAGTAATATTGCTTATTAAAGTAATGAACATTGTTCTCGCGGATACGTCACTTCACATACCGGGTTTCAGCTGAAAATCAGCGCTGCCTGAACGAGTATCATCCCGAACAGGCAGCACATGCTGAGCTGAACGCCCATTCGGCGTTGTATAAAATAATACGATTATCCGTATGAAACGGAAAAACTATCTTGTTTATAGACCAATTTCGTTTATGCAGGCAGGATAGACATCACACCGCGTCACCCTCCCCTCGTCCTCTAACCGGTTTTTCTGCGCTGACGACTCGCGCGCGTATTGCTTACGGGGCGAGAGAATGGGGGACGCGTGTGCGTTTATTTAGTGTAGTTATTGTTTTTTTTATTGTTATTTTATTTAATATTGTCTTTTCTTATTTTTTTTGTGTTTTTGGTTTGTTTATTTTATAGGATTTTTGTTTTTTTGTTTATTTTTATTCTAATTATGTACAACGCCTGAATAAAAGTTTTCTTTCTTTCTTTCTTTGATTATTATTAAAAGTTATATTTTCTTTCTGCCTTTGATTAGATTTTTTATATCTCTTTAGCTTCTTTGATAAGGCCTATATTAATCTTTGTGTTTTATTGTCTAAGGTATCTATCGCGGTCAGGGGCTGCGGTCTTAAAAGACCGGAGCGGCGTTACGCTGAGGTCGCTAGATCAGACCTCAGCTACCGCACCCTTCCGCTTTGTAGGGCGAAACGAACCCTGTCCGCAGAAGTGCCGTCAAGTCGGGTGACCAATGATCACTCCTAACGGGCGCCGGTGATTCGTCTCTCATGGATATAGGGGGTCTCGACTCGAAGGGGTAATTAAACGAACATGTACGAACATTCAGTAAACCCAGTCACGAGTAGCTTTTCGATCGGGCTCTTCTACGATCCTCCCGCACAATAATAGGGCTCTTCTACGATAATCCCTTATAATAAGTGGGCTCTTCTACGATAATCCCATACAATGTTGCTATTCAGGGCTCTTCTACGATTTTTCCCTGTTCTTCTTTCTTCAATGTTGCGGTCCGAGGCGAATGGAATACCTCATCCCCATACTAGCCGGCTATACCGTAAAGAGAGCCACTGAATAGCAACGCCTTTTACGCGTATTTTTATCTACGCCTCCGTGACTGAGTTTAACATATCTTTATTTGCTTTATGTACACAGATATCACAATATAATATTCAAATAGGTAACAAAATTACCTTCACATACACATATAATGATTAATAAAAGTTATACAAATACAAAAGTTATGAGAAATAAAATAGTAAAAATATAAGAAATTCTATACAATTTAAGCCGTTTCAAAGTCTTATTTCTTATAAACTATCATTCTCCCCTATGAAGTGTCATACAATATTATGTTCACCCCGTTATATACTATGTAATTAATTTACTATTAACAAGTTTTATCTAATTTTACATTCATTCGGGGGTATATCAAGAGCGAAAGAGATAGCCTTCGAATGCTATCTCTCTCTTTCTTATTGTTGCACAAAAGAATGCTCTGTAGCAAGTGCGACAAATGCTTACTATTTAATGTTTCTAAATCATTTTAATTTTATAACAAGTTATATGAAAATAATCAAATAATGAATTATGATGATAAAACAATTAAATATTATTAATATTAATGTCATGAATTGTCGCCGACATCCTCCCTCTCGTGCGAAGCACCATTTCTCAGCTAGGCAACTCGATGTTCCCTCCCGACGTTGCGCTCCTACGAAGCTGTCGTCTCGTCCGGTGGCGTCCCGTTGCACGTCGTCTGGTGCGGGACCAACAGCACCACCTTGGAGCTAGGCCTCTTCAAGAGTCCCCCGGCCGTGCGCACGTCAACCACGCGCGTGCGGCCGTCGTGTCCCGGGTAGATCTGCATGATCTCTCCACGCGGCCAGGTATTCCGTGGCAGCGTAGAGTCGACGATGAGGACCACGTCCCCCCGCCGCAGTTCTGGAGCGTCTCTTCTACCGTCGAGTTTCCTCGGAATGAGCGTGGGCAGGTACTCCTTGACCCACCTCGCCCAAAAGCGGTCGGCCAGATGCTGCACCGCCTTCCACGTGTGTCGCCTTATTTCACTGTCGTTGAAGGCCCCGACCCTCGGGGCCCCACACGACCTACCTATTAGGAAATGGTTAGGGGTGAGGGATTCTTCCTCTTCGGTCTCGACTAAGGGAGTTTACTATGTGCTCTGCCTCTAGTAGCAGTGTATGTAGCGTTTCTTCTTTCGGCTGGTTTTTTTTAAGGGTTACCGCCAGGGCCGTCTTAATGGAGCCCACTAGCCGCTCCCATGCACCTCCCATATTGGCGGTATCAATTTCCAACGCATGCCTATAACTTGCGCCTCTGCAGCCAGCTTATCTTGCTCATGCGTGTTCCAAGCATCTTGTAGTTCCTTATTCGCCTTCACGAAGTTAGTGCCGTTGTCGCTGAACATTATCCGCGGCGTTCCCCTGCGTGCGACCATACGTCGCAACGCGAGGATCATGGAGTCCGCCGTCAATAAGGTAACTAGCTCTAGGTGAACTGCTCTGGTGGTTAAGCAAGTGAATAGCGCCCCCCATCTCTTCTCGTTACGGCGGCCTACAGTGACGGTCATGGGTCCGAAGTAGTCCACCGCGGCGTAGGTGAACGGTGGTTCACCAAACTTCAGCCTCTCCTGTGGCAAGTCTCCTGTAGGCGGCGTCTTCGGGGTGCCCTTGCGCACCTTGCACCACTGGCACTCGTGGGCCATCGCTCGCACGGCCGATCGTAGTCCTAATATCCAGAAGCGCTGCTTCAGTTCGTTCATGACTGTCGCGTGGTTCCCGTGGTTGAAGGTATCATGATAGTGTTTGATGATAAACCTAGTTATCCTGTCCTTCGCATCCAACACTATGGGTTGCTTCAGGTCGCCGTCTATGCCCCTTGCCGCGTTAATCCTTCCTCGGACCCTTAGTACTCCGTCTGCTATGGTGAGATCCAGCCTTCTAAGCTTGCTAGTTCTGTCAAGTTGCCTTTTCTCCGACGTGTTCTAGATCTCGTTCTTGAATCACTCTTGACTCCTTCGTAGCAGCAATTGTTCCGCCCTCAACAGGAGGTCGGGCCCTAAGGGCCGCGCGCACGCCTGTTCGTTGGGCGTTGAAGACGAGGGCAACTTCACCCTTGCCTTCTTACCGTATCTCCTCCAGGCTGGATCCTTTCTTCGTGTGATTAACGTCTTCTCTTTCTTTCTTCGGCACAAGTCGATGAATTGCAGTACCCGCGCCGTCGATCTCCACAGCCTCACCCACCTGGAGAACTTCGCAGGTTCTGGTGTGGACGAGTCGCATGCGGTCGTCGCGGTTACTGTGTGCTTCACTTCTCTGTTTTCGACTGTAGGCTGCGACTTGAAGCTCCGGTGCTCGGGCCATTTCTCCTCGCTCATACTAAGAAACTCAGGCCCCGTGAACCATCTGTGGCCCGCCGCGAACTGTCTCGGTGCTCCCCGGGTCGCGTCGTCCGCCGGGTTCTGACTCGTCGGTACCCAACGCCACTCGTTCGGACGCGTCGTGTCTTCTATTTCTGCCAACCTGTGCGCCACGAACGGTTTGAACATCCGGGGATCCGAACGTATCCACGATAATACTGTACTTGAGTCCGTCCAGTAAGTCTTCTTCTTTGGGGCGATGTCCAACTCTTCTATGGCCGATTGCGCCAGCCTCGTCCCTAGTAGCGCTGCCTGTAGCTCCAACCTTGGGATGGATATTGGCTTGAGCGGTGCCACGCGCGCCTTTCCAGTCAATATATTTACCGTCCAACGGTCGCCTTGACGCTAGGACGCTAGACGCTTGAAATCCAAGTGGTGGTCCCGCGTGAACCAACGGAGGCCCAGCGTTTTCTCTTCTTTCGACCCCAGTTCTACCTCCGAACTCGCTTCTCTCTCGTCGGAGATCGCCTGGACTACAGCAGATCGGTTTGAGGTCCATCCCCTCAACTCGAAACCGGCCTTCTTGTGAATCTGGAACACTTCGCGGGCGACCTTCTTAGCTTCTTCCTCCGTATCGAAGTTGTGTAGATAGTCGTCCATGTAGTGGTTCGCTCTAACGGCCTCAGCGGCCGCGGGGAACTCCCCCTCATGTTCAGCAGCATTTGAGTTCTTTACGTGGATGGCCACGCTGGGAGAAGAACAAACACCAAATGTCACTGAAGTCATGCGGTAATGCTTTGGAGGCTTCTCTCGTTCATCTCCACGCCACAAGAAGCGTAGGCTGTCCCGGTCTTCTGGCCTCACTTTAATCTGAAGGAACATCTCCTTGATGTCGGCCACCACGGCCACTGGCCGCTGACGGAATCGTAAAAGGACGCCGAACAACGATTGAAGGAGATCTGGTCCAGGTCCAGGCTTTTACCCCCGAACTTTGCTGCGGCGTCGAACACCAGCCTCATCTTCTTCTTAGTCGGGTGAGTCACGGCGAAATGAGGCAGGTACCATTTCCTTGCAGACGTGGATTCCTGCTGAACCTCCTCTGCGTAGCCGCTGTCTAACAGGTGCTGCACCTGTTCTCCGTACTCCTTCTTGAGCGCCGGGTCCTTATCTAACTTCTTCTCGATATTCTGCAGCTTGTTCTCAGCCGACTTTCTGTTATCGAGTGTTTCTTCGTTTTCGTTCTTCCACAGGAGCCCGGTCTCGTACCGGCCGTCTTCCATTCTCTTTGTCGTCCTAACGAGTTGTTCTAGCGCCTTACCTTCCGCATCGGTAGAAGGTCGGCGCGGTTGGACCCCGAGCGACTCGATCGCGAAGTGGTCCTTCATCAGCTGCTCCAGTCCATCTTCTGAGGCAGCGGTGTGCGTGCACGTCATCACGTTTATTGGTCTCGACGCTCCGCCGTCGGAGCCGTGCAGTACCCACCCCAGCTGAGTCAATGATGCTACAGGTTGATTCCTTTTTCCTTTCCTTATGACCCGCGTTATGATGATGTGCCAGTTGTATTGACCGATGAGCAATCGAGGCTTCTCCTCGTCGTATACTAAACGTTCTAACATACGCTTAAGGTGCGTGCACTTCTTTAATCTTGTTTTATCTAACCTCTGAGGTGTGAGGTGTAGATCCTTTATTGTTCTCACTCCTTCGAGTGTCTGCCGCCGCGAGTGATGTACACCTTTCAGCTTGAGATTGACGCGCATGGAATCTTCACTCCCCAGGATCTTGCCTCCGACCGTTTCCAAACGTAGAGGCTCCTTCGGCCTCTTCAGGCCGATCTTATGTGCCACCTTCTTCATGATCGGCGGCGTAATCGAACCACCGATACTTCAACACCGCAGGTATCTTCTCCACTATTGTCTTCTTTATCTCTGGAGATTGTAAATACTGCGGTTTTCTTAATCCTTTCACTGTAGCTACGACGTTGTTCACTTGGCTTGCGAATATACAAACGTCGCGCGCATTCTCGCCGATCTTCGACAGCCCCTTCAGCTTGTCCATCTCGGCGAGCACTAACACATCCGGCCTCCCGAAGCGTCAAGGCGTCCTCCCCTCAAGGCGTCTATGACATCTTCGGGTGGACACTCCGAATACAAGAGGCTTTTCACCGCCTCCCTTGCTGTTCCTTTGATGGCCTTCCTAAGACTGGCCATGTTCTGAGGGGGTGTAAACAGCCCTCCCATGTCTTCATACACGGTCCTAAAAGCGATCCATTCACCTATCGCGCCGTCGAATAGGGGCAGCTCCGTCATGTAACTCGGCGCCGCCGTCCCCGCCTTCGGCACCGCTTGTATGGCCCTAATGATCGCCTCAGCCAAATCTTTGTTCCCCGAGACCGATGAGTGCACTTCTGGTTTGACTACCGCCGTTGACGTAACTTGGATACTCGGTGGCTCCTCTAGGCTCTTCCTAGGTACGTCGCTGGCTCTATGCCCCTTTCTGGGCACGACACTGGCAGCCTCTTCCAACCATTGATGCACTTCCGCTTCTTTATCTTGAAGCTCTACGTCGTCCGAATCAGCCAACCCTGACAGCTCTAGGTTGGCTCTGGCCACAGCGGCCCGAGCCTGCGCCTCGCGGAGCTCTAGCTCCGTTAGTTCGGCGCGTGCCTCTAGCTGTTTCTTCTTAGAAGCAGTGATTCTGACCGATGACGCTCTTTCGCGTACGGTGGCGGCTGCCGGCGCGTTCTTCGTGTTATTATCGGGTTTCGCCGTCACTTCTGTACTCGTAGTTTCGTAGCTCGTTGTGGTCGCTTCCGTCGTCAGCTCCGTGGATGGCTCCGTACTACTTTCCCGTCCCGGAGTACGGGGAGGGGTACGGGCGACTCCCGGCGTTGCGGCCCGCACCGCGCTCGATGCGGGCGCTTCTGTAGTCGCGGTTGCTTCCTCTACCGATGGTCGTTCTACCGTTTCGGATCCCTTGTGGCTCCTCGTGACCGGCATGGTTGCTTCGAAACCACTTAATATACACCCTTAATGAATCTAAACCCCTTAGATCCGGCTCGAAGGACCAGATATCGCGGTCGGGGGCTGCGGTCTTAAAAGACCGGAGCGGCGTTACGCTGAGGTTGCTAGATCAGACCTCAGCTACCGCACCCTTCCGCTTTGTAGGGCGAAACGAACCCTGTCCGCAGAAGTGCCGTCAAGTCGGGTGACCAATGATCACTCCTAACGGGCGCCGGTGATTCGTCTCTCATGGATATAGGGGGTCTCGACTCGAAGGGGTAATTAAACGAACATGTACGAACATTCAGTAAACCCAGTCACGAGTAGCTTTTCGATCGGGCTCTTCTACGATCCTCCCGCACAATAATAGGGCTCTTCTACGATAATCCCTTATAATAAGTGGGCTCTTCTACGATAATCCCATACAATGTTGCTATTCAGGGCTCTTCTACGATTTTTCCCTGTTCTTCTTTCTTCAATGTTGCGGTCCGAGGCGAATGGAATACCTCATCCCCATACTAGCCGTTTATTAACCGGCCGGCTATACCGTAAAGAGAGCCACTGAATAGCAACGCGTTTTACGCGTATTTTTATCTACGCCCCCGTGACTGAGTTTAACATATCTTTATTTGCTTTATGTACACAGATATCACAATATAATATTCAAAAAGGTAACAAAATTACCTTCACCGGCCGTCAGTCTGCGGCTACAGTGAGTCGGGCTCGCCGCGTGTTGTGCCTAGGTCCCCGCCCATCACGCCTGCAGGAGCAGTCGCTCCGCTGGAGGCCTGGACCACAGTCTTGAGGGGGGGAAAGAAAAATGCCCTCCGCGCGCCTCGTAAGGCATCACCGGCGGCGAGACCGGCTCCTGCGGCCGCTCCTCGCAAGTTGGCTCGTACCCCGGCTACAGCTCCTGTGGTGGAATCGCCACCTCAACGTTCCGCTTCCAAGCAGCAGCGATGGCGCAAAAGGAGGAAGGCCAAAAGGGCAGCGAGTGTTGGCCAATATCCTCAGGTAGGATCTCGTCCCAAGCCCAAATTGCCGCCGTCCCGGTCTCCTGCTGTGATTATCACGCTGCAGAACGAGGCCGCGGCAAGGGGGGTGACTTACGCCCAGGTCCTCGAGCGCGCCGCCGAGAAAATAGATCTCGGCGAGATCGGGCTCGAGGGCGGGCTCAAGATCCGGCGGTCGGCCACAGGAGCGCGACTTTTAGAGCTCACAAAGGCGGCCCCGGATAAGGCGGAGAAGTTGGCGCAGTGTCTCCGCTCTACTCTGGAGGGAGTGGCGGATGTGGTCCAGCCGGTCAAACGGGTCGGGATCAAAATAAAAGGTCTCGACGACTCCGCCACCAGCCAAAAAGTCGCAGCTGCAATTTGCCGCACCACTAACTGCCCCAGCGATTCTCTACATGTTGGAGAGATTCGTTGGGGCAACGGGCCCACGGGCGTTACCTTTGCCCGGTGCCCTGTAGGTGCGGCAAAAACTATTTTAGAGTCGGATAGGCTGCTTGTCGGCTGGAGCTCGGCTAGAGTGGAGCTCCTGGAGGAGCGTCCCATGCTTTGTTACGGGTGTTTAGAGCCCGGACACGGTTTGCCCCTCCGGGATAGACAGGAGCTCGGTCTGCTTCCGGTGCGGCCTAGCGGGTCACTCCCGTGCAGGCTGCACCGGGGTCCTAAGGTGCGTTCTCTGCGCAGACCTGGGACTCCAAGCGGGCCACGAGCTCGGTAGCGGAGCGTGTCGAGCTCCCCGTAAGCGAGGGAAAGTAGTAGCTCCCTCTCCTGCTCCCAGGACCGTCGTTGGCGGGAAACCGCCTGTGGAAGCCATGTCGCAATGACCAGACGGCGACATGGCTTCCTACAGGCGAATCTAAATCACTCCGCCAGGGCCCAGGACCTTTTCGTCCAGGCCATGGCGGATATTGGTGTTGCGGTGGCCTGCGAGCCCTACTATGTCCCCCCGAATTCCAGTTGGTCGGGGGACATAAACGGCTCCGTGGCAGTGGTTGTGGGACCTGGTCCCGGTCCCCCTTTCTCCACCCTGGAGACTGGCCCGGGTTTGGTAGTGGCGCGGTGGGGGGAGTACGTCGTCGTATGCGCGTACTTCTCCCCCAATCGTAGCCTGGCGGAGTTCGAGGTTTTTCTCGACTCCGCCAGTGCTGCGATTCGCAGACAGGCGTCGGGGAAGGTCATCTTCCTCGGCGACCTGAACGCCAAATCCAGGGCCTGGGGGAACCGCGCCACGGACGCTAGGGGTAGGGCTGTCCAGGTCTGGTCACTCCTCTCCGGTCTGTCCCTCCTTAACAGAGGGACCGAACCGACCTGCGTGCGGCAGCAAGGGAGTTCCGTGGTGGACGTTTCGTTCGCCACCCCAGCTGTCGCGCGCATGGTCGACGACTGGAGAGTCGAGACGGAGGTGGAGACCATTTATACGTCCGATTTGAGATCTCCGCCTCCCGACCGGATCTGGTCGGGCCACCGCGGGCGGGATGTCGGTTTCCTCGCTGGGCAGTCCAGCGGCTGGATCGGGAAATGGCGGTCGAGGCAGCCATCGTCCAGGGCTGGGCCTTTCCCGATCCCCCCAGCGAGGAAACCGACGTCGAGGGGTTGGCTGGCCGCATGCGCGGGGCCCTATCGAGGGTCTGCGATGCGGCCATGCCGAGGGCGGGGTTCCGGCCCCGGCGCAGGGGTGTCTACTGGTGGTCGCCCGAAATAGCCGAACTTCCTCCTGTGTCGCCGCAAACGCGGCTCGGACCCGGAGATGGAGGCCCAGCTGCAGGGTCAGTATCGCCAAGCGAAGTCGACCCTGCAGCTCGCGATTCGGAAGGCGAAGGACCTGGCTCGGGAGGAAATCCTGGCCGGTCTCGATAGGGACCCATGGGGGCGACCGTATCGCGTTGCGCGGAATAAAATCCGCGCCGCGACCACCCCGGTCATGGAGTCCCTTCAACCGGATTTCCTCGAGCGGCTGGTGGGGGAACTCTTCCCGGATTCCACCGGCCACTCTCCTCCTGTGATGGCTCCCCCCTCTCAAAGGGGGGGAGCTGGTTCTGTCTGTCTGGTTCTGTCTGTCGCGCTGAGTCGCCTGCGAGCCCGCAACACTGCGCCGGGGCCGGACGGTATTCCGGGGCGGGTTCTGGTCATCGCCCTGGAATACCTGGGAGGCAGGCTTCGGGAACTGTTCAACCTGTGTTTGCGCACTGGACAGTTCCCGAAGGCCTGGAAGGAGGGCAGGTTGTGCCGGCCTGTTTTGCGTCGCACGCAAAGGGTCCTAGCGGTGAGGGTGATCAGGGGGTACCATACGGTGTCATACACTGCGGCCACACTCCTGGCGAGCGATCCGCCCTGGGAGCTACAGGCGCGGGTCCTCGCCGGAGTGTATTGGCACCGGGTAGAAGCCCGGGTCGGGCGGGTTAGGCTCGAGGCGGATCGGATCAGGGCTCTAGCTCACCGAGCCCTGATCCGACAGTGGAGTAGGGACTTAGAGTCCCCGTCGGCCGGTCTTGCGACGGTGGGGGCTATTTCCCCCCATCTCGATCGTTGGATCGGCTGGCGGCACGGGACTCTAACGTTCCGTCTTGTGCTCACGGGGCATGGGTGCTTCGGTGAGTACCTGTACAAGATCGCGCGCAGAGAGGCGGCCCCCTCCTGCCACCACTGTGACGAGCCCGTGTACACGGCTCGTCACACCTTGGCGGAGTGCGCAGCCTGGGACCGTCAGCGTACTGAGCTGACGGCCGTGGTTGGCAGCGACCTCTCCTTGCCGAGCGTTGTTTCCGCGATGCTCGACGACGAGAGGTCCTGGGTCGCTATGGCCTCCTTCTGCGAGCAAGTCATTGCCGCGAAGGAGGCCGCTGAGCGGGACAGAGAGGCAGCCTCCTCTGAACCGCTCCGCAGGAGGAGGCTGGGTCGAAGGAGGCGGGATTACGCCCGCAGCCTCCTTCCCCAGCTGTAGTGCCTGGACGGGAGAGGGGGGTGACCTCTCCCGCCCGTTATAGGCCTACGAGGTGAGGGTGTCCCTAAGTTGATCGGGGCCCCTCGCAGGGGGTTCCGCCGGGGCGTCACGGTGAGTGCGAAAGCGATCCCGTGGCGCCCCACTAAGGCGATGAGGTCAACCGTTGGTTTTTTAGTGGGTAGCCTTAAAAATGGCAGCGTCCTTTATGCTGCCGTGTAGTCCCACATACCCCCTCGGTCATCACCTTCCTGGCCGCAGGGATGATGCGTAACGCATTTTTCCAACGATAAAAAAAAAAAAAAAAAAAAAAAAGGGGGTTCCGCCGGGGCGTCACGGTGAGTGCGAAAGCGATCCCGTGGCACCCCACTAAGGCGATGAGGTCAACCGTTGGTTTTTTAGTTTTTTAGTGGGTAGCCCTAAAAATGGCAGCGTCTTCTATGCTGCCGGGTAGTCCCATATACCCCCTCGGTCATCACCTTCCTGGCCGCAGGGATGATGCGTAACGCATTTTTCCAACGATAAAAAATAATAAAAAAAAAAAAAAAAAAAAAAAAAGAAAAGTTGTTGTAATTTGCTATGTTATTTTACGGATGAAGTTAAATAATTACCGTTGTGAGATTTTACTATAGTCTAAATTAATTATGTTCTGTTAAGAAGGCCTTCGCTTAGTATTAGACGACAGACGAAGCTTCTTAGCAATCCATGGATTCACCGTGCGGGTGCCGGGCCCATCGCATTGCAAGGAGAGGAGTGCAAGCAGTGCCTGGGACTTGCGACCCAGTAGTAGGTTTAAGGGGCCCCTTTATTATGCGCAGAAACGCTCACCTTCACCCTCCACACTCCTCTCCCTACCTAACCAAATTTGGAAAGAACCTACTAATGCCGCCTTTGAAGTACGTTCTAGAAATGAACCGATGCTTGTTCTAGAAAGGCCAAGGTCTTTAAGTAGGCTATAGAGAGATTTTGCTGTTATACCTCTCGCTCCCACTTCTACCGCGTACAAACTAACTATAAATTTATTCCTGATCAGTTCGTTGGTTAGTTCGTAATACTTATTGAGCTTGAATGTGTGATCCCTTGGAATGTTTGTTTCCCAAGGAACAGTAAGCTCCACAAGTATCACGCGCCTCAGATGTTTCGAATACAGGAATAAGTCCGGTCTGGATGACGAAACACCAACATCCCCAGGGATTTCGTAATGCTTTTCATACGTGTCCATCATGAGAATCCAATCAGGAGCCGCGCCTAATATTGAATAAGGCTTCGCTTTTGATTTTTTGGAAGAGCCTTCTTTTACGAATTCTACAGATCGTTTGGTGGTTGTTATACCCTTCCGCGCTCTTGCTACTGAAAGACTATCCGTTTCCCGTATAATTTCTAATACCTTGTCGTGGCGACGCGTGTATTGACCTTTATCTAGAAGTACCCTACACCCTACTAATAGCTGTTTCGCGGTTCCTATTGCCTCCCCACAGATGTTGCAAGACTTTTCGGTGGCTTTGCCCCATCTTACTAAATTACTTTGATCTGGGAGAGTCATTTGGAATGCATTAAGATAGAATTTTAATAATGCTGGGGACCAATCATAAATTAAGGTGCGCCACTTCAAAGCTAGTGGAATACAAAAATCTCCTATGGTCACCCATTCGTTTTGAATTTCTAGGCTCATCGCGTGGAGTCGGTAATTATCGTTTTCGTCTTGTCGAATAAAAGATTTTGTTATGTCTATGTCTTGAACTTTCCTACTTGATCCTAGCCCTACTTTGTTTGTTTGAGCACCTATCATAAATTTTTTATGGAATTGAAGTCGTGACTCGAGCTCTGAGGCAACTTTGTCTTTTGGGAGAGAAGTTACAGTATCATCTTTAGATTTTCCGATGATATGGCTTTTGGTAACTCTTAGATGTTTGTAGAGCTCCGATGGTTTCTTTAATTTTAATCCAAAGTTGTTTCGGTCTCTAAATAAGGTTGAAGAGTCCGCTGAGTGCGCTAACCCGAGCCATAACTTCAATGTCTTTATGACGCTTGCATCTAACTTTGACAAAAGGGTTTTATTTATATCATACACGAGGAAAGGCCAATTCAGACGTGATGTTAAATAATTATCGTAAATCCAAGCTTTTTTGACGTTACTTATTGGTTGGTTGTCTACCTTTTTGAGATCGTTTAAAAAGCTATCGACTATTACATCCAACGATGGAGTACGGCCTTGGTAATCGATTTTTTTACCCAAAAATTTAAACGGAGCTGCTTCCGTAACCGTACTAACGCACTGACCGCCTATTATAAGACCCGGATCGTATTACATGTAAATAACTGTAAAATGATTGTAAATGGATAACATTTTGATTCAGAAGTTGGTTAGTTTACAAACTTTACTGTATTACATTACCTTACTTTATTAAGTTTTAGCTATCAATTAATTAATCTAAGATTTTCGTAAATCGTCATTATTATGGCAATGAATTATGCAATATCAATTGTAAGAGAAATCAATTTATTTAATTAGAAATATGTTAAAAAGTTGTTCAGGCGACGAGCATTGCCCGGTATTGTGATATTGTCCGACCGTAAGGGTTGATGGAGACGCTCGGCGCGAGACCTAACTCACTTTTGGTAGAGCAGCCGTTTGAAAAGGTCGTAAGCAATTATTCACTATTTTTACTAATTATAATTGTCATTTTTGTTCTTATAATTATTTCTATTTTACTTTGTAGTTGGTTTGTTGGGTGTTTCATCAAGTACATTAAAAATAGCTTTAGTTTGTCTTTCCCTAGTTTCATTTTATAGTGTGTCGATTCTTTAAACTTAAGGAACTTAGCTATGGATAAAAATTCAGACATGCTCTGATCTTTTTAAAAATATAGGAAGTGATTTAAATCCGTTATATATTTATCAATACTAGTAATGAGTTTAGGGATGAGGTAAAATTATTTTCCAAATCTTTTAAAAAACAATGTAAAATAGCAAAAAATCAACATATTCAAAATAAAATAGGAAATAGCAATAATAAAATAAAAACAACTTGGAAAATAATTAATGAGGAAACTGGAAAAGCTAAATCCCAGAGGATCGACTTTAAATTAAATATAGATAATAAATATGTTACGTCTGACCTCGAGGTTGCTACTGCTTTTGAAACCTTTTTTACTAATATTCCAGTGACTACAACGTTATCTTTAAATTCTTCTACCGCTGCAGCTATGGGTTTACTTAGAGAGAATGTAGATCAATGTGTTAGCACTTTTAAGTTTGAAAAAGTTAATGCTCAAGAAGTAATCAAAGTATTTAGATCAATTAGCGTTAAAAAGACTAGTGATCTTTGGGGGTTTTCTGTTGACATACTTAAGTCCATAATTGACATTGTAGCGCCAGACTTAGCATTAATATTTAATAATTGTTTAGAATATGGTATATTTCCTGATCTAATGAAACAAAGTAAAATAACTCCATTATTCAAATCCGGCTGTTCATTAGATCCTAGTAACTATAGACCTATTTCAGTCTTACCCACTTTTAGTAAGATTTTTGAGAAAATAATTCTTAATCAACTTGTGGAATATTTTAGTAAAAACAATCTCTTACACAAAAACCAGTTTGGTTTCACTGCCGGTCGCTCTACAACAGATGCTGGTGTTGAGCTATTACTAAACATATTTGAAGCCTGGGAAGGATCACAGGATGCACTTGGCATTTTCTGTGATCTATCTAAGGCGTTTGACTGCGTTCAACATGAAATCCTTATAAAAAAAGTTAGAACATTATGGAGTTAAAAATAAGTCCCTAGATTTGATTAGTTCATATCTTAATGATAGAATTCAAAAAGTTGATGTAAATGGAAAACGTTCCCCTGGTTCTTTGGTAAAAATAGGTGTGCCACAGGGCTCTATCTTAGGGCCTTTTTTGTTCCTCATTTACATAAATGACTTACCTCACCTAGTGAGGGAAAAACATGGGATAGTGTTGTTTGCTGATGATACTTCTCTTACTTTTAAAGGTAATAGACGGCAATCTGTTATTGACGATGTAAACAATGCTCTCTCAGATGTTGTACAATGGCTTAACGCCAATAATTTGTTGCTTAATAAAAAAAGACAAAATGTGTCAAATTTAGTTTACCAAATGTTAAAAATGTTAGAACCAATGTACAATTAAATGATGAGGATTTGGACTTGGTCAAATCTTCTACTTTCTTGGGCATTACTTTAGATGAAAAATTGCAATGGGGTCCTCATATATTTGATTTGTCAAGCAGACTAAGTTCTGCTGCATACGCGGTTAAAAAAATACGTCGATTAACAAATATGGAAACTGCTCGATTAGTTTACTTTAGTTACTTTCATAGCTTAATGCCATACGGTATACTCTTATGGGGCAATGCGACTGACATTGATACCATATTTACATTGCAGAAGAGGGCTGTTCGCGCAATATATAATATGAGACCAAGAGACTCTTTAAGAAACAAATTTAAAGAATTTAAAATTATGACTGTTTACAATCAATATATTTATGAAAATTTAATTTACGTTCATAAAAATATTTCAAAGTTCAAGAAAAATTGTGATTTACATAAAATTAATACAAGACAAAAAAATAAACTCGCTATGCCCGGCACTAGGCTCCATAAAATAGGTAAATCCTTTAAGGGTAATTGTATACGTTTTTATAATAAGCTCCCAAATGAAGCCTTAAGCCTCTCATTAAATAAATTTAAATTATATGTTAAAAATAATTTAATAAAAAAATCCTACTATAGTGTAAAGGATTACATCGACGACGGTATGGCCTGGGAATGAATCTGTATTGTATTGCGAATAGCTAGTAATCTCCGCAATTTGTTTTTTGTTGTAAATTAATTTTGCTTTATCGACCTTCTGCATCACACCGATTCCTTAGAAGTCACTACTTGCGGTAGCATCGGGAGTCGGGTTGCCTTCCTCCCTCAAATATGTGCGAAGGGGGTGATGGCTGGCTCTTGTGTTATGCTCGTGAACGGGTGCTGCTTGCGGTGACTGGTTGTGTGGCAGGCCGAAGATTTATATATATTTATTTTTTCTGTTATTATTATTTAATTTTCGTTGCCTGAAATCATTAGGCTTCTTTTCCGATTGATTGCGACGGTTCTAGTTGTTCCAAAATTGCATTTAAGTTTGACGTTTGTGAAACAGTGATCACAATAACAAAAAATATATCCGGCTGAGTTTGTTGTGTGGTTCTTCTCAGACCAGGACGCGTTTGGAACCCTCATAGCTTTAACATTAAGATGGAAAGTGCTTTTTCAGAAGGGCTTATTACGATAAATCTAGTATCGTAATAGGCCCTCCTGACATTTCCATGTTGACGTACACAAGTGATCACTGATTATGATTCTAAGTGGAAAAGATATAAATAAAAATAAAAAAATGTATTTATTTAACCACAAAACTTAAATCTAACATTACAGTGTTACCAAATCGTTAGATAAGTTGACATGAAACACTTAAGTTATATTAAGATTGAATAAATAACAATTTCCCATTTAATCAATAATGTCAACAAAAACAATAATAATAATAATAATAAAATACATACAATAAAATTTAATAATAGGGAACATGCAAAAAATTTAAAATGGTCTCAAATATTTTTTTTTCGATTACTTATTATCATCTTATTATAATAAAAACATTTATTTTTTATTTACTGACCTTTTAAGGCTATAAAATAATTAATGAAAAGTGTAAATTAAGGGAGCGAAATTCAAAATTCCAAAACGCGCCACCATTGGTCGAAAGTAAATGTGACGTCATTTGACACGCCATTCAAATTATCGGAGTCGAAGTATATATATAGTCGAAGTATACATACTGTGGTATCAGTGTTATTGAGAAAAATAAATAATTTAAATCTATATTTTCGTGCTTAAAGGTTTTATTAAATGATACAATTGTTTAGGTAATCCTAAAAACATTGTTTCAATACTCAAACAACTCTAACAAAACAAATACCTACAAACTCTTTTTCAATAGCATTTAGCATGTCTTCCTCTGAATCATTTTCAACTTCACTTGACTCAGATAATTAACTTGGTTGATAATTAGCAGATATAGAAGATATAAGATGCTATAGGAGTATTATCAGCTGTGTTTTCAGTAAACAATTTTCTTTTTAAAACAGATAGTTTTACTGGTAAAACTGTTGTGTGTTAAATGAGGAAATGGTGACAATGCTACATTTTGTTTTTCAGCAGGTATATTTACATAGACACCTTTACTTCCATATTTCAGTTTAATATTAACTTGCACAGCTTAGTCACTTGGTAATTTATCTTCAATATGCGAAAAGCAAGGCTCTGCCTTATGATCATCACATTAAATAGGAGAGTTACTGAATCCTGGCTGATTAATATCACAGACATTTGTTTGGGCAGTACTAGGACTTACTTAGAGTATATCACTTCTTTGGGAAGGTCACCATTTTTTAAACACTACTTTTGATAACTAACTCTAAAAAGGCTTCATTAACCGAGGTCAATCTTTGCCTTTTGACTATGCACATTCATGAGAATGTTCTCTCAGCTGGTGTTTTTGCCACAAAAAATATATGAGGCACAACTCTTCTTCAAACTTAGATTACATTTTTCTCCTTGTTGTTTTGTTATACATATTATATTCAATACAATTGGCTGTATCTTCCTTAACCTAATAATATACCTAATAGTAATTTCGTAAAACCAAAAAAAGAATACGGTTTTTATAGAAATTTATAGTACTGAACTTTTGTATGCTAGGTTAGGTTAATTTTAAACTCAAATTTTCTAATGTTAAATACGTACTATAAATTTAAACTATTATATTAAACTTATTATAAATAAAGAATACTTACGTTAAATTGATCTTCACAACAATATAAATACGATTTAGGACATATATTATCCCTTTTAATTATCATACACCATTGTTTTTATACTTTGTCGGGTGTTTTTCTAATACAATTTTTGCTCTCCGGTACTATACAATAATTGTAAGATGATTTTTATCTTCTTCCATGACTTGTAAAACAATTAAAACTTAAAATATGTATGAAGTAACTAAAAAGTTCATAGTAACCATTCACTGGATGTGTCACTTGACGTCACGCAAAGCGCGCGCAAAATGACGGTGTTTGAACGGCTAAAATTTACTACATGTTTTAATTTTTTATTTGAAAAAAAAACTAGAATCTTTTCAAACCTATTTATATTTTTTTCTACGATATAGAGAGGTAAATGATTAATTTACGTCAAAAAAAATTACATGAATGTTCCCTATTCATTACAATTAAAAATAAATAATTTCATCATTTACAAACAACATAACTATTTTACATTTTAAAACCAATTTCATAAAGTCATGCTTAATAATGTCATATATAATTTAAATATTACAATTAAATATTATCTAGGTACACTACGAACACAGTTTGTAACATATTCTAGTGAACTCGTTCAGTGTGCAACTGAATAGATCTACATCCTACATGACACGCAGCCGCGTTCAGCACCCGCAGTGGCCGCGTCAGCGGAACGTCGCGCAGCAGCGTAGTGCGCGCAGCCGGCAGCGCCAGCAGCTGCTGCAGCCGGCAACGCTCTACACTGTTAGGAGGGGTAGGGTTGCCAACCATACTTTATAATAAAGTATTATACTTTATTTTTGGTAATTAATGTCAGGGGATATCATACTGATCTACTACTTCGGTGACCATGCTATGATATACGGGTATGCGATCCCGGCCCCCCGAGCTACTACTGACTTATACCTAACCTTCCAAGTAAGTAGTATTCCTTAAACCTATTATCCCTATCTAAACTCTACCTTCCTTGCCCTACGTCCTCACCCTTTTCCTTTCTATTCAAATAACGAACACATTCCCAAGGAGGGTTGGTGTCAGGCAGGCGGCCGACTGTAAAAGAAAAAGCCAAAACACATGCAGTATGGCAAAGGTTAATATGATGCGCGATAGGGTTAGGGCGTCCCCCCCAGGCGACGCGCAGGAGCAGCATCCGGCCCCTGTGAGAAATGGACAAGGGTTGTCGTACCACTTGGAGCGGGTACGACGTAAGAAGCTAGCCCGAAGTGTGAAGAATGTTAAGTTGAGGTTTGCCAGTTGGAACGTAGGTACGATGAATGGAAGAGGAAGAGAGTTAGCGGATGTTTTGAAAAGACGAAGAATAAATGTAGCGTGCTTGCAGGAAACGAAATGGAAAGGTGCTAGGGCGAGAGAGATTGGAGAAGGATATAATAAATAAAATAAAAAAATAAAAAATAAAAAATAAAAAATAAAAAAGCCTTTATTTCTTGCATTTTTCGTGTATGTACAATAAACTTAATCCTACTTTCACTTATTTGTCTATTTATTTATTTTTTATTACAGTTTATCAGAAATTAAACAGATATTATATAATTGTGTATATTATAAACAAGTAGAGACATAAGTTCGAGGTAAGGCATTATCTAAGTCTTAATTTTTATTCTGCAAGAACCCCTCCGCAGGTGAAGGCCTCCTCCAAAGAATTCCAATGGTCCCTGTCTTGAGCTGTTTGCATCCAGCTAGGGCCAGCTACTTTTTTGATGTCGTCATCCCATGTTGTTAGCGGTCTTCCTCTGTTTCGCTTTCCATTCGGACCTCGCCAAGTTGTTGATCTTTTCGTCCAGCGTTCGTCTTTTAACCGTGCTACATGGCCCGCCCATTTCCATTTTAGTTTTTTAGTATATTGAAGCACATCAGTGGCTTGTGTTGTTTGTCGTATTTTGGAGTGTCGTATTTTCTGTATTTTTTTAATATTTAGCATGCTTCGTTCAAGACCCCGCTGGCATGTTGTTAACTTTTTCTTTACGTTGGCTGTATACTTCCAGGTTTGACAAGCATATGTTAGGCACGGTAAGAGGCACCTCGACATGACATTCGTTTTAATTTTTATTGGCATATTGCTCTTAAAGATTTCCTTTAGACTCCAGTACTTGTTCCATGTAAGTTGGGTACGCCTCTCAATTTCCGAGAAGTTGCTGTCTTTGTCGAAGCTGATTTGTTTTCCTAGGTATATGTATTTGTTCGTATAGTTGATTAATTCATCATCTACTGTAATATTATTTAGGATGCTGTTGGTCATTAACTTTGTTTTAGCTAAATTCATCTCTAGTCCTATTTCTTTGCTCGCTGTGTTTAGTGCCAGGACCATACGTTGCAGTTGTGAGCTGGATTCTGAAAAAAGCACTAGATCGTCGGCAAATCGAAGGTGGCTCAAGTAAAAACCATTTATGTTTATACCACTTGTTTTCCAGTCCAGGGCTTTTATTATGGACTCTAGAATGGCGATAAACAGTGTTGGGGAGGTTGGGTCGCCTTGTCTCACTCCTCTTTCTATGGGAAAACTTGAACCGGCTGTTTCCAACTTCACTCTACCTACATTATTTTGATATATATTCTTAATTATTTGTATATACCCGTTTTCCAGCCCTTGTTCTTCTAGCGATTTCCAAATACTTTGATGTGATACTGTATCGAAGGCTTTTTTATAATCTATGAAGGCGATGTATAAAGGTTTCTGATTTTCTTGGTACTTTGCGATCACCAGTTCTAAAGTATGAATATGATCAATAGTAGAAAATTTCTTCCTGAATCCCGCCTGTTCTATAGGTTGATGTGTCATTAGTTTGCTACTTATTCGTTGGTTTAAGAGGGAAGAAAAAAGTTTGTATATACAGGGTAGTAGGCATATAGGTCTATAATTAGAGACGTCACATGGATTACCTTTTTTGTAAATGAGTATTATTTCTGACTCTGACCATTGCGAGGGTATTTTGGAAGATTCAAGAATACGATTAAAAATCGCAGTAAGCGGTAGAGCCAGTAGTGGTCGTGCCACTTTTATAGCTTCATTTGATATATTGTCTGAGCCAGAACTTTTATCCGTTTTCAATTTGTTTATAGCTTGATCCACCTCCTCTACCGTGAAGGGCGTGCAACTTGTAGAATTTAGATCGGTTTGCTGTTTGTTGACGTGGTGAGTTGATGCCTGTTGTTTATTTCCACGAGCACTATAGAGGTTTCTGTAGAACTTTGTTGCAATTTCTATTACTTCGTTACGAGTATTTAGGGCTTTTCCTTTGTTCTTTAGGCTGTTAATCCAAGTCTTGTTAGTTTCTAACTTTTTGAATGCCTTTTTAGAACTGCCCGTTCTCAAAAGGCATTTCTCGATAGTGTTATATCTATACTTAGTATAGTCTTGGTTTATGCGTTTACTAACAAGTTTGTATAAAGCTGAAAGCTCATTTTTCATCGATCTACTTTTATTCTTAGTGTTTAGTAGTAGTTGTCTTCTTTCTATGAGTGCTAGGGTATTTTCTGATAGTATTTTGTGTGTTCTGTTGACATTTTTGTTCAATATTTGGGCTTCTCGAAGGCTTTGTTTAATGGTATTTACTATTTTATCGTAGAAGCTTTGTACTGATATATATTCATACTGTAGATTTGTTAGTTGATCGGCTATGTAATCATTATATCTAGATATTTCATCTTTATGTTTCAATACCGTGTTTTGTTTATTATTATTAAATGAAGTTCGGTTCTTTTTTGATTTTGATAGTGTTATTGTCGCTCTAACCGGCCTGTGGTCTGAAGAAAAATTGAGATTTAGTACTTCCATATTTTGTACCATACCGGGTCTGTTTGAAAGAATATAGTCAATTTCATTCTTGTATTCACCATTTGGTGAACGCCAAGTCCATTTGCGATTCGGTTTTTTTTTGAAATAGGTATTTAAGATTGATATTTTGTTTTCTAGCGCAAATTCTATAAGCTTTTGGCCTCTTTGGTTTCTTACGCCATATCCATTTGGTTTCATTATCAAACGTTCCTCTGCTCTTGGATGGCCTATTTTGGCATTTAAATCTCCCATAATTATATAAGTGTGGTATGCCATATCCATGGCTTTATATAGGTCTGCATAAAAAGAGTTTATCTCTTCATCTCTTGATGCTTCTGTTGGCGCGTACACTTGTATAATCGACATTGGGGTATTTTGGATATTCAAGTTTAATAGTGCGACTCTATCTGAAATGCCAGTAAAACTTACAATATGTTTTTTGTAATCTGATTTGATTAAGAATCCAACACCATATTGTCCTTGTACGAGTCCTGAATGACAGAGTATACAATTTGCATACTCCTCTATTTTAGTACCCAAACTTCGAGTTTCTGATAGACCAATTATATCAAATTTTACATTTTTCAGGGCTTCTGTTAGTTCTAATAGTTTAACATAAGTTGACAGGGTTCTGACGTTGTAGGTAAGGATATAGATTATATTTGGTTTACTAGGTGTGGAGTATAATGTTTGTGTGTCTATATTTGATATTTTCTTTGGAGGGTTGTGGTCATAATCTTCCACGGCGACCACCCGGGTTGGAAGATGATTGTTGATGCTTGATTTCCTTATTTGGGTTTGTTCTGTGCAGGAGGGGCTCCTTAATTGTTATGCGATGTTGTCTCTGTTGTCCGTATCTTGGGTTATGTTACGTGTTGTGTTGCTTGGGTATTTGTTCACTAAAAAGTTTAACATACTTGGTTTTAAGACTCCTTCCGATATACTGTTTGATCTGGGCATAGAACAGTGCTTTTTTAACGTCTTGTTCTTCTTCTTAGCATGAGTACTAGCCTGGTCCTGTGGTTGGAAGTTGCTAGTTGGAGGCGAGGAAAGTTGCCTTTTATTACTGGGCTTTACAATAATCAATTTATCGTATTTTATTTTTACAATGTTTCCTTTCTCTTTTTCTAGTTTCGCTTGCTCTTGAAGTACTCTCCTCTTTTCTAGAACTTGTTGCGGGTAGTCCTCTTTCAAGTAGTATTGAGTATTTCTTAACATTACTTTCTTCTTTAAAATGTTGATCTTAGTGCCTAGAGTTGCGAAATTTACAATAATTGGACGTGGTTTTTCACCTGATTTCCCAATTCGTTTAATCTCTTGTATGTCTCTAGGGTCTAAAATAATAGTGAAGTGTTCGTTTATAAAGTTCATTATTATGTTTTGTAGATTATCATACGATTCTTCACTTTCTTCTATTCCAAAGAATACGATGTTCCTTTGTCTGGCTTGTTTTTCCAAGAAATATATTCTCTTCTCTTGGTTTTCTATTATTTCTTTTAATCTCTCATGTTTTTCTTCCAATATAAAGAATCTTTCGTCCAAGATTTTATTTATATTTTGCGTAACTTGCTTAGTTACCTTTTCGCCGTTCATACGAATTTCCGATCTTTGATCGTCTAGTTCTTTTTGTATGGTTTTTAGAACATTCATAATTTCGTCCATAATTGATTGTTGTTTTTAGTTGTTATGTCGGTTTGTTTTTGGTATGAGTGTGGCCCTCTTGTATTTGGATCTGGTACTAATATGCCCATGCAGGTCTGTTGGTAAAACGCTTGCGCAGCTCGGACAGTGCTGTATGCAGTGTGACGTAGTACGTGCGTCTTATAATAGATGGCGTTGTTTTAAACTTGTATTATTAAAAGTTGCCGAATCATTGACTGATTACTGTCCAAATTGCACTAGAATATGTTTATTAGTTTAAACTTGCCAGTTATTTTGTGTTTCGCACCTATATATTTAGTTATAATGGAATTTCTATAAGACAATATAGAACAATAAAGCACTGATAGAAAAGAGCACTGTTAAGAAACAATTTCAAAGTGTCAGTTAAGTTTTTAAGTTTTTAGTCTTTATTTGATTTGTTTGGACACTATCACCTTTGTCTTCAATTTATATTGTATGTCGCACTGTTAACTTCACTTTTACACCTTTACACTCTTTATTTGAAACGTAATAAATTTTAAAAACTCGATTATACAGGGAGTTAATCTTTAGGTTGTCACTGAGGCGCCCTCTTAATCTTAATGGAGAAGGATATAAGTTCTATTATTGTGGAAGCGATGGGAAGCGAAATGGGGTAGGGATTGTATTGGATAGAGAGATGAAAGAAAGAGTTACAGAGGTTGTAAGGTAATATGATAGAATGATCGTTGTCAGACTGATGCTAGAGAATGTGGTTATGAATATTGTAAGTGTGTATGCCCCTCAAGCAGGCTGTGAGGAAAGTATGAAAGAGAAGTTTTGGGAGGACTTTGATGCCCTAGTAATAAGTATACCAAACAGTGAAGAGATATATATCGGTGGTGACTTTAATGGCCATGTTGGAAGAATGAATGGAGGGTATGAAAAAGGTCACGGAGGCTGGGGGTATGGAACACGGAACAATGAAGGAGAGGCCCTCCTACAAGCGGCTACTGCATTCGACCTGGCAATAACAAATACATGGTTCCAGAAACGAGAACAACACCTCGTTACGTACAAAAGCGGCCTGAACAAGACGCAGATTGATTATTTTCTGGTAAAAAGGAATAGAATCAATTGCGTCAAGGACTGTAAAATATTGCCAGGAGAATCACTAGTCTCACAACACCGGTTATTGCTAATGGACATACTAGTCAGAGTCCTTGCCAGTAAACACCAGAACCGCCCCCCACCCAAAATAAAGTGGCATTTGCTAGGAAAGGATCAGTATGCATGTGAGTTTAGGAAGCAAGTAGTTGACAATATGGTGGAAATGAAGGATATGAAAGGAAAAAGTGTGAATGAGTGTTGGAATGAAATGGCAAAGTGTATCCGAAGTGTAGCGAAGGAAGTTCTAGGACAGTCTAAGGGTAAAGGAACCATAGATAAAGATACATGGTGGTGGAATGAAGACGTCCAAGAAGCATTGAGAGAGAAGAAGAAAGCATTCAAAGAGTGGCAGAGTGTGGAAGTAGGAGACGAAAGATTAAAAGAAGATAAGAAAAAGAAGTATAAAGAATGCAAGAAAATAGCTAGAAGAGTTGTTGCGACCTCAAAGGCTGCGAACCAAGACGACATTTACAAGTCGCTAGAGTGCCCTGAAGGCCAAAAACGACTCTTTAAATTAGCTAAAGCACGGCAGAAGAATGCGAGAGATATTTCACATATTAAGTGCATAAAAGACGATAGTGGAAGGGTATTGATGAATGAGGAGGAGATAAAAGATCGCTGGAAGGGATACTTCGAAAGGCTGATGAATGAAGAAAATGATTGGGACAGAGTATTAGAAGATCCGCCGTTAAACATAGGTCTGGTGAGGGAAATTTGTGAGGAAGAGGTGAAAATGGCCGTAAAGAGTATGAAGAATGGAAGAGCGATGGGACCAGATGAAATACCAGTCGAAGTGTGGAAATTGTGTGATGCGGATGGAAGGAGGTGGCTGACTTTATTCTTTGGTAAGTTGCTGCACGAGAACACGATACCGGATGAATGGTGCAGTAGTACCCTAGTGCCCATCTTTAAAAACAAGGGTGATGTTCAGGATTGTAATAACTACCGAGGCATAAAGCTTATGTCACATACGATGAAAGTGTGGGAAAAAATACTTGAGAAAAGAATAAGAGAAGAGAGTGAAATTACCCAAAACCAATTCGGGTTCATGCCGGGCCGAGGGACTATGGATGCCATTTTCGCTCTTCGCCAATTATGCGAAAAATACAGACGGGTTCACAAAAACTTGCATATGGTGTTCATAGACCTAGAAAAGGCATACGACCGTGTACCCCGAGAGGTTTTGTGGTGGACCTTGAAAGAGAAAAGAGTGCCAGGTAAGTATGTGGAGCTGATTCGTGCTATGTACATTTCATCATGTACACACGTTCGGTCGTCCGCTGGCAATACCGATGAATTCGGTGTGGCTGTAGGCTTGCACCAAGGGTCAGCTCTAAGCCCCTACCTTTTCCTGTTGATTATGGACGCCTTGACGTCAGACATCCAGGAAGAGGCACCCTGGTGCATGCTATTCGCCGACGACATCGTTCTCGTTGGTGAAGATGGACTCGAGGTACAGAGCAGACTAGCGTTATGGCAACAGAAACTGGAGAATGTTGACCTAAGGATCAGCAGAACAAAAACAGAGTATTTGTTCTGTGACTTTGGCGGATTATCCGGTCCTGTTGCTATCATGCTAGATGGCGTAGCACTGCCTACTTGCTCGGATTTTAAGTACCTCGGTTCACTCTTGCAGGGTGATGGAGATATAGACCGCGCTATGGAACACAGGATCAGCTCAGGATGGATGAAATGGCGACAGGTCACAGGCATAACTTGTGATCCCCGAATGCCCATCAAATTGAAGGGGAAAATATACAAAACAATTATCAGACCTGTCGTCATGTATGGATCGGAATGCTGGCCTGTTAAGAAGAAGGACGAAAGGAGATTGCATGCTAATGAAATGCGGATGTTGCGATGGATGTGTGGAGTTAAGAGAATGGACAAGATACGAAATGAGTATATAAGAGGAAGCATGAAAGTAGCACCAGTGACCGATAAGATGAGAGGAAGACGATTAGCATGGTATGGCCATGTAATGCGGAGGGACGAAAGACAGGTTGTGAAAAGAGTATTAGATCTGCGTATGGAAGGATACAAAGGTAGAGGACGGCCCAAAAAGAGATGGATGGATTGTGTGATGAATGACATGTGTTTGAAAGGCGTGGGTGAGGAGTTGACGGTTGATAGAGATGAATGGAAGAAAAATACATACTGCGCCGACCCCAAATAATGGGAACAGGGTAGGAGGATGATGACTTTATTTTTGGTAATTTTTTTACTTTTTTTTTTCTAATCAAACCATTTTATACTTTTTTTCGTCAAAAAAGTTGGCAACCCTAAGGAGGGGCATAAAGATTAAGCTCTGCCATAATTACCAGATTATTCATTTCACCGTGTAATACCAAAAATTTAGCGAGAGCGACATCCCGCCGTGCTTCCAGCTTACTGTATCCCACCATGCCGATAACGAACTACGTAGGATACAGCAAGGGATAGTCCGGATACACGCCATACACCTTATGATAGAGGAACCTAGTAAACTTATTTTGGATGTGTTCAATCATAAGTTTATATTTAGTCTCACACGGAGACCATACGACCGAGTTATACTCGAAATGACTCTTTTTTTTTTTTTTTTTTTTTTTTTTTATGTTATCTAGGGCAATGCTTGACTACATTCCACCTGATGGTAAGTAGAATGTAGTCTTAGATGGTAAGTCGCATTGCCCTAGCAACCTATTCACTCTTCTCTTGAAGACACCCACATTATATTTGGCCGGAAATACCGACGCAGGCAAATTGTTCCAGTCCTTCGCTGTACGCACTAAAAATGAGGAAGCAAAGCGCTTCGTTCGGACAGGTGGAATATCTACAACAAAAGGATGGATACCTGCCGTGCGTCGGGACGTCCGAGATATTCAAATAAACGAGTTGTCTCCTGGTCACCGGTGTGCGAACGGTAGACACAGGAATACAGGATTTTTTCGTTTCCTGTGTCCACTAAAACCCATAGGGAAGAAAAAGTGGGGTCTTCAAGGTGACGGAGACGCTGAACACAGAGGTCGTTCCGCGCGTACACACTGACTCCGGCCCGTGAGCGAAAGTTGTGCTCTAACGAGTAACCGGGATAGTCCAAGTATGCAGCGCTCAAAGGACATTGTATCTGCGTCTCCGTCAAAAAGAGCAAGTGCGGCTGCTCTGTCTCCAGGTGGTGGTGGACAGCTAAAAGATTTGAGTGCAAACCCCTGCTATTAGTGAGGTGCACTTTATATGAGGAGGAGTGCAACCGCTGTGTAACCTTGTTCCTTTTTCTTAACTTTTTCATGAAAAAAATAAATATAAAAGTGAATAGGGATGGGAAATGGCAGTTGAACGAGACGGTACGTATCGAACCCGACGTCGAAATTGGTGATGTCTTGCCACTGGGAGGCTAGTCTGGAGACTGCGGGGACGCCCGAACCCCCCCAGGGATCGCCATCGGGCCTCCTCGTCTGGTCGCCAACCAGCACGATGGAGCCACCCTGGGATTTTTCACAGCTGGCGGGGCAGCCTTTCGTGGTTGGCTATCCCCTAATTGGGCCCCCAACTATCTGCGGGCGGCCAGCGGAAAGCCGTCGCTTCGGATCCCGCTACCCTCCTCGACTAGACACCCGACAAAACAAACACCAACCCGACATCAGACCGGTTCGCCAACGCACCGCAACTGTTCAGACCCATTTCCCATAAACGGCTTCATCGAGCAACGTGCCGGAACACGACTAGGTCGCTTAGCGGCACGACTCTGCCCGATGGGTGGTAACTTTGCCGGCAACCGGATGTTATGGTCTACCACCAAGAAAAAGGCCTCTCACCTCTCTCACCTCTCACCAAGGCCTCATATAATGTACGTAAAGCAGAGAAGTTAGTAAAGCTTCCGGCTTGCCTCAGTACAAAACCCAGGTTCCGGTACGCTTTTTTGCGCACCCCGGCTATATGGCCCCGAAAGTTAAGATCAGAGGTAAATCGAATACCTAGATCCCTCATCTCTGTGACGCGAAAGAAAGCAAGGAACACTTTTCAACTTTGAAGTGTAATCTATTCCTGCGACTCCACTCAACAACGCTGTCAATGTCCTCTTGCAGTCTACAGTGGTCCGCCATGTCACCCAACTCTCGTACTAGTTTCAGGTCGTCAGCATATAGGAGACATGTAGACTCTTAAACCACCTCCGGTAAATCATTAATCATTATAATGAACTGGAGAGGTTTATAAATTACTTCCCTGAATTCCTTCTTCCTAAATTACTTCCCTGACTGACGCCTGATTTTGTCCAGTACTGCTCCAAAAGAAACCCACCACATTCAACGTATTGACACCTGTCTCGCAAATAGCTTCCGAAGAATTCAAATTCAAAATATCTTTATTCAAGCAGGCATTTACACGCACTTTTGAATCGTCAATTACATTAAATTGGTCAGTATAGTCAGTTTGTGAGTAGGCTACTACCAGCTCGGAATGCTGTTCTGTTAAGAATAGATGGCCAGAAACCCAACAGTTGCTCTTTTTAAATGAAATTTAACAATGTTTGACTTATACATTATAACATCAACCCTGCAAATGATTCAATGACCCAAGTTCCATAAATTTCAAACATCCAAACATTTTTTAATTTTTTTAATAAGAATCATTTAATAATATGCTTTTAATTTTAGATTTAAAACTGACACTGACTAAATGCTAACGTATGCGGTGTGCAACCCGCTAACTTCCGCAATAAGACATCGTCATCAACTGCGTCGAACGCCTTTCGGAAATCGAAGTAGGCAACATCCACCAGCCGGCCCGTATGTATCGCCGGCACCAGTCGCGTCATTAAATGCGGCAGATTTCCCGTTGTCCCCCACCCGGGACGAAATCCGTGCTGTGCATGGACAATACAATGCATGGTGGATAGCCGACTCAAATACCTTTGCCATCGAGCACAGGATTACCACCAGTCTACAGTCACTCCGCTCTTTTCCCTTCGGTACTGGTACCACTCGGGTGAGTTTCCACCTATCAGGAAATATGGCGGTAGCCAGGCAGACATTAAAAATATGCAGTAGAGGCTCCACCAGTGTACGACGACAATACAAAATTCAGTACAAAAGGTGGAATTCCATCTGGTCCAACTGACCGTTTTGGTGCTAGACGTGCGAGCGTATATATAGCGTATGTATATATATATATATATATATATATATATATATATATATATATATATACATACATACAAATCCAAATCACCCTGCTCATTTTCCATTCTTCATCGTGTCATCCTATTCTATGCTATTTAAATTGGTTTAACTGTAAATTTTACTTTTAATAGCTTGAAAAAGTAAATAATGTACTTACTTTTTTTACATCAAGTAAATATCAAGAATGTAACGTGAATCAAAAAAACTTAATTAATAATTGTTTTTCGATCCTAGCTTCTAGCGATACAATCTTTCTACTATCCTAAAGACCAACAAGCGTGTGTAAGAAGATTATGATTGCTTGTATTATGGCAACTTTTATTTATCTTAAATACTCAACTAGAAAATGTAATAAATACTCAACTAGTAAATGTGTCAGAATAATAACTAAAGCAGTTATAGTTCTGAGAAAAATGTTGGTCTTTTGATAACAATAACCTAAACTTTTAATAAATAACGACAAGAATTATACCAAATGGTAGGATGTAGTTAGCAACCATTCCGCTATACATGTCTTTTAGTTTTGCTTGGCAACATTTTTATGACTAGTGTCATTGTCAAACACGTCATTCATTTCATTTTCGTTAAGAGGATGATCGTAGTGGTCTTGCTAAAGTTGTTATCAGTTATATCTCCTTTTTCTTATTTAAGTGGTGCAGTGTGTAATTAAATATTTGTTCCTGCTAAGTATAAAGTTTTAAACATGTTCAGCTGGCTTAAAAAAGAAGGCGAAAAAACTGAAAGTATCGAAAATGTCGTCGAGGGCCTTAAAAGAATTTACAAAACGAAACTCTTGCCACTCGAATCACATTATCAGTTTCATGATTTTCATTCTCCACAGCTCGAAGATCCTGACTTCGATGCAAAACCAATGATTCTTCTTGTAGGTCAATATTCCACCGGTAAAACGACCTTCATCAAATATCTCCTAGAGAGAGATTTTCCTGGAATACGAATTGGACCGGAGCCCACAACAGATAGATTTATCGCTGTAATGTTTGATGAAAAGGAAGGAATGATCCCTGGTAACGCGCTAGTCGTAGATCCGAAAAAACAATTCCGACCGCTTAGTAAATTTGGTAACGCTTTCTTAAACAGATTCCAGTGTTCCACAGTCAATTCACCGGTACTTAAAGGTATTTCGATCGTTGACACACCCGGTATATTATCTGGTGAGAAGCAGCGCGTCGATAGAGGATATGATTTTACGGGCGTTCTCGAATGGTTCGCTGAGCGTGTCGACCGCATCATCCTCCTCTTTGACGCCCACAAACTCGATATATCCGATGAATTTCGAAGGAGTATCGAAGCTTTGAGAGGTCACGATGATAAAATACGTATTGTACTCAACAAAGCTGACATGATTGATCATCAACAGCTGATGCGAGTGTATGGTGCTCTGATGTGGTCACTGGGCAAAGTGTTGCAAACACCTGAGGTGGCCCGTGTGTATATAGGTTCATTTTGGGACCAGCCTCTCCGTTACGACGTCAATAGACGGTTGTTTGAGGATGAGGAGCAAGATCTCTTTAGAGATATGCAATCTCTCCCGCGAAATGCGGCCTTACGGAAACTTAATGATCTAATCAAAAGGGCACGGCTCGCAAAAGTGCATGCTTACATTGTTAGTGAGTTAAGAAAAGAAATGCCTTCAATGTTTGGTAAAGATGGTAAAAAAAAGGATTTGATTAAGAATTTAAGTCAAGTGTATGAAAGAATTCAAAGAGATATGCAGATATCTCCTGGAGACTTCCCAGATATTAAGAAAATGCAGGAAACCCTTGCAAATCACGACTTTACCAAGTTCCATCCTTTAAAACCTAAGTTACTGGAAGTGGTAGACAACATGCTGGCACATGACATTGCTCGCCTTATGGACATGATCCCGCAAGAAGACATCAATGTTGTATCAGAGCCACTCATCAGAGGTGAGTTCTTCTTTTATAGTGATATGTATGTATATTTATTTGTTAGCTATGCTTTGTGCCTGCATGCTGTAGATAAAGTCTTTCTATTATGTAAAATATATAATTTTCATGTATTAATTTTGATATTCACAATATTGTGTCATGTATTCAACTTAAGCATTTTTACCAGGAAGTGAAACATATCAACTACTTCATTTAACATAAGTGTGTAATTTAACACAATCTAGCAAGACAGTTGTTGTTATATCCTCTCACAACTAATACATTACTTAAATACATAACAGTCTAAGATTCATACAAGCCTTATCATAAGATATTGACCTGAATAAGCACTTATCACTGATAACAAAATTGTTACCTAGCTGTTACTAACAGATATTTTAGGAATTACCTTAGAATGTAATTCACATATTTAGCTAGATTGAAAATTAAAATTAGCACAAGCTAACCAAATAATGATAACACATTATTGCAGTACATGCATATTACACTAACCAGTTGAATTCATTTGAATTTTAATAATTATCTATGCAAGTCATTAGCAGTTTATTTTTATATATTACATCTAAACAAAACTCTTCTATTGTTATAACCATGGCGAATCCAACAGTAGTAGTATGGAAAAGCATGAATATATTTATACAAAAGTAATAAAATTAAGAAGTACCAACCAACCAACCTATATTGTTGCAATGTATAGTAGACACTAGAGATTTTTATCTCTTTTGTTTGTATCTTTAGAAGTCTTTAACCAGCTGCATGTGTTCTTCTCCAATTTTATTAATTATGTTAGATTATATAAATGTAAACAAACAGTGTGGATATGCATAAGAAAATAAGAATTCGGTGTTTATAAGGATATCTGCTATTTGGTTTAAATAATTTTTCAATGATGTTAGATATAAAAAAAATTATATAAGAATCAAGTCAGCCACTATAAAAAAATATTACAAAATTAACTGTCTACCCATACAAACAAATATAAATTAACAATTATTTAAGTATAACTATAAATGGATCTTGACACAAGAGATTTATGTTACAAAATGTATTTGTTAATTGTAGGTACTTAATACATTTATGATGCAACAAGGTATTAGTTAGTCCAAGTACTTGGGTTTGAAGCAATGATTTCATTGTTTCCTAACTGTAACATACTTCAGGCACATTGCACTCGTTGGAAAAAGAAAGAAATTGATAATGTAATGAAGTTTGGAAAGGTTAAATAATTTCAAAGCATACATATTAATAGTATTTTTAGGAAAAATAGGCCCCTTGTAAGTGTAGTTTATAGTACCTACAATAAACAGCTCGCAATAAAAAACAGCTGAATGCCATTGTGGCATTAAAGATATAGACACTCTACTGATACTAACAAACTAAATCTTATCATTATTATAATTATGTAAAATAATATTAATAGGTATTTGAGAACATTATCTAACAAACACACATCTACCGTGATTATTCTTACTTCATTTCAGTGTTGGTTTTAAAAATCAATTTGATGAAAAATAATCTTAGTGTGGATTTTCTATTCATGTTGTATGAAAGAAACTTATAAAAGTTGGCTCATGCTTTACTTTTTATATTATTTTAATTTATTTTTCTAGACATTAAGTGTAACTCATAAACACAAAAATAAAACCTACTATTACTTTCTTCAATAACATCCCATAAATGTCTAAGAAGCCCTAAGTATTTGAGTCCCATGCTTTCTAACTGCACAAGAGTGAGAGTGAATGCATGAGTAACGCTCGTCTTTCCCGAAGGCGAGCCGGATGACCCGGTGGCTGCTACAGTTCAGCGCATCCACTCCAAACGTGGTTTCCTGACAGGTAAGCTGTGTTTGGGCACCGGTGCACTGTCCGTATATCAGACACATGTTAAATTTACCCAAATTGTCAATGTGATCCGATCCATATAGGTATGTTAAACTATTTTGCTACGAAAATAAACTGCTCACTTGATAACATTCTAACAGATAATATACCAAAGTGTTGTCATATCGCCAATTATAGAATTGATATATCGCTAAATAGTTGTCAATTGTTACTGAGATCATCTTGACACTACCTTGCTGTTCCATTTTAGTGTTTGGAGGACAAAGTCATTTACATTTAGTTTGATTGATTTAGCATGTGTTGTATACGCTGTATGTATGCAGTCTGCTGATAAATGTTTGTTTTGTCTCTAAGCCATCTGCCGCGATGCATGGAAAGTGGGGCTGCTTCATGTATTTCATTGTTTAGATAGTAAATGCACCATTTAAAACATATAGGTATATATATTGTGTGTACATCTTTCTTTGATGTAAATAATGTACCTCACATTTAACTTCGGTTACTTTTGACTTGGTTGATAGCTCTCCATATCATTTTCTATGGAGATAACGATAATTTTGGTTTTTAATCCAGTAAAAATCCACTAATCCAGTAAAATAATAAGTCATAATGTCGGCGTAGGGGACCGTTTTCCTCTACAATAGCTGAGTGCTGAGAGCTGGGTTCTCCGATTTGGGCATCATTTTTATAACTTTCTTTGTTATTGTATTAATAATTTTTTCTTTCTTTTGTATTATTTTTTCTTTTGTTTCATAAATTAAATTTAATATTTTATTTTAGTTTTGATTAATATGTGATGTCCAAATAAAGAGATTTTGATTTGATGTGGCTTCTGGATAAATGATTAAATATTTTAATTCCGATATATTGAAAAAGTTTTCGAATATACCAATACTTACCGAATATTCGACGCATCTCTATAAAAAATGTAATAGGTATTACCACTATTTTTAATAACTTAGGCAATTATCATAATTAAAAGAGATGAATAATGACGTAAATGGATCATATTTAATTCGATATAATTGTTTTATAGTATTTGTGTTTCAACTTATGTAGTATGTCATAATTCCAAGTTGCCCGCGTTGTAATAGACGGTCAGTGAGGTGGTGTGTGTGTCATGTCACATGTGTGAGAGCGCTAATTAGGAAACCAACGATCATTGCACTTATTCCTCTTTTGACTATTGTTCTACTTTTGTATAAAAACTACAGTATACGTTTTATCTGTTTCCATGGATTTATTATTATTAATACTTCTAGTTCTACCTTCTAGTTAAAAAATATTGAACCACCGGCTCGATTTTGATGGAGTTCCAAATAAAAAGACATCCAGCGTCAAACATACTTGTTTTTTTATGTTTTATATATAATATAAATAAATCAACATGAACGTTTGACACTTGAACAAGGGTTGTCAGGGGCACAGAAAATATTATAGGGAATAATAGGGAACATGCAAAAAAATGAAAATGGTTCCAAATATTTGTTTTTCGATTACTTATTATCATCTTATTATAATAAAATCATTTTTTTTAATTTACTAACCATTTAAGGCCATAAAATAATTTATGAAAAGTGTAAATTAAGGGAGCGAAATTCAAACTTCCAAAACGCGCCACCATTGGTCGAAAGGAAATGTGACGTCATTTGACACACCATTCAAATTATCGGTGTCGAAGTTCATACTGTGGTATTAGTATTACTGAGAAAAATAAATAATTTAAACCTATATTTTCGTGCTTAAAGGTTTTATTAAATGATACAATTGTTAAGGTAATCCTAAAAACATTTTTTCAATACTTAAACTACTCTAACGAAACAAATACCTATAAACTCTTTTTCAATAGCATTGCATTACATTTTTAAAATGTTTCTTCCTCTGAATCATTTTCCACTTCACTTGACTCAGATAAATAACTTGGTTGATAATCAGCAGATATAGAAGATATAAGATGCTATAGAAGTATTATCAGCTGTGTTTTCGGTAAACAATTTTATTTTTAAAACACATAGTTTTACTGGTAAAGTACCAGTATTGTGTGTTGAATGAGGAAATGGTGACAATGCTACATTTTGTTTTTCAGCAGGTATATTTACATTGACACCTTTACTTCCATACTTCGGTTTAATATTAACTTGCACAGCTTAGTCACTTGGTAATTTATCTTCAATATGCGAAAAGCAAGGCTCTGCCTTATGATCATCACATTCAATAGGAGAAGTACTGAGTCCTGGCTGATTAATATCACAGACATTTGTTTGGGCAGTACTAGGACTTACTTAGAGTATAGCACTTCTTTATGAAGGTCATCATTTTTTAAACACTACTTTTGATAACTAACTCTGAAAAGGCTTCATTAACCGATGTCAATCTTTGCCTTTTGACTATGCATATTCATGAGAATGTTCTCTCAGCAGGTGTTTTTGCCACAAAAATATATGAGGCACAACTCTTTTCTTCAAACTTAGATTACATTTTTCTCCTTGTTGTTTTTGTTATACATATTATATTCAATACAATTGGCTGTATTTTCCTAACCTGAAATAAATCGACAAAAATAAAAATTTCGTAAAACCAAAAAAAGAATACGGTTTTTATAGAAATTTATACTGAACTTTTGTAAGCTAGGTTAGGTTAATTTTAAACTAAAATTTTCTAATGTTCTATACTTACTATATATTTAAACTAATAGATTAAACTTATTATAAATCAAGTATACTTACGTTAAATTGATCTTCACAACAATATAAACACGATTTAGGACATATGTTATCCCTTTAAATTACCATACACCATTGCTTTTGTATTTTCGCATCTCTTGGAATACAAAAAACACTTTGTCGGGTGTTTTTCTAATACATACTATTTTTGCACTCCGGTACTATACAATATTTGTAAGATGATTCTTCCATGACTTGTAAAGCAATAAAAACTTAAAATATGTATGAAGTAACTAAAAAGTTCATAGTAAACATTCACTGGACGTGTCATCGTGACGTCACGCAAAGCGCGCGCAAAATGACGGCGTTTGAACGGCTCAAATTTACTCAATGTTTTAATTTTTAATTTGAATAAAAACTAGAATATTTTCAAACCTATTTATAATTTTTTCTACGATATAGAGAGGTAAATGATTAATTTACGTCAAAAAAAATTACATGAATGTTCCCTATTAATCCCTAAAAAATGTACAGTTGACTGTACCTGAGTAAGTAAGTATCCGCCCGACAACAAGTCTGTTTTGCATTAAACTAGTTAAGCAAGAACTAGTTTAATTATTAAATTGTTTTTGTACGGTAAATATTATATTTATAGATGTAAAGTATACCTGCCGTTGGCAATGCTTAAATAAATAAATAAAAGTGATGTTGCCTTTTAAATAATAACAACTGTGAAGTGAAGGTGCCTGTTAATTAACCACATGTTCTTGAAAGTATTTTATTCAAACTACAACCAGTCGTACCTCTAACAACTGGGTATTATCAATTTATAAATTGCCATTTGAAATGTAATTGAAATTTCAAGAAGTTTTCGTAGGAAATGTGTCCGTTGATAATGTGTTACCAATGTTCTTATCATTTACCGATTCGCCTAACTTTATCTTTATTGGTAGTGATAGATAAGAAAATATGACATTGAAGAAGATGACACATGGATTTAATGTTGAGGAGATATGGGAGTGGTCTGGTTTTAATACGTTATTATTATATTCGGATGTAACTATCTATATATCTATCTATCTATAAATCTATCTATTTATATATATATATATCTATCTATATATCTTTCTATCTATATATCCTTCTACCTTTGTAATCGAAAATTTGGACGTGATTTTGGCTAACTTCGAATTCTGAGATGAATTTGAACTTTTGCACACCTATGAAGGACCGCTGACAATGGAATAAATATTATGAAGAAAAAAAAAACAGATTTTATTAAAATCTACATAAAAATATATGTAATAGTTATAAAAAAAAAACACGCTTTAATGTTAAATGTTACTAAACAAATTTTAAACAAAGCTAAATAAAAAAGCACTTATTTTTAACACGCTTTTATTAGCTTCCGGTGTATCATGTATCTATCTACGTAACGGAATCTTTGAACGTGATTTTGACCTATTTTGAAATGTCGGATGCATTTGAATTTTGGCATACTTATCAAGGACCGATGACAATGCAATAATTTAATCAATTCGTCCTGTTATCCTTGCCAGAATCCTCAGGATAAGCGAATTTCAAGTAAAAAGAGACAAACACATCCGTAGCGTGCGCCTTGCACATGCGAAAGAATGAGATAGAATATATGAAGCAGCATCTCGTATTCTCGGAGTCTCCTTTTTGTGCGATGATATACAAACAGCAACCTAACCGTAAAATTTTTAACACGCTTTAATTGTTTAATAAAATGATATATTTTATATTTCATATAAAATTTTATTTCATCTATACTAATATTATAAAGCTAAAGAGTTTGTTTGTTTGAACGCACTAATCTCTGGAACTACTGGCCCGAATTTAAAAATTCTTTTTGTGTTGAATAGTTCGCGGAATAAGGGGGGAAGGGAGGGGGAAAAGGCAACTTTTTACTACCTGCGAGTTGTGACACTCATTAAGAGTATAAATACTAAGTTTAAACAATTAGGTCATAATTCACTGAGCTACACGTCAATCAACAAGTCAATCCGGAAGAATTTTTGCAACATGGAGAAAAGCAGCGACGAGTTGAGTGTTGTCGCGAGTTTTTGGCGCTCCGTGGTGATCAAAAGGATGAAGTTTTGAACCGAATTGTGACTGGCGATGAAACTTGGGTTCATCATTATGAGCCTGAGTCTAAACAAGACTCCATGCAGTGGCACAAAAAGGGCACACCACCCCCGAAGAAATTTAAAGTGTCTCCGTCGGCTGGAAAACTCATGGCTTCTGTTTTCTGGGATTCAGAAGGAATCCTCCTTATTGATTATAAAGAAAAGGGTGTTTCTATAACTGGGAAGTACTACGCTACATTATTAGAACGTCTGCGAGTTGCTGTGAGGGAGAAAAGACGGGGAAAATTGACCCAAGGTGTGCTCCTTTTGCACGACAATGCACCTGTGCACAAGGCGCAAGTTGCGATGGCTGCTGTTCAAAGAATGGGCTTCGATATCTTAGAACATCCTCCCTATAGCCCAGATCTAGCCCCTAGTGATTTTTATTTGTTCCCAAAAATGAAAAAAGAGCTTCGAGGGAAGAAATTTTCCAGTGATGAAGAAGTGAAGAGCACTATTTCGGCCTATTTTGACGACAAAGAGAAATCATTTTTTTTCGATGGTATTAATAAATTAATTGATAGGTCTAATAAATGTATTAGAGTTAAGGGGGAATACATTGAGAAGGAAAAATAATTTTGTGTTTTATTTCTTACTTTTTACCCTCCATTCCGCGAACTTTTTGACCCATCTGCGTATATACAAACAACAAACTTTTAAATATCGGACCCAGAACAATAAAAATTCGAAACCCCGAAAGAAGAGCACTACCGATACTATCACCGTTCTCGTCTTGTTCCAAACTATACGTATTGTTCAGTGTAGGTAGGGGAGTCTATTTTAATTTTTTGTCGGATCTAATGCACAAGGACTTGGACTACGATTTGATATTGTTATTTCGTTATTTTGCCTTGGTAACTTGCATTTTGAATTCTTCTTTTATTTAGCGGTCCCCGACGCAACGATATCAATATGTACATAACAATATTACTTTTATCCTTTTTAGACGTTTTTTTGTATCGGAAAATTTTTAAAATTATCTATTTAAATTTTTATGTAATACCCTTGTTTTTTACTACTGGAAAATTATCAGTATTCTTAGTTGCTTCTATTTCTATCTATTTTGTACTATATTTCCTGAACATGATTTTTAATTTAACTCTTAAGTTAACTACATTTTTTTAAATTTAATATCTTTCTACTGTTCCAATAGCATAGCATTTTTTCCGACGTATCAGTCACTACTTTTACGTGTTATATTCGTTTGCTGCTTTAGGATAAGGCTTAATGGTTTCTGGAGAAAATAATTGTCCAATACCTTTTTACATTTACATTAGATTCTAATATGGTACTCGTTATGGTACAGAGTTAACAAAAAACAAAATAATATAATTGTAAAAATTTAGTTTTATCACCACCACCACAAAAACACCACACACATTTCTGATTATTTCAAAAATAGGTTGTAGATCAATATTACGTAAAATGGAAAATGTTACAAACGTTAGGTTGTTTAGCGACACAGCCGTGCTCCTCCCACAAGAACCCTGACGCGGGAGAAGAGCTGGTAGTGGCGGCGTTACTTAACTCTTTCGCGTCACTATAGCATTCTCTGTTCACTTCTGACGCTATTGTCACTGTTACTACTGGCCCCTCTCTCTACCAGCCCCAGTCTCCTCTATTCGTCGATAAATCACTATTACTTATTTTATCTTGGTTATTCTTTTAGTCTCTAGTTTGTCTTTTTGATGTTATATTAATATGGTGTTGGGTTTCAAGTAACAATACTACTGTAAAATAAATTATATTTTTTTTATATATCGGATGGGAAAGGTGACAGTGAAGCTATTTTATCACAATAAAAGTAACTGTGTTATGCTTACTTGAGGATCGCATGCGCACCTACCGACGTCTAATGTCGCAAGTAGCAGCAGTACTGGACCGGTCACTAATAGCCTGTCTATATAATATTGATAGAGACCATCAGCTTAGATGTTCTGTTTTTGGATCTCATATGATCATATGAGCTATTGAGAAATAATGACTTATCATCCAGCTAGCGGGTCGTTTGTTTAATTTACAAACAAACAGACTAGACCGAGTAGATTTATTCTTTACTATTTTATTATATGTATCTCTATTAAATACATATTTAATAACCCAGTGATGATAGTAATAACGGCATGAGTGGCCAATGATGGTTGTTTTGATGTCTATGATGAGATAGTTAATTGTGAAGAGGGCATTGTTCCCGTGTCCGGTGACGTCACAGGCCATTGAGACCAGCCTCCATTGTCCGATCCACTTGTCCCAAATAGAAGCATTGTGATGTGGTGCACCCAACATTATTTGTTTACACAGCATCCGTTCTAGATCAGATCACTTGCTCCAAATCTCATTGTCCAGTATTATTGCATTGGTCGATGTCGTTTATGAGATGAAGAGTAGTAAATGGTCAGGTCCTTCACATACCTCCTGTTGATATTAACTGTTTAATTACAGTTTTAAGTCGGCAATAAAGAAATCTGTTTGCAAAAATGGAGTCGAAGTCATAGACCGTGATATCGTCGGAAGTTATATGTGGGCCGCGCGCGCGCTGAATACTCAGTAATGTAGTACTTACTACATTCGTTTGGAATTCATTTATTATATTGGAAATATGCGTTTATGTACTGTTGATCTAAAATATAAATCGGTGTTTCAAACACGTTAATGTTTTGACATTCTTAACACAAATAAATTATGTCTCGAGTAAGTAGATCAATACTTATATTGAATAATGCACTCATACCATTTGCGCATAACCATATCAGACAATAATCTTTATTAACCAAGAGAAGTCTTATTAGGTTAACAAAATAATAATATTATACATGAGGTGTATTTTAATAGTGCTCTAATACAAAATACAATGGATGACTCACGTTCGTATGCTCTCAATATGAAACGTTTCAAAGAGCCAGCACCGCATACGGGTACGTCATTAAAAGTGTAAATATAAATAATGACAATTGAACATTATTTATTTGTGAAGCGGTACAGTCATTTAATTTAAATATATATATTCTTTTGAAAATATCCATAAACATATATGTATGTTAAGCTATATTAAAATGTTTTAATCTTTAAATAAATGTTTTTTCTCATTCCGTTTTTTATATTTTAAATAACATGTACAGAAATCATTACAATGCTAATAACATTTGTTATGTTTGTTACAAACTTTGCCAAGTTTTTATCCCCAAAACTAGTTTTAATTTTAAATAGTTAAATTAGTTAATTGAAGTTCTAGAGAACATTCTAAATATACATCAGTAGCACCCCGAGTAGTACTTATCCTATAGACCTAGACACTTCATAACTGACACTGTCTACTTACCTAAATGCGGGTTGACGAAAAACATTCGTTTATGTTCTATGATTTTTTGAATGTATTGAGCATATTGCGAAAGAACACTTGGCTTTGCGTTAGCGGTTAGATAGTCTGTTTTAAAGTACGTTGTTACGTTTTAAACCCACTATTGAAGAATTAGTGAAAACAATATAATTATTCTGCAAGATATAATTCATAAATTAAAATCTTAAACAATAGTAACACAAGAATATAATAAATATTTATAAAAATATGTGTTTATATCCATTCTTAAAAATAATAAATTATTTCTTCCATAATAACATAAAATAACGACACAAATTAATGAATGAGTGCGCGAACAAGTGGGTATACTAAAGAAAATATTAGAATAGAACCGCTGCCAGTGTTAAGCTGGTGATTAATTACAATAAATAATTAAATCTCAATCAATGAAATTTGGGAATCGTTGGAAACACTAAACACAAAAGAAAAGTATACTAATATCATTACATTTTTTACTATAACCGCACAAGCAGAGTTAAGCTTGACAGTAATCCACATGAAGAGAGGAGTCCAGCAAGGAGACCCATTGTCACCAAAATTATTCATAGCAGTCTTACAGAACGTAATGAGAAAACTACCATGGTCGAATCGAGGTATTAATATAAATGGAGACTTCCTAAGCCATCTTAGATTTACCTATAACATAATTTTATTTTCGGAAACCCCTCTTCAATGAAACAAAATCGTAAATTTAATAAATCAAGCTAGCTGGATTGGAAATTAATCGGAAAAAAACAAAAATTAAGTCTAACCGCAGTGCACCCACCGCCCTTCTTAATAAATAGCAAACCTCTTGAGATTATCAACCAATATATTTACCTAGGCAAACAAATATCCTTCAGTAAGGAAAGAAATACTAAAGAACTAAAACGGTGAGTGGCGATTACCTGGAACAAGTTCTGGAATCATACGGAAATACTAAAATCGCAACTTCCACTAAAGACCAAAATAATATCATTGATAAAGGAATACTACTTATAAGTGCCAAACTTTGACCTACGATCTTAAAACCAATAATAAAATTCAGACTATCCAAAAAAAATGGGAAGAAGTTGTCTAGGTTTAAAACTGAAAGATAACTGATAAGGTAAAGAACGTTGATATTCGAAAGAAGACAATAGTATGCGATGCCTTAACTTTTTCAATGAAGGCTAAATGGAAGTGGGCTGGTCACTTAGCTTGTTACAAGGATGATAGATGGACACTAAGGTTAGTAAAAAGGTTAGGGTCAAGAGGTACCAGAACAAGAGGTCGACCAAGGATCAAATGGGCAGACGAAATTGTAGCATTGGCGGGAGGACGTTGGATGAACAAAAGCTAAAGATAGAGAATTGACATTCCCTGGGGAAGGCTTTAGGAATAAATAAATAGATAACTGATAATTAACATTATATAATAAATAAATCATCTATTAGGAAATTAAAGTAAACTCATTAATTTAAATGTAATTGATTCTAATTTATATTATGTAAATAACTGTAATTTTTTACGAAATACGCATGGAATCAAATTAAAGCTTGTTGTTATTAAATATCCACATTTATTTATTCCATGTTCGATTGTTATCATTTTAAGTGAATATTTTTTATACTAGGCATACGTTAATCGAATGTAAGTAAGTACGTAGTCCGTAAGATGTTGTCACCTTTTTTCTCTATATTGTGCTTAAAAAGTCAGACTGTACACAAGACACGTATCATCAGTAAAATTTCACTTGACTGACTAATATCGATATCAAGTTACACAAGCAAGCAGGAATTCAGTTCGTTGCGTCGACTTTAGCTGTTTTCCTTTTAACGGTCATCGCTTGGTCAGGCGCGGACGGACCAGTCGCGAACGCCTATTACACTTGCTGCGCGTTTGGATTTAGAATATCTTCTAAGTAAGTATTAGCAAGTTGCAGCAAGATCGCCTCAAATTTTGTCAAAAGCAATTTCTTTTACACAAGACATTTAGGGTTAAAAAAAATTTGACTATATACTAAATACTAATTGTAGGTTAGGAATAATATAATAAATATGTTGACTTCATGTCTCAAAATAAATGATTATTGATAATATTCAATACATTATTAATAAGTTTTCTTTGACTTGTGACATACATTTTAGTTTTGTCTTTTAATTATTTACCTTGTTGTGAAATAGAAAAACTCGAACCTAATATATTCGACAACAAAACCGAATAATTCGGTCGAATACCTACTAATAGCGAAAAAGATACCGAAATAAAATAGAAATATAAATAAGCTTTACATGGCTACACATGTTTATAAATAATTTCAAACATTAATTTCATTAACATCGTTTTCGAAAGACGCCTTATAGATGTAAACACCGTCCCGATAAAGACGATCACATATACAATGCTTAATTCACGGAGGCGGACAGCGATACGGTAGCTCAGTTGGTAGAGCGACAGGACGGCTTCCCAGTAGTCGCGGGTTCGCATCCCTACTCGTATCGGTTTATTTTTTATTCTATATCTATATAAATTTAAGAAAGATTAACATGGCTATACATGTTTATAAATATTTTCAAATATACCGAATACTTACCGAATATTCGGCGCATCTCTTGTATTATATATTATAAGCGTTTTTCATAACTAGTCATGCACGCTGTCTATTTTTAACCTCCGACTAAAAAGAACGGTGTTATAAGTTTGACCTGTCGATCTGTGTATCTGTGTGTCTGTCTGTGGCAAATTTGCGGCAAAACTCGTGGACGGATTTGAATGCGGTTTTTTTTTTAAATCGAAAGCTATGTTCGTCGAGATTGTTCTTATCCATGTTTGGTTGAAATAGAAATAGTCGTCTCCAAGATATTGACGTTTTATTCAATTCAAACAAATTCTATTCAATTCAAACAAATAAACAAATCTTCGTGCGGGGGAGAGATTCTTATGCAATAATTAGCTGTTACCATCGGCTTCGCCCGCGCTATATAGGAAAAAAAAGCCTTGATATGCAGACCAAAAGGTTTTTACACTTACTTACGCAGGTGGGTCAAAAAGTTCGCGGAATGGAGGGTAAAAAGTAAGAAATAAAACAAAAAATTATTTTTCCTTCTCAATGTATTCCCCCTTAACTCTAATACATTTATTAGACCTATCAATTAATTTATTAATACCATCGAAAAAAAAATGATTTCTCTTTGTCGTCAAAATAGGCCGAAATAGCGCTCTTCACTTCTTCATCACTGGAAAATTTCTTCCCTCGAAGTTTTTTTTTCATTTTTGGGAACAAATAAAAATCACTAGGGGCTAGATCTGGGCTATAGGGAGGATGTTCTAAGATTTCGAAGCCCATTCTTTGAACAGCAGCCATCGCAACTTGCGCTTTGTGCACAGGTGCATTGTCGTGCAAAAGGAGCACACCTTGGGTCAATTTTCCCCGTCTTTTCTCCCTCACAGAAACTCGCAGACGTTCTAATAATGTAGCGTAGTACTTCCCAGTTATAGAAACACCCTTTTCTTTATAATCAATAAGGAGGATTCCTTCTGAATCCCAGAAAAAAGAAGCCATGAGTTTTCCAGCCGACGGAGACACTTTAAATTTCTTCGGGGGTGGTGTGCCCTTTTTGTGCCACTGCATGGAGTCTTGTTTAGACTCAGGCTCATAATGATGAACCCAAGTTTCATCGCCAGTCACAATTCGGTTCAAAACTTCATCCTTTTGATCACCACAGAGCGCCAAAAACTCGCGACAACACTCAACTCGCCGCTGCTTTTCTCCATGTTGCAAAAATTCTTCCGGATTGACTTGTTAATTGACGTGTAGCTCAGTGAATTATGACCTAATTGTTTTGAAACTTAGTATTTATACTCTTAATGAGTGTCACAACTAGTGCAGGTAGTAAAAAGTTGCCTTTTCCCCCTCCATACCCCTCATTCCGCGAACTTTTTGACCCCCCCTCGTACTCAGGTAAAGTACTTTATTAGGGATAGCTGTTGCCCGTGACTGCGTCCCCGTAGACTGTAAAAATATATTTGTATGGCTTATGATTGTAGTCATAAAGAATCACGGGAAAGCCAGTGATAATATAAATCCCTTCATCATAGTGTTATTAGTGATTGTAAATCATTTTAACTCTAAATGTTTATATTTATTAATATTCGTATAAATGAAACCTACCTACCTACCCATATGAAAAAGTCTTGAATCATGTTACTTAATACGTTTATAATTTATTACATTGTCGAAACTTTCACGCGGATCCTTATTTTATTAAATATAATATTATATATATTTCTCGTATTAAGTATATCCTTTGTACATCAGAAGGATAACGTAGGATTCTAAAGGAAAAATATTTTATTAAATCGGTCTAGTAGTTTCGGAGCCTATTCAATTCAAACAAACAATCAAATCTTTCCTCTTTATAATATTAGTGATGATGATGATGATAATAAAATAAAGCCAATGTTCATCAATGATAATGTAGGATTCTAATACTAAAAGATTTTTTTAATCGGTCCTTTAGTTTCGGAGCCTATACAATTCAAACACAAACAAATCTTTCCTCTTTAAAATATTAGGATAGATTAATAGAAATACTTAAACAATTGAAAATCATTGTGTTTGTAGGTTTCTTTTAGTACAATGTAGAAACCAGTGGCATAACTTTAAAAAGCAGAGAAAAAAAAATCAAAACCTCCTTTTACAAAAAGACCTCTAAAAATGAAAATAATAAAAGTAATATTATTATGTACTTATTGAAGTCGTTGCGTCGGGGGAGCGCTTAATAAAGAAAGAAATTAAAATGAAAGTAAGTTACCAAGGAAAATAAAGAAATTACGATATCGAATCATTTAGTCTAAGCCCTCGCAACTTCGTAAACTAGACACCATCATCTCCGTACGTACATAATAATATTTTTATTCTTTTTAAAGGTTTTTTAATCGGGGGCTTTTTAATTTTTTAATTTTTATATGCTAATTAAAAAAGCTCAAGCGTTATTTGGCTTCCTCTATTGATAATTTTTCAACCAAGTAATTTATTATTAGTGTTGCTTATATCGTTTGTACATAAATTATTAACTTCAACGTTGTCCTTGTCGGTACATCAGGAGCAAAAATATGTTCTAACAGAGCGGTTGAAGTCGTGCGGCAGTGCATGTCTCGTCTCGTGGGCGCTGACGGATGCGCATCCTTCTTAACGCCGATGCCCGCATCCCAAGACCTTGGCTGATATATCCCAATTTTGCTTTGAGGAAAATTGCACTTGTTTCGTGGTAATTTGAACCTCCTGTGATCTTCACTTCCGTCGATGTTCACTCACTCTATTAGCTACATCGCTTGTCTTTTCTTTTCTCAGTATCGCTAGTTGTTGTGCTTCCTTGAATAAGTGTTGTGATTTAAATGGGTTCAAAAGTAAATATTGGCGATTAAACCTTAATATTTAAAATAGTATGTACTGACTCATTTTTATTAAAAAACATCTTATTTATAGTAAAAACATGTTCTCAACCACCAGCTACTACATTGTGTAGTATTTATGTTATAAAATGATGCTAATATTATAACAGGCCTGTAGATTCTTGATCCCCGTTTTTCGAGTTATATTTTATATGAACTTCTATTTAATGTATATCTCGTCATTAGATAGTACGCTTAAGCAGTGTTTATATAAGGCGAGCTGTGCCGAGGTGCGTGTAGGTAGAGTGACGTGCAAACAATATGTCGGTAGTTACTTAGTTACCTGCACTTTCACTACGCCTGAGTTGCGCTCTAGTTTACTCACTCTTTTTCTTTATTACATGAATCACGAAGTAGAAGTGGTGTTGCTACTAGTTTTAGATTTTTTATATCGATAGATTCTCATTGTGATTCTTATCCAATATGACGCAACGTTGCTATAACTGCCTTACAAATATTTTGTTTCAAATAAAATATCAAATAACTTTCAAATATTTTCAAACAGCAACAATTACGTCGGTGCGTCTCAGTGTTATTTGAGTATGCAATATTATTTTTGACGGAACTTAAACTTATCTACTCATTAAATTAATTTATCGTCCACACTTATTGTTCATGAATTTTGTGTTTCCTTTTCAATGAGAAATATATTTAGGAAGTGAGTTGTAATATATCATTATATTTTCATGAAACGATGAATTATTTTTCTCAAGGCTTCGATCAAACTAGTTACAAAAAGCGCCATAATCACCAAACAATGTATATAATTATTAAATGGGTCGTCGAACTTCTCTAGTCTAGTACAGTTACATATTTTGTAGGTGATATAATAGGTGCGTAATAAAAGCAGATTTGGCTGACAAACTTAAGTTTGTATGGGATGTTTGGATGTGACTTTTATTAATAACGAACTGTGCCTGCGACTTCGTACGCCTAGATTTCGGTAAGCAGCAATGGTACGACAATAAGAGATTATTATCTTCTTTATTTGTTAACTGATTGTTAAAAAAAAAACAAAATGTAAAGTGAATCCCTTGACAATATATTACCGAAAACTGCATCCAAATCGATTAATCCGTTTCTGAGATTAGCTTGTACAAACATACAGACATACAGACGAACAGACAAAATGAAAAACCATTGTTTTGGGATCTCTTGCTTATATAAAGGTCCCCCTGTATGAATTTCTGTTTTTTTTTTGTATTGTGTGCACAACTAAAAGACAAACAGATAAACAGACAAAAATTTAAAAAATGCTGAAAATGGTTTCTGTTAGTTATCACTGCTTATCCTGGCATTTTTTTTTAATTTTAAATGTACAAATACTACTCTCCTCTACAGATTTATTACATGTATGGAATTAGAATACTGCTAACTCTGAATAATGATAGTAATCTTAGTTATTATTTGTCAACAAGGCGACAGTGGCTTTAATTATAGCAATTTTCTGTGGAACTTTTGAATCTCATAAAACAGCTGATAGTTAAATAAACAAACAGCGTGACCGTAAGCGTGATTCTTCCGTTTTTGTTGTCGAACGAATCCTTTTATGGTGGATTTTTATGCATAAGATAAAACAGTCGTCGGCTTAAAGAACATTAAGTAATGAATTCAATTATTTAAAAAAAGAGCCAATCCTGAAACCATATTGTTGTCAAAATATAGAAATATTTTAATTATACATTTTGGCCACTATTTAGTAATATTGTGTGCAATATACAATTGGTCTTATGGAGTTTCCACAATAGATGTGCATCACTTAGCAAAATAATACGAAATAATGCGAGCAATGGAGCGCGGCGCGGCGCGACCTTGCGCTGATGACAGATAAAAGATGCTATTATCTCGCCACGACCAGCGGCACTTCACGACCTTTATTAAAAATAAGGTCTTTAATTGAAATATAACTATTTTTACGGATTTAACTCGATATAATTAATTAAATTTAAAATGTAAATCTGTAGAGTAAATGTAAATTTCTAATTTAATTAATTATACGTGAGTTAAATCCGTAATAGTTTAATTTCAGTGTGTAGTACTCTTGAAAGTCTTAGAAAATACTAAGGTCTTTAATTTCTAATACTGGAGGTGAATTCATATTTTATATACTTAGTCGGCCAGACTAATAAATAAATACTGTTACAATCAAAAATAAAAAAATATTACATTTGAATTTGGAATCTGTCATTTTTATTGTTCTTTGTGTTTTCTCATTTTGGCGCCAATACATTGTACAATATTTTGCGATATTCAAATGGATAAAGTCATCAGAATCGCTGTGATTGCATTACACAATGTTAACATATTGTAAACAGTATTAACAGGTTGGTCAAAGTAGTGTTAGTGAAGACATCAGTCGGTCAGAAGTTCATTGCGGAGCGTAGGTACCTACTACCTACTCGTAGGTATATGCTAAAAGCAAGCGGTGATGCTTCGATAATCGCGGTTTTAAGCGTTACTACTTCCTATCCATCCTCTGTTGGATATATTAATGACTACTAAACAATATAATATTTTGATTGTTCATATTGTTTTAAGAATCTTAACACATATTTTATATTTATTCTATCAAAGTCCTTGTTTTGTATTTGTCAAAAAATATTAAATACTAGTTTTAAAAGTTATTAAAAATCTAAACTTGAACATTTGCAGGAGGAGCTTTCGAAGGCGTAGAAGACCAGGTGTCGCCGTTCGGCTACGGACGTGGCGAGGGCGTTGATGCGGGTCACGGTGACCCCGAGTGGATCTGCAGCAAGGACAGGCCGCACTATGACCAGTTGTTCCAATCGCTTAATCCCGTCGATGGAAAGGTCACCGGGGCCGGTATGTGCCTCACTTCGCAGTGTCATTCACTCACTTCACATCCACACCGACACAATTCTATGACCATCGGTTACACACTGCAGGCCCTGCTGTCCGCCGCAAATAATTGCTCCCAACTAACAGATCTCTGCATGCACGTTCATAAGGATGAGGGTAACGCTAACGTCGCCAAACTAACGGACTCCTTGGTAGTCGCCACTCAGAATTGCAATTTGCTGTCCCAATTCCTAGTTAATGAATCCTTCTCCAGTTTAGACAGGTCCTCCTGTGTTTCTATACATAGTTTGCACGATTCTCTTTCTCTCGGCTCTAATGAAGGCCAAATTTCGTATGAGCCCGTCTTGAGTAACGAAGACCGCGACGTGACACAGAATGACATAGATTTGAATTCTTCTAATATTTGTGATCCCATAAACAAAGCTCGTCTCGAAGAGAAATCGAGCGTTTTGCAACCACTATTGCTTTGTATGAAGTTTATTTCGCTATTGGTTCTCAATTTGATAACCATGACGATAGCGGCGGAGGCAATGTTTATCTGCTCGGTCTATATATTTACGGGCAAAACTTATTTAGAGTTTTACGTAATGAAATCTCCACAAAACTGGTACGACAAAGTAACATTAATGACTTTCGGTCTGGAGAAAGATGTTGTCCAAATAACCTCATTTTTTCAACTGTTTTATTTACAAAACATTATTAATATCTTAAAGTATCTTCTATCTATTTTTGATTCTGACTGTTTGTAAATCTAGACGAGTTTTCATTGCTTAATAATCTAATACATTCGCAGACCTACAATTATTATTATAGTTTAACGTATGCTCGGTAAAGTAGGTACCAGTAATGAAAAAAATGTAGTTGTTTTCTCTTTAATGTTCATCTCCTTAACATCCATTTAGTTGTTACAATATATTTAATCTTGAATGGACGGACGGTCGGTCGGTCGGTTTGTATCTTGTAATAAAATTCAATATAAAATGTTACATTAACCAGTTACAAAATATTCAGTCTTAGAAACTTAAATAAGACATAAATAAAAGGCAAGTCTCTCAACAGCGGCGAAAACCGAAATGGTCAAATCGAAACTTCCGAACTCCGTGTTGGGGAAAATCTGGAAGCTATCGGACATCGACAAGGACGGCTTCCTAGATGAGGAGGAGTTCTCCCTCGCAATGCATCTCATCCGCGTTAAGACAGACGGACACGACCTGCCGCCCGAGCTGCCGCCCCACCTCGTGCCGCCCTCCAAGAGGAACTAGAGCCTTCCTCATCCATGTCATGTACTTATTGAATCGAGTGCAACGTTATAACATGTTTATATTTATTATATTTGGTGTTTCTGAATTTTGAGCTTTAAGTTGGTATAGTGCAAGCCTCTAGTGTGCGCTATGTTTGACCCTTGACCTAACGAGCGGTGGACAGCGACCATAACCATATGAAATACGTAAAGCTGACTGAACAATTAATAAAAATAGTCAAAGTTGTGCAACAACAACAACAACAACAACGACACAGCGACAGAACGACAGAACTTCAGTCATTTGTCTTCGATCAGACGAACTCCGCGATCCTTCTCCGATACGGGATACAGTTCGTTATTATTAATCATAAATTGTTGTTACATTTTTAAAGTTTAGTTTTACAATTTAATTTATTATCGATGCGAGACTTTTTGGTGCTTCAGAGTTTGAATTCTTATGTAGTTAAATAATTAGAAATTATTTATCCTAAATGTTTTATTACATTTCATTGTTTCAATTATATTCTTATATTAAAACCTCATGTCATGCTTACATTTTTTTTATATTGTAACAGATTTATATCATAAATTGTTCCTATTAGTGATGTCGGGCTAAACGTTCCAAACGTTCAAATTATTAGTGAGACAGGAGGTATTCAACATTTGTATTGAAATTGTTTGAGGTAATTCTATTTGATAGTTTTTATTAGCGCACTAGACCCTGTAGGACTCTACCGACCTCTCTGGGACGTTCTCTGGCATTTCTATTAAGCATTTACATGAACTTCAATATTCAGTGCCTTTGCCATATATTGTATGAAGTATGTCGAGGTCGAGCTCCTTCGTAGCAGGCTTTTATTCTTATATTCGAAGGTTCAATATTAATCTTTAATTTCACTAAGGATATTTTATATTACATATATGTAAATATGCAACATTGATACATTTTTGTAATGTACTGTGGCGTCTCTCGTACCCCTACTCGGCTGTCTGTCTGTTTGCACTCAACGAGGCGCTTCATATTTTTATCTTTGCTACTGTGTAAATAAAACAAATAATATGTAAATGTATTTATCATAAATTATACACAGAGTGTAATAAATAGTTAAGAATATTGCATATTGTTTTATTGCGATTTCCTTCTTCGTTTCAGATTTAACTTTAATATGGTTATTTTTATTCTACGTTATTTTTAACCCCCCACCATAAAAGAGGGGTGTTATAAGTTTGACCTGTGTATCCGTCTGTGGCAACTTAGCTATCCAAACGCGTGGACGGATTTGGATGCTGTTTGTTTTAAATCAAAATCTTGGTTCGTCGAGATGTTTATTAGCTATGGTTGGTCGAAATAGAAGCAGTCGTTTCCAAGATATGGAGCTTTTATTAGTGCTGGTGGTCAGATACCGCTAAACAAAAGGGAGAATTTAAAATGCAAGTAAGTTACGAAGGCAAATAACAAAATAATAATATGTAATCGTTTAGTCGTAAGTCCTCATGCATTAGCTCCGAAAAATTTGTAAACTAGACACCATCGTCAACGTACGTGTATTACGCGACGGTCCCCTGACGCAACGACTTCAATAATTACGTAATAATATTATTTTTATCCTTTTCAGAATTAATTTTGTTTGTGGTGTTTTTTTTAATTTATTTTTTTTTATATATAAATACAGGGTTATTTGTGAGTATCCAAATTTTGTAAGTATCCAAGGAGTTTGACTGCAAACAGCATAAAACTCTAAAATCTAAATAAAAAATTACAGCATTATGAAGGAATAAAATCCTAAACAAAGACTTTGATTTGACCTTAAATAAATTTAAATTATACAGGGTATTTGAAATTAATTGGGCATCTCTTGCAGGCAGTCTCTCAACATCAATCCCAACAACATTTGTTCTACGACTTTTTACAAATCTGCGTAAACAACACAAAAAACAAAACAGTGGTTTCACCTAATAATATTCGGTTTATCTTCACCTAACCGAATCCCGGAGGAAATTATTCGGTTTTGGTGCCGAATATAATTATTATTAAATATTATCAATTAAATATTCTATTTTCTTGGCTACACGGCACGGTAAAGAATCGAAAGACAAAATCCTATAAATAGTGTGTTAAATAAAGCTTAATAAATCAACATTTATTTCTAAAAATATCATATATTTATTTTATTATTCCTAACCTAAAATTAGTATTTAGTATAGCCAACATTTATTTAGAAACCCTAAATCGGCATTAATTTTGAAACCTCAAAAAAATATATTTTACCAGAAATCTAAATATTTATTGATTTAGCCAGAAGCCACATGTAATATATTTGTTAGAACCTGTTAATAAAAAAATTAAATTAAAAAAAAACTCTCATAAAAATACATCGTTGTACATTGACGATGGTGTCTATTTTACAATATTACGAGGGTATATTTTTATTTATTTTTTTCTGAATACAGTTGAGTACGGTTGCGTTGACTATCAGTACTCATTGCTGCTCGACTGCACTAGCTCGGACAGCTGCTGAGCACTGACAATCGCGGCCTAACAAGATAAATAAGTTATTCAGAAGCAGTTTTATTTTTTGTGTGCGCTACTAAGGTGTTTGTGTGATTGGATGGGTTGCAGTCGGGCCAAGTTGACTATGCAATTTGATACAATGTCAATTGGTGCCGACTGCAAATCTGATGAGATGATGATGATTATGAAATGAATACAATAATTCGCATTTAATTAAATAGCAAACAGAATTATGTGACTTATATGCGGATTGGATGAATACAAGATAATGATTTTTAACAATAACATAGGGTGTATAAAAGAGTGTATAATTAAAGAAATATAAGAAAAAAAGGATATAGAGAATTACAGTTGCAAATAGTAAAAACAATTAATAAATGAGGAATGATGAAATGAGATAATGTTGACAATTTGGGATGAGCTTTGTAAGAAATAATAGTACATTTGAGATGGGGTAATAAAATAAGAAAATGGTACAGAGACTGAGTAGTCTGAACTTAAAATTATATGTACATGGTAGAAATTGGAGTAAAAAGTGAAAAGTAAGAACATTTCTTTTGATACAAAACAATAAAAGTAAGCAGGAAGCAGGAAAAAAAAAGGATGAACATTTACATTGAAAGACAATAAGAGAAAAGACGAAAGACAAAGACAATAAGAAGACTATGGAAAAACACTAAAAAGAAAATACAACAATAAAAGACATGGAATAGACGATTATTCCAATATTTACAAAATGTTCAAGTGGCGTTGAAGGCCTTGAGTCGACTGATGATGGCGTCTGATAGTTTTGCAAAAGATTGGACGGCTTCCTGATGCCGTAAAAGTGACGCCATATCGAACGGTTCCACTTCAAGGCCTCCGCAGAGGATCTGGTGGTCGAGGCGAAAGACGGCGAACCTCGGGCACTCCTCGAACACGTGGCTCAGGGACTGGACCGAGGCGCCATCACATGGACAGAGATCGTCCGGGGAAATCCCGAATCTGTGTAGGTATTGTTTTGTAAAGTTATGTCCTGTAAGCGTTTGAGTGATTGTAAAACTTATATCTGTGAGTGAGTGTAGCTGTTTTACGTCTTTAAGTGTAGGGAAGAGGTGTTTTGTATGTTGTCCTTGTGGCTCGCTGTCGTAGCGCCCCTGACAGACTGAGGCGCGGTGTAGTGTTTTATGTATGACATGGGGAAGTGTGTGTAGTCCGGGGCCTTGTGGAGTTTGGCCGCCCGCTTGGCGGCGATGTCAGCAGCCTCGTTTCCGACGATGCCGACATGGGCCTTGACCCACGCAAACTCGAAGGTCCCGGAGGCGTGGTGTAGAGTGGCGTGTATCTGCGCGACTAAGGGGTGAGTATTGCTGCGGTTCTGGACGGCGAAAATGGCGGCTCTCGAGTCTGTATAAATAACCGCGGCTGTGTGATTTTTGGATGAAGCCTACTCGCAGGCTTTGAGGACGGCTAGAAGTTCAGCTTGAAAGACAGAACAGCTGCCGTGAAGCTTGAACTTCTTACTGACCGGGCACTGGCCTTCGCCGAAGGCGACGAAGGCCGCCCCTACAGTACCGTCCTCTAGCTTGCTCCCGTCTGTGAAGATGTGAATTGTACTAGGATGGCGCTTTGAATGAAACTCTCGGACCTCATCTTGGTTCCAAAGAGTGTGTATGTACGGCGCCTGCCTGAGTGCTGGATGCAAGAGAAGATGTGGAGGAGTGGGACGCTCCAGTGTGATAACGGTGACGTGCCCGAGAGGCGGGTGGCTGCGATCCGGTGCACCTCCTGGACCTTGAGGTCCAGGGGGGTAAACTGGGCGAGTGCGAGGGCAGCAGAGGTGGACACTGTCCTAAACCCTCTGATCGCCCGGAGGGCGAAAACTCGCTGAATGCGCAGCAGCCTCTGCTTCACGCACTTCTTATTAGCCACGTGTCCCCTGACTCCGGCGGCGTATGTGATGATCGGTTGGATCACCTGCGCGTATATTGTTCGTATATTTTCGGGGTGGGCCCCCCATGTATGTCTGCAATAAAAAGAGAGTTTTTTGAAAATAGTCGTGGCTTTGCTGATTACGTGCTGAACGTGTTGGTGAAAGTTGAGTTTCTCGTCCAGAATAACACCAAGAAACTTGATGCTCCTCTGGAAGTGTATAGTGTGAGAGTCCATGATGAGGTGTATCTGTTTGGCTTTGGTGGAAAAAGCCAAAGCCTGCGTTTTGGCGGGGCTGAAGGAGAGTTTAACCCCCTTGTCCCAACCGGTGATTGTGTGTAGTACAGTGTTAATGTTCGTCTGTAGATCAGAAGCCGACTTAGCCGATGCGATCAGTAGGACATCATCCGCGAAAGCCTGGACGCGACAGCCCGGAGGCAGGTCGATCTCCAATAGCTCGTCGAAGATGATGTTCCACAAGTGAAGACCGCAGGTCGAACCTTGAACACAACCCTTAGACATTGCTTTTGAAACCCGGCAACAAGCATGGTCAAGAGTGACTGTTCTTTATGAGGTGTAGCTTTGTATTAGTTTAAAGATGTTGAGTGGACAGCCGATGAGCCGCAGCCGGTGGAAGAGAGCCGGCCACCAGGCGTTGTCAAACGCGGCTTTTATGTCAAGGAAAATCGCAACGGTAAGTAGTTTGTCAGTCTTAGCTTGTCGGACGGCGTCAATGGCTGCGCTGATGGCAGCCGTCGTGCTGGTCTGCGGCCTGAATCCGTACTGCTTCTTGCTCAATTTACCGGCCTTGTCTGCGACGTAGGTCGGCCGTCGTGGTGCCGCTTCCTTGAGAAGTCTGTTGGTCAAAGACCAGACATTCTCCTTCGTTTGGAGTTCGCAGAACTCCTTGAAGTGGGAAGTCGACTCCGCTTTGAGTTCGGCGGCATAGGTCGCCTTTAGTGAGTGTAGCTGAAGGGCCAGGTCGTCCACCGGACGGTTAGACTTCCTGGCCGCGTGTAGTTTGTGGTGTGTGAGTATGATCTGCTGTTTTCGGATCTCTAGAGCTGACGTCCACCAAGGAGGCTTGTAGCCCGAGCCCGGCTTTCTGACTGGCTTGAAGCCCTACAGGCGGTGTGTATGGTTTCGATGGCGGTGTCTATATAGTTTTCAAGTTGGGAAGAGTCCAATGTCTGTATGTCGGTGTCCAAGGTGTCGCTGCACGTGAGTTGTGTGCTAATTGAATCCTTGAAGAGTCTCCAATTACTTTATTGTTCTTGTACAGGAAGGTCGATGTGTTGGTGTATTGTGAAGTTTGTGTGTGTGCTAGGGTGTTGGTGAGTATGTTTTTTTTTTTGTTTTTTATTTGTTCTATTGCAATCTATCCAAATTGATATTCAGCAATATGTTTGAAGTTATATTTATATAGGCTTGTGCGATACATGTCCATTGACAAGTCCGCTTTACTAAATCAGGCTATACCTAAGTATTTCGTTTCGTCTTTTTGTGGGACTGGAACTCCATTTAAACAGACTGGTGGGCAAATGTTCCGTCGATTTGTAAAAGTTACCTGGACAGATTTAGATTCATTGGCTTTGATACGCCAATCTCTAAGCTATCTCGCAACATCGTCAAGACTCCTTTGCAGCTTTTGAGTAGCTTTTACTGGAAGTACATCCGATGATAAAATTGCTGTATCATCAGCGAAAGTGCCCGTTATAGTTACATCGGAGGTAGGTAAGTCTGCAGTGTAAAGAATATACAGAGTGGAACCCAATACACTGCCCTGTGGTACGCCTGCATGGATTTTGTATAATGGGGTCACTTCTTTTTTTTTTTTTTTTTATATGATCTAGGGCAATGCTTGACTACATTCCACCTGATGGTAAGTGGAATGTAGTCTTAGATGGTAAGTCGCATTGCCCTAGCAACCTATTCACTCTTCTCTTGAAGACACCCACATTATATTTGGCCGGAAATACCGACGCAGGCAAATTGTTCCAGTCCTTCGCTGTACGCACTAAAAATGAGGAAGCAAAGCGCTTCGTTCGGACAGGTGGAATATCTACAACAAAAGAATGGATACCTGCCGTGCGTCGGGTTGTCCGAGATATTCAAATAAACGAGTTGTCTCCTGGTCACCGCTGTGCGAACGGTAGACACAGGAATACAGGATTTTTTCGTTTCCTGTGTCTACTAAAACCCATATAGAAGAAAAAGTGGGGTCTTCAAGGTGACGGAGACGCTGGATACAGAGGTCGTTCCGCGCGTACACGCAGACTCCGGCACGTGAGCGAAAGTTGTGCTCGAACGTGTATCCGGGATAATTCAGGTGCGCAGCGCTCAAAGGACATTGTATCTGCGTCTCCGTCAAAAAGAAGAGGTGCGGCTGCTCTGTCTCCAGGTGGTGATGGACATCTAGTATATTAGAGTGCAAACCCCTGATATTAGTGAGGTGCACTTTAAATGAGGAGGAGTGCAACCGCTGCAAAAACATTTTCTTCTTTTTAACTTTCCTCATAAAAAAAATAAGATATACAAGAGAGGTTAAAATTTTCAACAGCTCTGAGTAACTGTCGACCCTTCGGAGTTATTATACGTGAGCCCCAGTATGTATGTTTGGCGTTGTAGTCACCTCCAGCCACAAATCGCTGTCCCAAGGAGGTGAAGAATGTCTCATAATCATCTTGTTTTATCTTATGTTTTGGGGGGCTGTAAACCGCTGAAATGGTTAGTGGTCCAGCCCAGTCGTCAATCACGATGTTTGTAGATTGTATTTCATATGTGCCATAGTTAGCAGTCTCATGATGTTTAATATTGTTTTTTATTAGTATGCCGCTACCTCCTCGTGCACTTCCAGCAGGATGCGTCGTATGGTAAAATTTGTAAGAATCTAAATTGAAATGACTTCTTTTAGTGAAGTGAGTCTCTGATATCAGGAGTATGTCGACTTGGTGTAATTTTAAAAATGCTTTCACCTCAAGGGTGTGTTGTGACAGCCCGTTGGCATTCCAAATTACAATTTTTAGGGAATCGAATTTGTCAATTTCATGGTGAGAGATATAATTAGGTTTGTCATAGTAGTAAGTTGTTGCATCATTTGCTTCATCATAATAATTAATTCCGGAATGTCGTTTCTGTCAGAATTTATATGTATAGTCTTTTTTTGTTCGTCAGGTACGTTAGCTTTTCCAATTAGGATGTAACTATATAAACGGCGAAAACGGCGCGATAACGAAACTGAAATGCCCTACGTGCGGGAAAAAGACAAAAGACGAGCCTGGTTTATTAAACACCTTATAACACACAATGGTGCTGAAGTGCGGCAACCGTCGGTAAGATCTTCAGTTTTCACTGCGGGTAGAGTTTACCCTCATATATCTCATGGTGAGCCATTGAATGAAAACTACCAGGAGTCCATGACCATCCGGACGCGTCTTAGCATTCCTAATACTAAACAATCGACCTGGAAAGTACATGATCAAAATATAGCGGCCCTGTTAGAGCACCCGGGCTCAAATCAGGTACTCGATGCGCAAGTAGAGACTTCCCAAAATACTATTTACGACTACTTTAATGAGCACTATCCACCTACGAATCGTTATGCTCACAAAAATAAAGAAAACGGTTTTAAATTGAAAATGAGGAGGAAAAAAGAGACCTTATAAAGAAACTTCGTATAGCCAAAGCCTTAGGCGATAATCAACTTAGTCACCAACTGTCTAGGCCACTGCGATCAATTCTTAAACTTATCCAAGGCATAACAAATCAAATAACAAAAAATCGTGATAGCTTTGATCGGGCAAAACATGAAGTAGACTTTAATAAAAATCCTTTAAATTACTCAAAAAACATTTTCAAAGATCCAAAAGGTAAGCTTCTCTAGACCAACGAGCAAATTTTCGATCATTATAAGAACACATACGAAGTGCCAGAAAACCAAAGACTATATGGGGATCCAAACGAACACACACCTGAGACTCCTACTGAAGATTTTCATGCCAACCCACCAACTTTGGAGGAAATCAATAAAATAGTTAGAATGAAACCATCTAAGTCAGCACCAGGTCCGGATGGTATCCCTTATATAGTTTACAAAAAATGTCCGTCGCTCCATAAACATCTTTTAAATATATTCGGTAAAATCTGGTCAAGAAAGCAAATACCGGTATCATTCGGAAAAGCCCTTTTTGTCCTCATTCCGAAAAACGACAATGTCAATAATCCTAAGGATACTAGACCGATAGCCCTAAAGAATACAATTTCCAAAATATTTTTCTCTTTTTTACAAACAAAAATGACGCAATTCATGATTAACAATAGATATTTCAGGCCTAATCACCAGAAAGGGTTTTTGCCCGGCATTTCTGGATGCCTGGAACATAATACTTTAATATCGATGAATAATACGTTATTATGCCTTAAAGATGCTAGAACTAGCGAGGGACAAATTACGGTTTGTTGGATAGACTTAGAGAACGCCTTTGGGTCGGTACGACATGAACTGATGATGTTCGCGCTTAAATGGTATAACTTTCCTAGGGTAGTTCGCGACATTATTGCATCATATTATTCAAAATTAAAATTCTCAATAATTCTTAATGAAAATCATTCAAAACCACTTAATTATAACGTTGGTTTATTTCAGGGCTGTTGTATTTCTCCTATTATATTTAATATAGTTATTAATATTTTAATAGACGAATTAATTACAAATGAAAAAAAGTGGGGTTATCGGTTTAAGTTCAACAACAAATACACAGAATCCATACTAGCTTTTGCAGATGATCTCGCGATACTGACACGTAATCCGAAATAATGTCAGGTACTTTTAAATGTAGTTGAGGATTTCTGTACGTGGACGAGCGGATTGAGGACAAAACCAAGTAAATGTTTTAGTCTGTGTCTAAGACGGAATACCAAATATACCTCTTACGATCCGGGTCTTATAATAGGCGGTCAGCGCGTTAGTACGGTTACGGAAGCAGCTCCGTTTAAATTTTTAGGTAAAATAGTCGATTACCAAGGCCGTACTCCATCGTTGGAAGTAATAGTCGATAGCTTTTTAAATGATCTCGAAAAGGTAGACAACCAACCAATAAGTAACGTCATAAAAGCTTGGATTTACGATATTTTTTTAACATCACGTCTAAATTGGCCTTTCCTCGTTTATGATATTAATAAAACCCTTTTGTCAAAGTTAGATGCAAGCGTCATAAAGACATTGAAGTTATGGCTCGGGTTAGCGCACTCAGCGGACTCTTCAACCTTATTTAGAGACCGAAACAATTTTGGATTAAAATTAAAGAAACCATCGGAGCTCTACAAACGTCTAAGAGTTACCAAAAGACATATCATCGGAAAATCTAAAGATGATACTGTAACTTCTCTCCCAAAAGACAAAGTTGCCTCAGAGCTCGAGTCACGACTTCAATTCCATAAAAAGTTTATGATAGGTGCTCAAACAAATAAAGTAGGGCTAGGATCAAGTAGGAAAGTTCAAGACATAGACATAACAAAATCTTTTATTCGACAAGACGAAAACGATAATTACCGACTCCACGCGATGAGCCTAGAAATTCAAAACGAATGGGTGACCATAGGAGATTTTTGTATTCCACTAGCTTTGAAGTGGCGCACCTTAATTTATGATTGGTCCCCAGCATTATTAAAATTCTATCTTAATGCATTCCAAATGACTCTCCCAGATCAAAGTAATTTAGTAAGATGGGGCAAAGCCACCGAAAAGTCTTGCAACATCTGTGGGGAGGCAATAGGAACCGCGAAACAGCTATTAGTAGGGTGTAGGGTACTTCTAGATAAAGGTCAATACACGCGTCGCCACGACAAGGTATTAGAAATTATACGGGAAACGGATAGTCTTTCAGTAGCAAGAGCGCGGAAGGGTATAACAACCACCAAACGATCTGTAGAATTCGTAAAAGAAGGCTCTTCCAAAAAATCAAAAGCGAAGCCTTATTCAATATTAGGCGCGGCTCCTGATTGGATTCTCATTATGGACACGTATGAAAAGCATTACAAAATCCCTGGGGATGTTGGTGTTTCGTCATCCAGACCGGACTTATTCCTGTATTCGAAACATCTGAGGCGCGTGATACTTGTGGAGCTTACTGTTCCTTGGGAAACAAACATCCCAAGGGATCACACATTCAAGCTCAATAAGTATTACGAACTGACTAACGAACTGATCAGGAATAAATTTATAGTTAGTTTGTACGCGGTAGAAGTGGGAGCGAGAGGTATAACAGCAAAATCTCTCTATAGCCTACTTAAAGACCTTGGCCTTTCTAGAACAAGCATTGGTTCATTTCTAGAACGTATTTCAAAGGCGGCATTAGTAGGTTCTTTCCAAATTTGGCTAGGTAGAGAGAGGAGTGTGGAGGGTGAAGGTGAGCGTTTTTGCGTATAATAAAGGGGCCCCTTAAACCTACTCCTGGGTCGCAAGTCCCAGGCACTGTTTGCACTCTTCTCCTTGCAACGCGATGGGCCCGGCACCCGCACGGTGAATCCATGGATTGCTAAGAAGCTTCGTCATTTGAGTTTGATGTTTCGGAGTCCGTGTTATCTGTTCAGTTTGTTTAGAAGATTCGGGTTGTGGCAGCTGACGTTTTTTTACTGTTACGGGTTTGTCAGGTAGTCTAAGTTTTTGAAGTTGTCTGTACACTTGACAACCCTTGTAGTTGGATAGGTGGTTGCCATCGCAGAGGACACATTTTACTTGATCAGAACGTGTCTTTCGAGGACAGTCTTTTGAGAGATGATCAACTGCGCACTTAATACATTTAGGGTTTCGATGGCAATAAGTCTTTGTGTGTCCGTACTGTTGACATTTGGGACATTGAGGTATATCACGTTTAGGGCGGGGGGTTCGAAAGCTATTTTACAGTTTAGGAGGCATTTTACTTGATATATACCTTTATTGTTATCATTGGGTTAAAATTCGACAATAAACATTGGCGATGGCTTTTTTGTTGTTCTTTGTTTGATGTTCCAGATATTAACACAGTCATGGCCTAAATCTGAGAGTTCTTCTTTAATTTCGTCTAAATCTGTTGATGTAATTTTTTAAGGACCACTTTGAAGTTTCTTTCCTGTTTTGGCTTGTATGTATAAAATTCTGTTTGTTTTATTTCAAGCTGCTTAACTATGCCCCTATAGGCCTTTGGTGTTTTAACTTAAATTTTGACTTGCTCATTATTAAGTACCTTAAGTTCGTAATTATCCCTTATATGTTCTCTCAATAAGCTGATGAGTGGTTGTATGTTTTCAACTTTATCAACGAAAATAGGGGGCGGTCTAAAGGGCTTTACTGTTTGCGATGGACTTGGTTCCTGCTTGTCATTGTTGTTGCCTCCAGTTCTGAGAAACTGTTTGTTGTACGTATTGGTTGGGGTTGAGCCAGCCAGTATGCATCAAGTTTGGTTTGTTTCGCAGGTCCTTTAATACCATCGGGACTAGACCGCAGTCTTTTTTTTTTTGTAACTTCTGTCCAATTCATGTTGTTACTCTCTACGGTTTCATTTAGAGAAATATTATCTTCAGACTGTTTAGTGTTATAGACTGTTTAGTTGATATTACCTTCATGTTGTTGGAGTATTGTGATTGGCATTTCACTAATTGAATTTGATCGAGGTCTGCTTTCAAACATTCCTTTGTGGAGCGTCTTTTGGGTGAGCACCTTTGTAGGCATACCTTTATTATTTTTTGTGTCTGTGTGTTGCATTGTGCTTTTATTATTTAAATCATTCATGATGGTTCCCACGAGAAGGGCCGATATAAATGGTCACTACTGAGGTAACGCCCATTCTCAGCAGAAGGCTATTTTATACGACGGGTCGCCTGATACGTCGAGTTTGGTCGCTAGACACTGACTAACCTGCCAGTCATACATCCCCTTGGCGCGTCCCGAACCGTGGGATTAGGGGATTTTTTATAGAGATTACCTTCCTCATAGCCCAAGTGGCGAAGCTCAGGCTCCCGCTCCTGCGAGCCATGACCACAGGTTTACGGTGCTGGGGTGACCTTTACGGGTCACACACTGGTTTTTTGTCAGGGTTGTCTCCCTTAGCTAGAGGATCGGTTTTAAGTAAGATAGGACGTGTAAGATAGGACTTTATGGTGCGCGTCTGATATCCCAGTCTTGCACACCTGGGCGTACGCTAGCTGCTATAAGAGAAACTCAGCATTTTATAGATACACACTTTCTAGCAAAGTATGTACCACCGACACCTACACCTATTTCCCCCCCTAAATGTCCAGGTTCACCTTCCAGTCAGTGATGTGATCGTATATGGACGGGGACACAAGTGTGATGTCGATGATGGAAGAGCGTGCGCGACCGTGTGTGATGGTTTCGAATGTAGGTGTGTCGCCCACATTGCACACTTAAAGATCTTGGGTGAGGGAAAGCTCGACAATTTCGTTCCCTCTAGCGTTAGCGCGGGCGCTCCCCCAGAGTGGGTGCCAGCCATTGAAGTCGCCGCCGAGAATACAGCGGGTGTTGGTGTTGTTTGAGAGAAGCTGTTCTAATGAGTGTAGTGTATCCGTAACATCGACGTTGGGTTCAATGTAGGCGGAGGTGAGGAGTATCTGTTGATGTCTGAATAGTGCCCGAACGACAAAGAGGTTGGGGGTCGAGTACTGGGACAGGCCCAGAATGTTGATCCGAACTTCGTCTTCACCACTATACAGGCTTTAAGGCTCCCGGTTGGGCCACTGGGGAACTGGAAGATTTCCAGCCCGTTGATGGCCTTGTTAGCCTCGGCCTTGATAGCGGCGGAGGAGGCGGCGGACAACTTGGCGAATCGCGCCATTGCCCGCTTGGTTTCCTCGGCGGCCTGTATAATGAACGCCTTGGAGGCGGCGGTGAAGGTCTTAGCCGCACCTAAGGCGGCGATGATGCCGGAGGCGAGCTCTAAGACGGTGGTTTGTAGCGATGCAGCATCGTTTACATCCTCGGCAAAAGCCGGGAGAGGTATTGCTTTCGCTGCGGGAGCCATTGCGTCGGAGAAGAAAAGCAATAGTGGGGACGTACACTAGGTACTAGAGTCTATATATGTACACTGAACATTGTAGGGGTCGTGTACAAAAAGTTTTAAAAGTTTTAAAATTGGAGCAGCGCTGCGGCGTGGGCGGGATGAACAGTACTAAGGGGGAGGAGAGGTCGCCAAAGTTGAGAAGCCTCGCGGCAAAAAATTAATATATGGTTTTTGGTGGGGAAAAATATACTAAGAATGATAATATTAATATAATATTGGGATATACTGAATATTACTTTGACTTATAATATATATTAAATAATATAATGTATGAGGTATACTAAATATTACAAATATTACGATGTTTGAAAATATCTATAAACATGTTAAGCTTATTTAAATTTATATAAATAAAGAATGAAAAATAAACCGATACGGGCAGGGATTCGAACCCGCGACTACTGGGAAACCGTCCCGTCGGTTTCCCAGTAGTCAATATTACGATTATTTTCGAGGTCTAAGTAAGGCTACTCACAGCTAGGGGCGCCCAGGTCGGAACTATTGGAAATCCAGTGATGTCGCTATTCCTTAAAGCGTATGCCACAGGTATGGGAACTATCTAATAATAAACTAAAATCTAATGTATGGTAATATTAAGAAAAAGAGTGAAAATAAATTAAAATACGGATGGGAATTGATTTCTAGGAGCCCAAATGGCTACCTAGTGTAAGGAAAAGCTGGAAAATGTTATGAAAATTTTTATAAATAATTAAAATATAAGGAATTATACTAAAAGAAGCCATGGGAGGAGAAGCTTCGCTTTAACGAGTATCAACGTAATAATTTAAAATTAATTTGAAAAATTCCTAGAACATTCCAGAAAAGAATATTCGCCCTGGTCCGGTAATATAAAGGATATCTTGGAAACTACTGAGCGGAAAATTACGTTAAGGGTATCAAATTAAAGGGGGGGAAATGGGCTATGTGTAGAAATAAGAAAAACGGAGGGTTATTGGTCTACTTTAGGAGTTATGAGGTGTCAAAGTTAGGCAAGTTTTGGGGGCTCACTTATTAACATTATCTTATTATCTTACACAAAAATGGTCCAATATTCGTTCTTTCGCAGCAGATTCGGGTGCCAATTACTGGGATAATTCACAATGCCCGCAAACGAAACTATAAAGTCACAAGTCTTGTCAGGTGTCACAGAAACTGAGGTTCTAATATTAAAATATATGACGGCGCCTTGCTAGCGCCATATTTTGAAAGATACGTCGGAACGAGATTTGACAATTGTCCGTCTGACGAAGCGTCGTGTTGATGGTCAGCGCGGCCATGTTGAACGGGACTCTTTGGAACGTCAATGGCGAGCGCACCACTTTTGCGACGAATCGTTTTTGTTCCGAGTAATCTTTTGCCCATTTGTTTCAAAACTAATTAAAAGTGATTGGCTATGTGATACCCTAATTACTAGTGAATAGATTTTAATGTATTTCTGTAAGGGAGACAATTTGTGAATTAAATAATGTTTGATTGTGACATTGGTGATTCTTTCTGTTTCTATCCACATTACAATTTATTTAAGACATGGTTGATTCTGATGATGAAGGTCAACCGCTTATATCAGAAGTGGGATTCTGATATAAGCTACCGACCGAGGAAAAACAACCACCTGACGGGAATAGCGCCTTGAAGTTGTTAAGTAATATGGAAATCTTATTTACTCGGATGTTAGCGACGTCGCAACTACCAGTGACAATTGCTAGCCCCCAGTCTAGTGCTGTAAAACTCGTAGAGTTTAATCCAAAAGATGCAGACGCTGATATAGAAGGCTGGTGTAAGATTACAGAGCTTATAGATCTAACTAAACATTTAGAGGGCGTAGATTTACTAGTGGCTCTTACCAGTGCACTGAAAGGGCGCGCAGCATCTTGCTTGACCAAGTTTAATTTGAATGAGCTGACATGGGTGACTGTAAAACATAGTTTGATGGCCAAATTTAGTAAACCAAAATTATTTCAAGATTACTTTGATGAAATATTGCGTTTTCAAATTGGAACAAAAGAAACTGCAACAGAAGCTGGCCTTCGCTTATGGAATATGATCGAAACTATACCTAGAACCCAAATGCCAGAAGATGTTATAACAGGATTCGTCATATCGGTCTTATGTCAGAAGGATGGTTTGATACGCCGTGAGCTAAACGCGTATACTGTCACTACCAAGCCTCAGCTGTTTAGACTCTTAAGAGGAATTTTCCTAAAGCGAAGATCGGAGGTTACTGAAATTCAAGAGCCTGATTTCAAGCGGCCTAGAATTGCCGATGCAAAATTTCCTGGTAAATGTCATTTTTGTGGAATCCCCGGACACCGGCAAGCCGACCGTAAGAAGCGTCTTCGAGAAGATTCACCGGGGATGACTAGGAAGCAAGATCCGTCAACTGCAACGCGTGCATCCAAAAAAAAAAAAAAACTTCTACTGTAACCTGCTACATATGCGGTCAAGCTACACACAGAGACACACGGGCACATAGCAACAAATTGTAAAGAAAATAGAAAAGGCGGTGGATCTATTTACCGCTCTGTTTGGTCGTTCATTGGGTATATTCTCAGTATTTTTATGTGTAATTCTATGTATTTGTAACACTCTTAGCACAAGCAAATAATTTGCTTACTTGGGGGTTAGATCAATGTGTGTAATTTGTCCTGATATTATTATTATTATTATTATTATTATCTATTGTAAGGAAAGAGGTCAATGTCTGCGAACAGCGGCTGTCGAGGAGTACTCTGAGGACGTCATCCGGTGAGTCAGTTTCCTTTCTGTTTGATAGCGGATCATCTTGCTCGTTTATAAAACAGAGCTATTCTAGTAAGTTCCCAGGTACTGTGAGCAATGATCTTTTGTATCTTACGAGCAAGTAGAGTGTGTGATGCGCACTTTGAAAAGTTTGCTAACGATTATCGAAAACTATCCTAATAAAGCGTGGCGTGACGAGTTAGATAATGTGCAATCACCGCTTAATAATCCCAGGTTTACGGTCACCAAATTTACGCCAACAGAACTCACGTTCGGTATCCGCTCTCAATCTTTAGTATGTCGCGAATTAGGTGTTCAAGTCCAGATTCGGAACTAGAACAACGAATTAACGTAGAGTCAGCTAGGCAAGATGCGTCTCTTAACATACAAAGGACAGCTGCATCCGATATTTTACGATTTAACCAAGGTCGAACTACCATCAAGCTATTTTCTAAAGGCAATTTCGTATTTATCAAAAGTTGCGAACGCAATCACACCAAGTTAGATAGGAAGTTTAGGGGTACTTATGTAATAATCGCAGTATTAGACAATGACCGCTACGAGTTGAAAAAATATAACCGGTTCACATCGCACTTGTAAATACGCGCACGAGAACTTGCATCCAGTACCTCGGAGTTATGACGGGTTAGTTGAAATATCTACTAGTTTTATGACTGAAGAAGAGGCCATGACGGCGCCGGAAGACGTTGAACTAGATAATAGTCACCTCGACAGACACCTATAGGTGGTGTGTATGTATAATCTGTGAGCATTGTTTGTATGAAGTCTATTTAACTATGCTGGCACGTTAAGTGATAAGAGTCATCGAGTAATGTGGTGTGTGGAAGGTGGTCGAAAGGATAATGTCGTCCGGTCCACGCAGCTGATAGCCGCTGGTCGAAGGGACACATTCATCCGGTCCAACCTTAAGTGTTCATTGGTCGAAGGGACAGTGTCGTCCGGTCCATGCACGTGTGGCTGGTCGAAAGGACACACTCGTCCGGTCCAAGTTGATACGATGTGAAAACATGTTTGTTTTAGAAAAAGGTGCCGTCCGGTCCATGAGTGGTCGAAAGGACGCACGCTTTTTCTTCTATTCTGAGACAGTTATAGTTTGTATGACAGTAGCATTACGTCTACAAATCACAGTTTGTCAGGCTGGGCGAGCGGGTAGAATTACTAACACCCGCCCGATTGATTGTGTCATTGTTACAGGACTGCAACCTGATGCGCCCGAGGACGGTCGAAAGTCAGTCCGGCCGTGACGGCGCCTTGCTAGCGCCATATTTTGAAAGATACGTCGGAACGAGATTTGACAATTGTCCGTCTGACGAAGCGTCGTGTTGATGGTCAGCGCGGCCATGTTGAACGGGACTCTTTGGAACGTCAATGGCGAGCGCACCACTTTTGCGACGAATCGTTTTTGTTCCGAGTAATCTTTTGCCCATTTGTTTCAAAACTAATTAAAAGTGATTGGCTATGTGATACCCTAATTACTAGTGAATAGATTTTAATGTATTTCTGTAAGGGAGACAATTTGTGAATTAAATAATGTTTGATTGTGACATTGGTGATTCTTTCTGTTTCTATCCACATTACAATTTATTTAAGACATGGTTGATTCTGATGATGAAGGTCAACCGCTTATATATATGTAAACACAACACAAAAGGTTAGAAATAAAAACGATAACAATATTATTTTTCAGGATAAACGCCACAGCACGTCCTTGCGCTTTGACGGTTGAGTTGGCTCCTTATTACGAGGGTTTAGAGTTGACTATATTATTCGAGTCGGGACGGCCGACGGCTCTTCTGGTTCGAGAGTAAGAGGCGTGGTCGACAGTCGCGGGAAGGAAGTTAGCCAACGGGAAAAAGAAGAGCCACCCCCAGATGCCGGTCTCAAAGTCTGTGGGCAGAGTGGTTGGTGAAAAGCCTACCAAGAAGAAGGCGGGGAGGCCTCATTAATTCCTGTAAGTCATTGATTAAAAATGCCCGGTAATTTTCGCTATTTAGTGTATCTGGGAGATAGAGAGCGCTCTACAATAAAAATAATTGCTGTACCACTTGCCGAAAATAAATGGCAAAAATTTGCTGAAATTTTTAATCAATGACTTACCGGAATTAATGAGCCACCTGCCGATTTTTGAAGATGACCGGGCAATCATATTTCAGAATGACGGCTGCCCGGCACACTACCGAAACATTGTACGCGAGTATTTAGATGACTGCTTCCCCAATTCATGGATCGGGAGACGTGGCCCGATTGAATGGTCCGCACGTTCCCCAGACCTAACACCGGTCGATTTCTATATCTAGGGACGTGCTAAAGAGTTGGTGTATGAGGTCGAAATCACAACAAAAGAAGAATTTGTTGCAATAATTAACGAATCATTTGCAAAAATTAAAGCAGAAATGAGTCTAAACACCACCACAAAAGAAATACGTCGTAGGTGCCGTGCGTATCTTCGTAACAGAGGAGCTGTATTCGAACAGGATTTGAAATAATAATAATTTTGATTAATTTCTGTTGTTTGTATTTTTGTTGGTACCTCAATTATTGAACAAGACGGTATGTATTATAGCATTTTCTTATGTCGTTGTAATAAGTGATAAATGGAGAACTTTTTTAATGCATACTACCTCCAGAATCGCTAGTGTTTATTTTTAAATCATTGTGAAAGTTAAACTTAGATGTAAAGCTTAAACTTATTTCTTCGCTTTATGAGTTCTACATCAGTTAGGTAGTACAGATTGTATCTAAATTTGATTTCCGTAGCTTAAGCATGCATTTGATACTAAAATTACATGAAAACATCCGGTCTAAAACGGATTTTAGAAATGTTTTTTAAGTGATTAGGTACAATTTCGGTGAAAAACGAAAATTTTACAAATATAATCTTAAAAAAAAATAGGGGGTCAGGGATTTTTTTTAGCCAACTTGTATTCTCTAAATAAGTACCTGAACACGCTCACTTGGTTTGTCGGACCCTGTACAAAATACCCGTATACGTAATCTTGAGGAAGGAGCTACACAATCGACGTTATTTTGACGATCAACTTGCAGGTCTGGTTTTATTAAAATAAAAAATTATATTTTAAATGCTAAATAACATCTATTAGATATTCAGTTATTCAGTATATGCATTAACAAAATTTTCAATACTGAACATTCATAAAAGCCATTTTTGAGACGGTTTGCACCGTTTCATACTGGTCCGGGAGCCAGTGACCAATTTTCATCACGAATTTTCTCCCGAGTGAAAATTTGTAAACTGCAATAGTAAGTTGTGTTATGAAGCTTAGTGATTGTCAGCTGCGGCTCTGGTGGTGGAGAAGGCAGTGGCGGCTGCCCACAAATAAAAAAAAAGTTTTTTTAATGATTTCCTCCCATTCTAAAATTTCTTGAATAATAGTTTATCTAATATCTTGAAGGGAAAATAAAGTCAGCTGACCATAACATGGCGGATTATACGTCAGCTGGCCGCTCGAATATGAAAAAAAAATAAAAAAATTCAATGATTTCCTCTCGACTAAAAATTAATCTGGTGATTTTTTATATTTTTTCTGTGTGTATCTCAGTGGAAAGTTCGTCAGCTGGTTACTTGAAATGTATAATGTAGCAGCATTTATCATTTAGTGAATCTTACCAGCTGACGACTTTTCCCTTTACTTACAGCTAGCTGATTTTTTTATTTTTTACTAGAGTATATAAACTATTCTCTTATAAATTTTCATCCAGGAGGAAGTCACTTTCCTCTGGTTGTTTGGCAGTATATTTGATTTGAGTATGTTGACAATAAATATGCAGTTTAATAATGAAGGAAATATAGTTATAAATAAAGTATTAATCAATAATTTATTGAAGCATAATTTTATATTTTTTTTTTGTCTGTCTATGCTGTTAGCCCTGTTGGCTAACAGCATAGACAGTTGGAGCGGCAGCGGTTGGGAGCGGGTGGGTCAAGAGACCCACGCTTAAAAAGGGGGGGCCAGATAGGCCCCCATGGGGAACGACGTCCCGAGGGCGTCTCAGGTTGAGACACGGACCTCGGCTCGGGGCGTCGTTAGTCAGGAGGGAAGCTAAGGACATTTGGACACTAGCGTCCTCCGACGGCAGAACGCCGGAGCAATTCACTCACAGTCACTTATGCCTACGCGTACACGTTATTACCTACTGTGAACGCGTCGTCGGGGTCAACGAGTACTGACTTGGGTCTTCTTTTTCTGACTAAAGTAGTCTTACGTGGTCTATACTCTGCGGCGTCAGCCACCAGTGGGTTCGGGTGTCGCTCAGCACGTTCAAAGTACTTTTGAGAAAGCCCCTTGAAGTACTGAACCACGGCACCACAAGTATGTTGCGTACGAACCACGGCGCCCCGGTTGCAATCCGTGTAAACCTGTTCTGAATCACCTGAAGGGGTTAGCGTGCGCAAAAGCGGGACTCGCATAGGACATGACGGAACGTATGCAAGCTTTGTAAAGTGTCACCTTATTACGAAGGGACATTTTACTCCGCTTGCCTAACAGCGGATATAAACTACCTAATATGTAGGCCGCTCTGCTACGAACGGTCCTAATATGCGCAGTGAAAACTAACTTTCTATCTAACGTTACTCCTAGGTATTTTGCCTCGTCTTTCCAAGGTATCGGTTTATCAAAGAGTTTAATTCGCGGGAGGATCCTTGGGGGGACCCGTTCGAGGAGCACCGAAACGCTCTTCTCAGGGTTTACCTCGATCCGCCATTTCCGCAGCCAACTCTCGAGGGAGTCGACTACGGATTGGAGACGTTAGTATATCTCCCAGTGATCCTTAGAGGACGTGTAAAGCGCGGTATCGTCCGCGTACATGGCAAGGTGCACTTTAGATCGTGGCCTAGGAATATCGCTAGCGTAGATGGAGTAGAGGATGGGCGAGAGAACTGAACCCTGGGGGACACCCGCCCTGATGGGGCGGGGAGTTGACAGAACGCCTTCCACTCTGTAGCGAAAGGAGCGATTCGACAGGTAGTCCCGTATGATGAGTACGAGTCTGTCCGACACCTTGAACTGGTATAGCTTGTACACCAGTCCATTGTGCCAGACCCTGTCGAACGCCTTAGCTACATCGAGGAAGAGCGCTCCTGTCCTATATAAATTAATAAAATTTTATTTTAATATAATGAATAAAAATACTAACAACGGTTATTCATTTTCGCTCTCGCTTTGGCTTGAGTCGCTTTGGTCGCTTTGGCTTGAGTCGCATCAGCGCAGTTTTAGAATCATATAGAATGTAGGTAATTTAATTATAAATTACATTAATTTTAAGTATGTCTTATTTCCTTTTACACCCTCCGCTGCGGCCATATATATAATTAGTGTAATTTATATTATTATTACTTTAATTTGATAACAGCGCACATATACACTTATTGCTTAAGTAAAAATTATATATATATATATATATATATATATATATATATATATATATATATATATATATATATATATATATATAGTATATGTATATTGTAGAAGTTCTCTATAGTGTAATTCCCTAGTTGGAATACATGAGGCAAATAATGAATAATTCATTACACTAAATTATACTTTTTCTTACATTGAATTGTTAAAAATGTATATATCGAAATAGTAGAAAGAAATAACATTCTATCCATATACTTACATTAATGTTGAAGGTCTCTTCTGATGTCGTTCTTATTTTCCGATATTTTTGCGGCAAAATTAACTTTTCGTATTGTTAATATAGATCTAAACTTATTTAAATTATCCGTTACTATAATAATTTAATATAAAATTTTAGAATGGGAGGAAATCATTAAAAAAACTTTTTTTTTTATTCGTGCGTGGGAGGCTGCCACTGCCTTCTCCACCCCCAGAGTCGCAGCTGACGATCACTAAGCTTCATAACACAACTTACTATTGCAGTTTACAAATTTTCACTCGGGAGGAAATTGGCCATGAAAATCTGTCACTGGCTCCCGGACTCTACCATAGTGCGCCGGCCGATCGTACCGCCGCGCCACAAACGCAATGACCCTTTATTTGAAATCTGTAATATCTTCGAAAATATTCCCTTAAATTACATGCTCTAAAGGGCTGTATTGTTCCATATTAAATGTAAAATGTATTTAAGTTATTTAATTAGATAAGGATTAAAGCTGTATTGCTCAGAATTGCAAAAAGTAAAGGATAAAAATTGGCTATTGTGGTTTATCCCTAAGAGATAATCATATACCATCGCGGACTTTCTTGTAGAAGTTTTAAAGGTTTACAATACTTAGTACATTATTTCGATCTATCTCGTAACGCTGGCTGAAGCGTTTGCATTGTAAGCGTAAATCAACGTGTTGGAAATATAGAAATCTTGAAATTATCAGTGGTTTTCTAATATATTAAGCATCTTATTATACATATAAACCTTCGTCTTGCATCACTCTATCTATTAAAAAAACTGCATCAAAATCCGTTGTGTAGTTTTAAAGATCTAAGCATACATACAGACATAGGGACAGACGCGGAAAGCTACTTTGCTTTATAGTATGTAATGATAAGAAGTAATAATGTTTATTACTTCTTTAAAATATTTTTATATTATAGATAATTAGGTATTTCTACGACGGACCATATACAAGTCCTGCAACAAGTGATAGAGAAATATAAAGAGTTTAACAGACCTCTTTACATTGCCTTTATCGATTACGCTAAAGCCTTTGACACGATCTCTCATGATGCTATCTGGGAAGCTCTGAACAAATGCCATATAGACGACAATTACTTAACAGTGCTGAAAAACATCTACGAGGGTAGCGTAAGCCGAGTTAAACTAGAGACACGCGGTCCTGATATACCAATCTGTAGAGGAGTGAGACAGGGGGATCCTCTTTCACCAAAACAATTCATAATGGTACTACAACACATTTTTGAAAATATCAACTGGCATTCGGAAGGGATAAGAGTTAACCAAGATCGACTTACTCACCTCCAATTCGCGGATGATATTGTCTTATTCGCCGAAACAAATGAAAAACTTGAAAAAATGATAAGTACTTTAAATGAAGAAAGTGAAAAGGTAGGCCTCAAAATGAATGAGAAAAAAACTAAAATATTAACAAACAGCCATACGAGCGCTATACACCTAAACGGAAAGCCACTCGAATATGTAAACAATTACATTTACCTCGGCAAACAATTGTCATTTGAACTCAGAAACGAAGAACTGGAAGTCGAGCGACGCATTAACATGAGCTGGAATAAGTTTTGGACTCTGAAGAAAATATTAAAAGGCGATTTTCCCTTACACCTAAAGAAAATGGTTTTGGATACTTGCGGCTTACCTACTCTTACATACGGATGCCAAACGTGGGCATACAATACAAGAATAAAAAATAAACTAATAACATGCCAGAAAGCAATGGAGAGAAGCATATTAAAAATAAGAAAAATACAAAAAATAAAAAGCGAAAACATAAGACGAAAAACTAAACTAATAGACGCCTTGCAACATGCTCTGCAACAGAAATGGCAGTGGGCAGGACATATAGCAAGATGTACCGACAAAAGGTGGACATTGGAGACAATTACATGGGAAGGACCAAAAGGAAAAAGAAAAAAAGGGCGTCCCAGTAAAAGATGGATTGAAGATATAAAAGCGATAGCAGGAAGAGATTGGAGAATTAAAGCTACAGATAGAGAGGCCTGGAAAAGGCTGGGGGAGGCCTTTACCCGAGAAGGGGTTCCGATCAATGGTACCAATGAAAACGAAAGCGCATAAATTACAAATAAAAAGAAATATCAAAACAAATTAATTAAATTATTATATATTTTTTTAAGTCATATGTGTAATTGTAATAAGTGTACAATACTACTATTTTTACGGATTTAACTCGCGTATATTGAATTAAATTTTAAATTTACATTTTAAATCTAACCCGACGTTTCGAATGCTTTGCAGCAATCGTGTTCACGGAAAGACGAGATGGAGGTGTCTGTCAGTAAGTCAGTTAATTAGTCATCTACCTCCAACGGTTTCTAAGCTTCTGGGCATACAGTTCAGGATTCACACAAAACGCACTAACAGTATCTTGAGGTCTTACAGTGCGGTCACAAACATGGGATTTTATATTTTTCAAAAGTGGGTCCCAGGTGTTAGATAATCCCCAACCATCTTCTCTATTAAAATTAGGATGTTTTTTAATTTCAATAGCCTCACGAACCATTCTTGGAATGTAACGTTGTTCTTTAGCGAGGATTTTAGGTTTATCAAATCTTATATAATGATTGGGCTTGTCTATGGTATGTTCACACACTGCAGACTTCGATGTACGCCTATGCTTGATATCCGATATATGTTCCTTAACTCTTTTACCGATGCTCCTCTTTGTTTGACCTATGTATGACAAGCCACAATCGCAGTCAAGTTTATATACTCCAGCACATTGTAAAGGAATATTACTTTTGATAGGTCTCAAGAATTGGCTCACTTTCATTCGAGGTTTGTAGATAGTTTTAATAGAAACCTTTTTTAAGATGTTGCCGATTCTGTCAGTAACTCCTTTCACATATGGTAGTAGGGCCGGTTGACGCTCAACTGTGGGTGGCTTGATGTGGTTTCTGCGACGCTGGCGAGGTACGGGCAGGTGGTTGTTGAACAAGGCATGCTTGACATGCTGCAGCTCGTCCTCTAGGTGTTCAGCGTCACAGATGTGTTGTGCTCTCTGAAACAAAGATTTGCCAACGGTAGCTAACTGGCTAGGGTGGTGGTGTGATTTACCATTGAGGTACCTATCTGTATGTGTGGGTTTCCTATAAACAGTGTGTCCCAATGTATTGTCAGGATTCTTGATAATAAGAATATCAAGGAAAGCTAAAGTATTATTCGATTGCAATTCCATTGTAAATTGTATTTTGTTGTTAATGGAATTAAGGTGTTCTAGAAAAGCAGATGTTTGATTCATAGGTAGTATTGTGAAGGTGTCATCTACGTACCGTTTAAAGATGTTCGGTATAGCAGGTGCAGAGGACAGGGCCCTCGCCTCGAAGTGCTCCATGTAGATATCGGTAACAACGGGGGAGACCGGGGAACCCATTGCCACTCCATCAAGCATCGCAGAAGCCTCAAGAAGCATCAAGCCACCCACAGTTGAGCGTCAACCGGCCCTACTACCATATGTGAAAGGAGTTACTGACAGAATCGGCAACATCTTAAAAAAGGTTTCTATTAAAACTATCTACTAACCTCAAAGGAAAGTGAGCCAATTCTTGAGACCTATCAAAAGTAATATTCCTTTACAATGTGCTGGAGTATATAAACTTCACTGCGATTGTGGCTTGTCATACATAGGTCAAACAAAGAGGAGCATCGGTAAAAGAGTTAAGGAACATATATCGGATATCAAGCATAGGCGTACATCGAAGTCTGCAGTGTGTGAACATACCATAGACAAGCCCAATCATTATATAAGATTTGATAAACCTAAAATCCTCGCTAAAGAACAACGTTACATTCCAAGAATGGTTCGTGAGGCTATTGAAATTAAAAAACATCCTAATTTTAATAGAGAAGATGGTTAGGGATTATCTAACACCTGGGACCCACTTTTGAAAAATATAAAATCCCATGTCTGTGACCGCACTGTAAGACCTCAAGATACTGTTAGTGCGTTTTGTGTAAATCCTGAACTGTAAGCCCGGAAGCTTAGAAACCGTTGGAGGTAGATGACTATTAACTGACTTACTGACAGACACCTCCATCTCGTCTTTCCGTGAACACGATTGCTGCAAAGCATTCGAAACGTCGGGTTAGATTTAAAATGTAAATTTAAAATTTAATTCAATATACGCGAGTTAAATCCGTAAAAATAGTTTTATTTCAATGTGTAGTACTCGTGAAAACCTTAGAAAACACTATGTACAATACTATTATAACGCTTTAAACGAAATAAACGGGCTTTATTATTATTATTATAATTAGGTATGTACGTATTATACATTTGATGAAATTACAGATTATCATTACATATACGATATACGTATTAATTATTCTGTGACCTAAAAATAGCTGAATACTTCGGTGGCTGTTACTTGATCTTTTAGACTAAAGTACTTCGGTGGCTGTTACTTGATCTTTTAGCAAGGCTAGTCGGGTTTAGGCCCGTTGTGTCAATCATAAAGAGATACTACCTACAGGCTTGGTGGAGTGGACTTGAAGGTATACTGATGGATGGATGGTAGTGAATCTCCTTGATAATTAGAGCTTGGTGCGCCGAGTATGGGCTTGTTTTGTTGCTTTTGATGAGATCTTACCATCAGAGTTAATGGAGTGATCTGAAGGTTTCCTGATGGATGGATGCTACTGGATCTCCTAGACCATATATGGGCAACCTTTGACAAGTTGTGGGCCAAACTTTAGTGTGCAAATACATTCGAGGGCCGCGTATAAAAGTAGTTCATTTTAAAGTAGTGTTGTCAAGTAGTGTTCATAATTTTTTGCACTATTGCAAATATCTATATATCAGACATGAAATAATACGACAATATTATTATAATATCTTTTTATTAAAATGACAAAATGAAATGAAAAAAATTGGTACAACATTATAATTTGTTGAGATTTGATCAATTGACAGCTGACACAACCCAATCTTGACACTATCCTATTTCCTTATATTTTGTTTTATATAGAGTCAAGTTGGTAATTATGAAAAGTGCCAAATTAGGTTGGCAGGCAATAGGCCAAATTAGATTAACTTCACACTTTTGTATTAGAAGCGAATTAGATGGCGATTGCAACAAATGTGCTCCGAAATTGTATCGTGCCATTTGAGAGATATTGTGCAACACTCGGTTGATTGTTTGCAAGCGTTTTGTTTATCAAAACGAGTACATTTTGTTTATTTAAAAGGTATGTTGGTATTGTATTAAATTGAGCTTTATTTTTGTACATTAAAACTCGAGCCACATGCCCAATTTATGTACTTGTTTTTCTTTCAGTAATTTTGCAATGCTTGTAAACAATTAAATAATTTTGCTTTATATAAATTCTAAAATGCTTTTTGATATTAAAATGTAAACATGAGAAACTGATTTAATTGTATGATTGACAGGTACCTTTTGAAACCAGTTCAATAAATTGAACTCATTGTCAACCTTGGACTCAATTATTTGCTACCAAAACTCCTCGATCCATCCTAATTAACATCATAGTTAAATCATTAAATTTGGAATTGTTACAAACTACGAAAGTTAAATAGCAACACCGAAATCAATGAGACACTTGAGCTTGTATTTGGGAAACTAATTCATCGATGTTTGGATTAATTCCACTGATACAAAGACGTAAAGAATTTTCCAAATTATCGTCAGTCAGCCTTGTACGATGTTTTGATTTATTAACTTTCATCATTGAAAAGAACTGTTCGCATTTATAAGTACTGCCAAACGCACAAATCAATCTCCTTGCGAATTTTCTAAGTTGCGGAAAATGGTCTTTTTAGAGGTATTTTTTGTAGAAATCGCACAACTCCACGTCTTCAAATTTAGATTTTAGGAGTGAGTTTTCTTGAATCTCGATCAACTCCATTTGCAAGTGTATTGGAGCATTTTGTACATAACTTTTTGTTAGAGTAGCAAATAAATTGAAACAGTCATCCATGTTTTTGAAATCGCTAAATCTGTTCGAAAATTGCTCCGACAGTACCTTGAGTTCTTCAGCATATTGAGCATGAGCAATATTCTCATACGCAGAGAGCATGGGGAAATGGTAACTGTTACCAGACAGCATCTGTGCCTCCCACAAGCGGATTTTATTCTGAAACGCTTTCAAATGGCTGCACAAATCATTAACTAACTGTCCTTGTTTTGGAGGTTTCAAATCATTCAAATAGCCAGTAAGGTCGACCAGAAATGCTAAGTCACATATCCATTTTGGGTCACTCAATTCAGATAGTGGTTTATCTTTTATTTGCATAAAGTCTTTTATCTCATTTATAAGCTCGTAAAAACGTTTCAGCATTTTCCCTTTGCTTAGCCATCTGACTTCACAATAATATGGCACGTCGTCATATTCGGCTGATATTTCATCCAAAAACGCCTTGAACTGACGATGATTAAGCCCTCGGGATCGAATAAAATTGATGGTTTTTACTACCACATTCATAACATTCTGGAGTCGAATGGACTTAGAACACAAGTTCTGTTGGTGGATAATGCAATGAAGGACTATCAAATCATCTTTTTGCACATTTAGTTCAGTTGCTTTTTCATTCAAAATTCCGATGAAACCTTTACGTAAGCCGACCATAGAAGGTGCACCATATGTGGATACTCCAACTAATTTTGACCATGGCAAACCAAAACTTGTGAATACCTTTTGAACTTCATTAAAAATGTTCTCTCCTGTAGTGGTACCTTTTAGCGGCTGTAAAGCAACCAATTCCTCACTAACAGTGAACTCTTTATCAACACCTCGAATAAATATAGCGAGTTGAGCTGTGTCCGACAAATCGGTGCTCTCGTCTAATACTATGGAAAAAGATTCAAAACCAGCCATACGGTCAGTCCATGTTGTTTTGATATCATTAGCCATCATTTCTATACTTCGGACAACAGTTCGTCTTGACAAACAAATTTTTTCAAATTCATTTTTTTTTCAGGACACAAAACACTGCAAACTTTTAACATACACTCCTTGATAAATTCTCCTTCGGCAAATGGTTTTAATGACTTTGCCAATTTTGAACTAACTATAAAACTAGCTTTCACAACATTATCAAGTTGTGTTCTTTGTTTATCAAACATTTGCTGCTGCTTTCCCAAATTTGCAGTAAGCTTCTGTATTTTGTCTTTTCTTATTTGTCCTGTCAGTGAGTGCAGCGTAGGATGCTTAGTTGAGTAATGCCTCTTTATATTGAATTCTTTCGTCACTGAAATAGATTCATTACACAGCAAACAAATAGGCTTACCATTGTGCAAGATAAAAAAGAATTCTTCAGTCCATTTTTCTTGAAATTGGCGACCCTCTGCATCTACTTTTCGTTTCTTTCCACTAGACATTATTTTCGTATACAAAATATAATTAGTAGGCACTCAAGATGCACACAAAGTCACAAAGCAAATTGACGGCACTAGCAGTTCGCTTGTCGAAGTTATCACCTCGGTAGCTCAAATAGAACTGAACTTAAGTTCGGGCAATCCACCCGCTTATATAGGCAAAATGAAGGAATGATCTAGAATCGTCTAGTGTAGAACAGTTGAGAAGAAATAATCTTTTGTTGCGCCGCCAGTGAGGCGGCAAACATCAAAGGCTTTTATGTTTGCCGCCTCACTCTTTGATGATCGCCGCCACTCGGCTTGCTCGCTCACTTGATTCCGCGAGTATGAGTAGAGTAGTAGTGTAATATTTTTTTTTTGAATTAGGTTTTACAAAATGTCTTGCGGGCCGGATCAAATCATACAGCGGGCCGGTTGTTGCCCACATATGGCCTAGACTTTTGCTTTCCTTACGTGGACTACCTCCTTGTATTCTCCAGGTCTCCCGAGGAGCACGCCGATCACCTTCGCACCATTTTCTCTCGGTTGTCGCAATACGGTGTCGTCGTCAACACTTCAAAGTGTGTATTAGGTGTGGATGAGATTACGTTCCTTGGGTACAAGATACCCAAGTCCGGTACTTTCCCACCTCCTGAGCGCATCGAAGCCCTACGGAATTACCCCCTTCCAAAGACTGTGGAAGGTCTCCGTAGATTCCTTGGCATAGTAAATTTTAACCGCCGTTTTCTACCCGGTGCCGCCCAGTTTCAACCCCCATTGAACGACGCTCTGTCCAGTTCACAATTGAAAGGCCCTAAACCTTTCCCGTGGACTGACGACCTGGAACATACATTTCAAAAATGCAAAGACCATCTTGCAGAGGCGACGATTCTGGCACATCCAATTCCTGACTCCGAACTCGGACTTTTCACGGATGCTTCTTCCTCCCACGTCGGTGCATGTCTGCAACAACGTGTACAAAAAGACTGGCAACCGCTTGCTTTCTTTAGCAAAAACCTGACCAGCAAACAGGCCGCCTGGCCTGCGTATTACCGGGAGTTGTTGGGAGTTTACGAGGATGTGCAACATTTCCGGCACATTTTGGAAGCTCAGAATGTCAAAATATTTATTGACCACAAACCCTTAATTTACGCCTTTTTACAGAGACGCGAGAAGTTGCCCCCAGTGCAGTTAAACCAGCTTTCATTCATATCCCAATTCACGACGGACATCGTGCACGTACAAGGAAAGGATAATTTAGTTGCCGATGCCCTGTCACGCGTGGAGGCCATTCATTAGCAAGATAATTTCGCTGCGCTTGACGATGAACAGTCATCAGATGAGGAGCTCCGCGAGATGCTGTCCAGTTCGTCTCTGAAACTAAAAAAGTGCTACATACCAGGGACCGATATTTCTATATTTTGTGACGTATCGACGGGCAGGAGCCGTCCTTACCTAACACCTTCGACGTCCATTCTTCGAGAAATTTCATAATCTCAGCCATCTAGGAGCACGAGCAACCGCACGTTTGGTAGCTGAGAGATGTGTGTGGCCTAACATTATTTTATTTTTTTTTTTATTTATATCTTTTCCACTTAGAATCATAATCAGTGATCACTTGTGTACGTCAACATGGAAATGTCAGGAGGGCCTATTACGATACTAGATTTATCGTAATAAGCCCTCCTGAAAAAGCACTTTCCATCTTAATGTTAAAGCTATGAGGGTTCCAAACGCGTCCTGGTCTGAGAAGAACCACACAACAAACTCAGCCGGATATATTTTTTGTTATTGTGATCACTGTTTCACAAACGTCAAGCTTAAGTGCAATTTTGGAACAACTAGAACCTTCGCAATCAATCTGAAAAGAAGCCTAATGATTTCAGGCAACGAAAATTAAATAATAATAACAGAAAAAATATATAATATATAAATCTTCGGCCTGCCACACAACCAGTCACCGCAAGCAGCACCCGTTCACGAGCATAACACAAGAGCCAGCCATCACCTCCTTCGCACATATTTGAGGGAGGGAGGCAACCCGACTCCCGATGCTACCGCAAGTAGTGACTTCTAAGGAATCGGTGTGATGCAGAAGGTCGATAAAGCAAAATTAATTTACAACAAAAAACAAATTGCGGAGATTACTAGCTATTCGCAATACAATACAGATTCATTCCCAGGCCATACCGTCGTCGATGTAATCCTTTACACTATAGTAGGATTTTTTTATTAAATTATTTTTAACATATAATTTAAATTTATTTAATGAGAGGCTTAAGGCTTCATTTGGGAGCTTATTATAAAAACGTATACAATTACCCTTAAAGGATTTACCTATTTTATGGAGCCTAGTGCCGGGCATAGCGAGTTTATTTTTATTTCTTGTATTAATTTTATGTATATCACAATTTTTCTTGAACTTTGAAATATTTTTATGAACGTAAATTAAGTTTTCATAAATATATTGATTATAAACAGTCATAATTTTAAATTCTTTAAATTTGTTTCTTAAAGAGTCTCTTGGTCTCATATTATATATTGCGCGAACAGCTCTCTTCTGCAATGTAAATATGGTATCAATGTCAGCCGCATTGCCCCATAAGAGTATACCGTATGACATTAAGCTATGAAAGTAACTAAAGTAAACTAATCGAGCAGTTTCCATATTTGTTAATAGACGTATTTTTTTAACCGCGTATGCAGCAGAACTTAGTCTGCTTGACAAATCAAATATATGAGGACCCCATTGCAGTTTTTCATCTAAAGTAATGCCCAAGAAAGTAGTAGATTTGACCAAGTCCAAATCCTCATTATTTAATTGTACATTGGTTCTAACATTTTTAACATTTGGTAAACTAAATTTGACACATTTCGTCTTTTTTTTATTGAGCGACAAATTATTGGCGTTAAACCATTGTACAACATCTGAGAGAGCATTGTTTACATCGTCAATAACAGATTGCCGTCTATTAACTTTAAAAGTAAGAGAAGTATCATCAGCAAACAACACTATCCCTATCTCACTAGGTGAGGTAAGTCATTTATGTAAATGAGGAACAAGAAAGGCCCTAAGATAGAGCCCTGTGGCACACCTATTTTTACCAAAGAACCAGGGGAACGTTTTCCATTTACATCAACTTTTTGAATTCTATCATTAAGATATGAACTAATTAAATCTAGGGACTTATTTTTAACTCCATAATGTTCTAACTTTTTTATAAGGATTTCATGTTGAACGCAGTCAAACGCCTTAGATAGATCACAGAAAATGCCAAGTGCATCCTGTGATCCTTCCCAGGCTTCAAATATGTTTAGTAATAGCTCTACACCAGCATCTGTTGTAGAGCGACCGGCACTGAAACCAAACTGGTTTTTATGTAAGAGATTGTTTTTACTGAAATATGCTACAAGTTGATTAAGAATTATTTTCTCAAAAATCTTACTAAAAGTGGGTAAGACTGAAATAGGTCTATAGTTACTAGGATCTAATGAACAGCCGGATTTGAATAATGGAGTTATTTTACTTTGTTTCATTAGATCAGGAAATATACCATATTCTAAACAATTATTAAATATTAATGCTAAGTCTGGCGCTACAATGTCAATTATGGACTTAAGTATGTCAACAGAAAACCCCCAAAGATCACTAGTCTTTTTAACGCAAATTGATCTAAATACTTTGATTACTTCTTGAGCATTAACTTTTTCAAACTTAAAACTACTAACACATTGATCTACATTCTCTCTAAGTAAACCCATAGCTGCAGCGGTAGAAGAATTTAAAGATAACGTTGTAGTCACTGGAATATTAGTAAAAAAGGTTTCAAAAGCAGTAGCAACCTCGAGGTCAGACGTGACATATTTATTATCTATATTTAATTTAAAGTCGATCCTCTGGGATTTAGCTCTTCCAGTTTCCTCATTAATTATTTTCCAAGTTGTTTTTATTTTATTAATGCTATTTCCTATTTTATTTTGAATATGTTGATTTTTTGCTATTTTACATTGTTTTTTAAAAGATTTGGAAAATAATTTTACCTCATCCCTAAACTCATTACTAGTATTAAACATCAATTCCGCATACATATTATATAATTTTTCTCTATTTTTGTGTAACTCAGCAGATGCCCAATCACTAAACACTAATTTATCATTAACAACCACTGTTTTTGGAGTAAATATAAAGTTAAATAATTTAGTGAAAGTACTAAAAAAGTCATTATACATAATATTGGGGTTTGAATTTTTCATCAAAGGCAAATAGCGTACTAACCCATTTTTAATTTGTTCGATACGTTCTACAGTCACTGGTATAAAACTTATTTTCTGTTTTGATTTTTCTCTCTTGCTACAACTGAATTTAATAAATTGGCCATAGTGGTCAGAATCTAATGTATTGAATAAACATTTAAAATTTGGAATAACACTTGTAAAAATGTTATCAATACAAGTGGCACTAGTGGTTGTGACTCTAGTAGGCTCCATAAACATGTGTAAAAGATTATAAGATTTGAACAAATTTAAAAACTTTATACTTATTGAATTTTGTTCAAGAATATTAATATTGAAGTCTCCACAAATGATTACCTTTTTACTAGATTGTGATAGTTTATACAATACCTCATCCATAATCTTTTCAAAATGTTCAAAGTTAGATGACGGTGGCCTATAAACATTTACAATTATGAACTCTTCTAATTCAACTGAAGCAAGTTCAGTTGTCCGCTCAACAGAGTGGCTCACTATGTCCTTGCGTTCTTTGAATTTTATCTGTTTATTTAAAATAATTAAAGAGCCACCATGTATGGAATTAACTCTGTTGAACGAACTACCAACCTGGTGGTTATTGAAATTAAATATTAATTCATCATTCTTAAGCCAATGCTCAGTGACACAAAAAATATTAATATTAAAAGTATTTAAAAACAATTCAATTTCTAATTCCTTATTTCTAATACACTGAATGTTCTGATGCACCAGGTTGATACAGTTTATGTTATGGTTTTTATTATTTATTTTAACAAATTTTGTATTTTTATGATCACCATTAATATCATTATTTGATATCTTAATTATTTGGCTAGAGGATATCTCTACTGTCTTAATGTCTAGTTTAAACTACTACTAATACTACTATTACTAGTTGGATTTATTTCCAAGCTGTTTTTACTTATACAAGTAACTAAATGCTGTTCAATAGAAACAATTTTAGTCAAATTATTGGCTGTCATGGTAAAATAATATAATAGCGATGAAGCTACTTGTCTTTTAATATATGGAGATAGGTAATACCTACCATTAGTCAAGTTATAAAAGTTACTAACATTAGTGTTAGTGTCAATCACATGAAATTTGTCATTATACAAACATAAATTATATATCAGTAAGTTTATCTTATATCTAATTTTATTTTCGGCCTGTGGCAAACCTTGATTATAGGGTAATGAAAACCAGACAATTTTATTAACATCTAAGTTACTTATAGTTTCAAAACATTTTTTAAATTCCAAATGATTTACATTATCTCTATTTCCTACAAAAATTATTATATTTGTTGACTTAGTAAATTGTTTACTTGAATTCTTTATTTGTCTAGTAATATTTATTAAATTATTGTCAGGTGAACAGCTGTTGAATACATTTTGTTTTTCAAAATAAGAATTCAGTACAGATCCCATTCCTTTTCCAATATTATCACTAAACATATAAGTATCATGTACAGGAGTTAATTTGAGGGAGCCACTATTATTAGAAACAGGGATATCAACCTTGTCACACAATATTTTAGCGGGGGAGGACAATGTTGGTTTTACAGAAAATAACTTATTATTACACTCACATGAACAACTGTTAGTCTGTGAGTTCATACATTCCAAACTATTTTGTGATTTTTTTAATAGTTCATCTACTTTTAACTTTTGTTCGCTTAGCATTATTTGTGTGTTTTCATATTTTTTTGTGACACTTCTTAAAGTAGTCTGCAAACGGGCTAAATGTGTTTCTAATAATTGTGTATCAGATTCATATCTCCTATTTCTATTTTCTAATTCTATATTACAAAAGTTAATTTTTTTTAACAATATATTTTTATTAATAATTGATTTTGTAAAAAACTTGTTCTTTTTAGTTAATTTTTGAATTTTCTTAATATATCTATTAATTCTAATATATTTTTTTAATTTGTTATTGCTGCAGCTACCCAGCCTTTGTGAGTTCAATGTGTCATTTGTTAAATCTATAGTGACACAGGGGTTTTTAGTTGCAGTAGTAGGGGAGTTAACCAACTGAGAAGCGCTGCCAATTAACTCTTCATACAAGCTGTGAGTGTGAATGTTAGTTGAGTTTTGAGCGGCCTCCTCCAGTTCCAAGATTTGTTGGTGGGCATCTCTCAGCTCCAGCTCCAGGGTGTTGGTACGCCGAAGGGCCTGCTCATACTCAAGACCACACTCATAAAACCTAGCCACTAATGACTGTAGCCTGTTACGCTCCTCTTCAACATCATTATATTTAACATGTAACTTAGAAAGTTCTATTTTTAATTTGTCATTATTCTTTAAAACATCTAATAGTTCCCTCTCATTAGCATCTCTTTCATTGTTTAGCTGGGCACACAAGTCCTTACTCACTTTTAATTCTTGTAATGCCAGTTGGAGTTTGTTCTCCTCTTGGCGTGAAAGGGCACGTGAACGAGTCATCATTTTAATATTAAATAAGGTACCAATGTGCGAAACCAAACAAAGGGCCTATATTGCTTTGTTTCCGCAATAGATGAGACAAAACAAAGAAACTGAGATTTGCAGAAACAAAACTAATATGAAATTGAATGAGACAGTTGTTATATAATAAAGAAGAACTAAAAACACTTAAAAACTAGAATATATATCTATTTTAGAAAATTTAAAGTTTGTACGTTACCAATCAACTGTCACTTTTCACTTTCTTAGAGATTTACAATATTGAAGAATAACTTAAACACTATAATACTTATTACACTAGTATCAATACACTTTAATTGAATAATTGATTGGGAATTTAGCTAAAATTATACACTATAAATAATTTTACTTAATAAAACTATTAGGAACAATTCAAATCAGCTGTTGACCTTAGTGTTGCCACAGACCAAAAAATTAAATTAATAAGGATTGCCGAAATTAGGCGCGATCGTGCATCGCCTGTCAGCGTAGCAAAGTTTCTAGGCACACTTTCACACCTATCGGAACTTTCGACAGCCCATCTAAACGCTTCCGCCACGTTCATATCGATATCATCGGTCCTCTTCCTCACAGCCAAGGATATCAATACTGTCTTACAGCTGTAGACAGATTTACCCGCTGGCCAGAGGCTTGGCCGATGGTCGGTATAACGGCAGAAGAATGCGCTGAAACATTTTTCCGTGGTTGATTGCTCGCTTTGGCGTGCCTGCTATCGTTACGACGGATCAGGGACGTCAATTTGAGTCTGCATTATTTACCACACTGGCCCATATAGATGGGCCAACTGGCCCATATAGATATATATTCTAGTTTTTAAGTGTTTTTAGTTCTTTCTTTATTATATTACAACTGTCTCATTCAATTTCATATTAGTTTTGTTTCTGCAAATCTTAGTTTCTTTGTTTTGTCCAATTTATTGCGGAAACAAAGCAATATAGGCCCTTTGTTTGGTTTTGCACATTGGTACCTTATTTAATATTAAAATGATGTCTCGTTTACGTGCCCTTTCACGCCAAGAGGAGAACACATTCCAACTACAACTGCACTACAAGAATTAAAAGTGAGTAAGGACTTGTGTGCCTAGCTAAACAATGAAAGAGATGCTAATGAGAGGAAACTATTAGATATTTTAAAGAATAATATCAAATTAAAAATAGAACTTTCTAAGTTACATGTTAAATATAATGATGTTGAAGAGGAGCGTAACAGGCTACAGTTATTAGTGGCTAGGTTTGATGAGTGTGGTCTTGAATATGAGCAGGCCCTTCGGCGTATCCATACCCTGGAGCTGGAGCTGAGAGATGCTCACCAAGAAATCTTGGAACTGGAGGAGGCCGCTCAAAACTCAAATGACATTTACACTCACAGCTTGTATGAAGAGGTAATTGGCAGCGCTTCTCAGTTGGTTAACTCCCCGACTACTACAACTAAAAATCCTTGTGTCACTATAGATTTAACAAATGACACATTGAACTCACAAAGGCTGGGTAGTTGCAGCAATAAGAAAATCAAAAAATATATTAGAATTAATAGATATATTAAGAAAATCCAAAAATTAACTAAAAAGAACAAGTTTTTCACAAAATCAATTATAAATAAAAATATATTATTGAAAAAAATTAACTTTTGTGATAATAATAATAATAATAATAATAATAATAATTTATTTGCTCTGAATGTAGGTGTACAAGGTAAGTATTGTTCATATATAAGTATCCAAGTACATTCAACCGTTAGGTGTGCAAATACAATTTTGATATGCATAAGTTTACAATTTTTTTAGAAACATGCACTCATAAAATTTACAAATTTCTTGCAATAAAAATATAAAAGTAAAGCTTAAAATTATAGCTTAAAATTAAAAAATCGGTAACAGAATAATAGAATTTATCAATTAGGAAAAACAAAAATAAAGAGTAAAGATTAAAATTATAACTTATCTATTAAAAAATCGGTAACAGCATAATAGCATTTATCAATTAGGAATGACGTAAGTTGTTTTTTAAATTTATTTAGTGGCAATTCTTTTACGGATTTCGGTATTTTGTTATATATAACTGGGGCCATGCCTAAGACACTTTTGTTCAATAATGAAGTTTTGTAGTTACCTGTCGACAATAAGTTTTGATATTGTGGTCTAAGACTTACTGTACGAATTCTAGAGTCATCTAAAGTCAAAAATAGTTGTTTATTTGTTTTCACGAATAAAGCAATTTCATAGATGTAAATACAAGGAAATGTCAAAAGTTTATATCTTTTAAAAATCTGTTTGCAACTGTCTATAACATTTAAATTAAAGATTGATCGTATACAACGTTTTTGTCCTTTAAAAATATTTTCTCTTTCACTACAGTTACCCCAAAAAATGACACCAAATCGTAAAACAGAAACTACCAGGCCGTGATATGCAACTAGAATTGTATGATTATTAACTTTCTTACTTAAGTTATATAATGCATAGGCAGATACGTTAAGTTTCTTACAAATATTTTCGGCTTGAGGTTTCCATGTTAATTGACTGTCTATCAAAATACCAAGAAACTTGTTAACACTAACTTCATTGATTTTATTATTTTTATAGTTGACATTTAATGTTTGGTTATGTAACCTTTGGTGAAATTGCATAATTTGAGTTTTTTGTAGGTTTATAATTAAATCGTTATCTTCTAGCCAATAAATTATTCTTTCAATGGCACTATTTATATCGCTTTCGTATGTGTTTTTGTCATTACATTTAATTATGGTAGTACTATCATCTGCAAATAAAATCATAGGATGGGTCATTTGTCTTGGTAGATCATTTATATAGATCAAAAATAACAGTGGTCCAAGAACACTTCCCTGGGGAACACCGATTTTAATTTCTCGATAAGAGGACAAGTACTTTTTCTCACTCTTAGTTCTGATGTCTATATTTGTAATTTCTGTGTATTGTTTACGACCGCTAAGGTAAGATTTAATTAGACTGAGAGCATTTCCACGTATTCCGTAAATGTAAAGCTTACGTAATAACATTTCATGATTTACATGATCGAAAGCTTTAGCTATATCAGTATATATTGCACATACAGGTACTTTTCTATCTATATTAACCATTATTCTATTTATGAGATCATATAAAGCACTATTTATATTATTATTTTTTTCTAAAACCTTTCTGTTCGTTGCATAAAAGATTAAATTTTGTTAAGAAGCCATAAACTGATTCATAGATAATTTTTTCAATGATTTTAGAGAATATGGGGATCAAAGCAGTGGGTCTGTAGTTTGTGATGTCTTTTCTATCTTTATTCTTGTACATTGGTTTTACTATTACTGTTTTTAGACTATCGGGAAATATACCAGAGGATATGCAAGCGTTTATGATATGGCATAAAGGTGTTACTATGCTGTCAGATACAAATTTAACGACGTACGTAGAAATGCCATCGAACCCAAAGCTGTTCTTATTTTTAAGAACTTTAATAGTCCTTATTATGTCTTGTGGAATAACAGGAGGCATAAATATTGAATGCGAATTGTAATTCACTTCAACTAGATTTTTAGCTAAGCTATGAGTTTGAGTACCACAAAATCGATCAATGAAAAAATTATTAAAAACCTCCGCAATTTCCGAAGGGCTTGTAATTAGTTTATTATTTGTTTTAATTGCAGAAATAATTTTAGGGTCATTTTTTTTACTATTAATTATTTGCCAGGCTGTTTTAGATTTATTACATGAGTTGTTAATTAAATAATTGTTTTGTGCCTTTTGGGTTAATCTTACAATTTTTTTAAATCTCTGTGAATATGTATTAAAAATATTTTTGTTTTTATCAGTAGGATTAATTCTCTTTTGCCACAATAAATAACGTTTCTTTTTACTGCAAATTCGGATTCCACGCGAAATCCATTTAACCTTGTTCTCACACTTAATAGTAACAACTTTAAAAGGAAAACATAAATTATAAAGTAGTAAAAAAATATCTAAAAAATTATTATATGCTACATTAGGATCTTCGGTGCTATATACATCTGAAAATGATAAAGAGTGAAGATAAGATTTAAATTTAGTTAAATTTTCTCTACATATATCTCTTTTTGTAATACGCCAGGATTTTATAATACAAGTTTTATTAACTTTAATTCTTAACAATTGAGCTGTATGGTCTGACAATCCAAAATCAAATACATCCGATTTACAATTTAGTTGAAGGTTATGTATAAAGTTATCTATGCAAGTATTACTCTGTGGTCTAGTGGGTTCTTTAATTTCTATTTTTAGATTATGGCCTATTAGAAAATTTTCAAAATCTTGTGCAATTCTATTATTTTTAATAGTATCTATGTTAAAATCACCACATAAGACTACTTTATAATTCTTTTTTATACATACATTTTTCAAAATGATCTCTAATTTTTCATAGAAGGTATTAATGCAATTAGTCTTAGGAGGTCTATATAAACAAATCACTATTAACCTGTGTTTTAATAATTCTAAAGCACAACATTCTATTATACCTGTTATGGAGTGTTTCTTAATGTCTGTCAATTCTTTAAATTCGTGTCTATTTTTGACTAATATACAAGCGCCTCCACGTTTCTTATCGCTTCTTGTGTAACAAGCTCCTAGTCTATAATTAGGAATATTTAATAGTTTTTCATAGCCAGACATGATGAAATGCTCTGTTATACATATAACATCTAAATCTATTTCTTTTGTAATTGATAATTCCTGAATATGTGCAAATAATATATCACATTTATTTAATAATCCGGCAATATTCTGGTGCAAGATAGAAAGATGGTTAAATACGAAAAAAATCAGAATTGGGCATATTTTCAGACCTTAACATAAGATTCGGGTTTGTAACTCTATTTGCTTGGCAGATATTATTTAGTATCAATAAGATATTATCAAATATGTTTTCCATACCACCATTATTTAGTCTACCGGAGAACTTAGAAAACGTAGAAAAGTCACATTTTAGCTTTAAATTAGAGTCCAATAGGTGTGCATAGTTATAAGAAGTATTATCTAAATATAAGAGATTATTAAACGTCTCTATTCTCCAATTGAAAACTGCACTGTAACTACTATATTTGTAGGTCGGTAAGCAAAGTATGATATTAGTGTTATGAATATGTTTTAAAGTGTTCCTTATTTCAGTAACAATATCAAAATAGTTTTCCGTCTTCCTAAAATCTTCTTCTCCTATTAGTATGATGCAGTGATCTTCGTTAGTGTAGTCATGTAGCTTTTTATGTAGATCTTTTATAAGGTAACGTATGCCACAGTTAGAATATAACCAGTGACATATCTGTGTATTCTTGAATCTTTCTTCCGCTATTGATAAAACGTTACACGCTTTATTTGCACTAATAATACATAATTTATTTTTAATCTTTTTAAAATTCTCACACTCTCTTATAATGTTATTATTTCGCCTATTAACATTTCCAGTATTTTTATCAAAAACGTTTTGTACATTTTTTATATTTTGTATTTTTTCAGTTTTCTTTTCGGAAATTGTAAGAGGTATTCCATTCTTAGGTTCATCCCTGGAAACTGTCTTGGTACACAAGTTTCTAGTTCCTTTTTTAAGGTCTTCATAATTATTTAATATTTCATTTAAAGTTTTCTTAATCTCTTTATTCTCGACAGATAAATAATTAATATGCTCTTGTGCTAAATTAAGTTGTGACGTCAGATGTTCAACTTTTTGTTTAAGATCCTCAATTACAAGCGTATTATGATCCATAGAAATATTCGGTATACTACTTGTGCTGCCATCTAGTTTAGAGGTACTATTTGCAGAGGATAGTTCTGTCAATGATTGACTTCGTGCTTTTCTAAATGTTATATTTTCAAAGAAATTCATATTTATAAATTCAAATTATCTTAAAAATTTAAGAAATTTCAACTAATATAGGAAAAAGTATTTCACCTATACACAGGATTGAACGCACATATTATTGGATTAGTCCTATTTAAAAATTTAAACACTTCACCAATACACCAATTGTGCTTTTAGTTGATACGTTGAAATTGAGAATAATTTCTAACTCGATATGTTATATTTTTAAATTGCAGGTGGTCGTTACGTTGAATCTGACACACAATTATTAGAAACACATTTATCCCGTTTGCAGACCACTTTAAGAAGTGTTATAAAAAAATATGAAAACACAAAACATGCTAAGCGAACAAAAGTCAAAAGTAGATGAACACATTAAAAAAATCACAAAATAGTTTGGAATGTATTGACTCACATACTAACAGTTGTTCATGTGAGTGTAATAATAAGTTATTTTCTGTAACACCAACATTTTCCTCCCCCGCTAAAATATTGTGTGACAAGGTTGATATCCCTGTTTCTAATAATAGTGGCTCCTTCAAATTAACTCCTGTATATGACACTTATATGTTTAGCAATAATATTGGAAAAGGAATGGGTTCTGTATTAAATTCTTATTTTGAAAAACAAAATGTATTCAACAGCTGTTCACCTGACAACAATTTAATGAATATTACTAGACAAATTAAGAATTCAAATAAACAAATTACTAAGTCAACAAATATAATAATTTTTGTGGGAAATAGAGATAAGATTTAAAATCTTTTAGAATTTAAAAAATGTTTTGAAACTATAAGTAACTTAGAGGTCAATAAAATTGTCTGGTTTTCATTACCCTATAATCAAGGTTTGCCACAGGCCGAAAATAAAATTAGATATAAGATAAACTTATTGATGTATAATTTATGTTTGTATAATGACAAATTTCATGTAATTGACACTAACACTAATTTTAGTAACTTTTATAATTGACTAATGGTAGGTATTACCTATCTCACATATATTAAAAGACAGGTAGCTTCATCGCTATTATATTATTTTACTATGCCAGCCAATAATTTGGCTACAAATGTTTCTATTGAACAGCATTCAGTTACTTGTATAAGTAAAAACAGCTTGGAAATAAATCCAACTAGTAATAGTAGTAGTTTAAACTAGACATTAAGACAGTAGAGATACCCTCTAGCCAAATAATTAAGATATCAAATAATGATATTAATAATCATTATAGAAATACAAAAATTGTTAAAGTAAATAATAAAAATACTAATATAAACTATATCAACCTGGTGCATCAGAACATTCAGTGTATAAGAAATAAGGAATTAGAAATTGAATTGTTTTTAAATACTTTTAATATTAATATTTTTTGTGTTACTGAGCATTGGCTTAAGAATAATGAATTAATATTTAATCTCAATAACCACCAGGTTGGTAGTTCGTTCAACAGAGTTAATTCAATACATGGTGGCTCTTTAATTATTTTAAATAAACAGATAAAATTCAAAGAACGCAAGGACATAGTGAGCTACTCTGTTGAGCGGACAACTGAACTTGCTTCAGTTGAATTAGAAGAATTCATAATTGTAAATGTTTATAGGCCACCGTCATCTAACTTTGAACATTTTGAAAAGATTATGGATGAGGTATTGTTTAAACTATCACATTCTAGTAAAAAGGTAATCATTTGTGGAGACTTCAATATTAATATTCTTGAACAAAATTCAATAAGTACAAAGTTTTTAAATTTGTTCAAATCTTATAATCTTTTACACATGTTTATGGAGCCTACTAGAGTCACAACCACTAGTGCCACTTGTATTGATAACAATTTTATAAGTGTTATTCCAAATTTTAAATGTTTATTCAATACATTAGATTCTGACCACTATGGCCAATTTATTAAATTCAGTTGTAGCAAGAAAGAAAAATCAAAACAGAAAATAAGTTTTATACCAGTGACTGTAGAACGTCACGAACAAATTAAAAATGGCTTAGTACGCTATTTGCCCTTAATGAAAAATTCAAACCCCCATATTATGTACAATGACTTTTTTAGTACTTTCACTAAATTATTTAACTTTATATTTACTCCAAAAACAGTGGTTGTTAATGATAAATTAGTGTTTAGTGATTGGGCATCTGCTGAGTTACACAAAAATAGAGAAAAATTATATAATATATATGCGGAATTGATGTTTAACACTAGTAATAAGTTTAGGGATGAGGTAAAATTTTCCAAATCTTTTAAAAAACAATGTAAAATAGCAAAAAATCAACATTTAATAAATAGGAAATAGCAATAATAAAATAAAAACAACTTGGAAAATAATTAATGAGGAAACTGGAAGACCTAAATCCCAGAGGATCGACTTTAAATTAAATATAGATAATAAATATGTTACGTCTGACCTCGAGCTTGCTACTGCTTTTGAAACCTTTTTTACTAATATTCCAGTGACTACAACGTTATCTTTAAATTCTTCTACCGCTGCAGCTATGGGTTTACTTAGAGAGAATGTAGATCAATGTGTTAGCAGTTTTAAGTTTGAAAAAGTTAATGCTCAAGAAGTAATCAAAGTATTTAGATCAATTAGCGTTAAAAAGACTAGTGATCTTTGGAGGTTTTCTGTTGACATACTTAAGTCCATAATTGACATTGCAGCGCCAGACTTAGCATTAATATTTAATAATTGTTTAGAATATGGTATATTTCCTGATCTAATGAAACAAATTAAAATAACTCCATTATTCAAATCCTGCTGTTCATTAGATCCTAGTAACTATAGACCTATTTCAGTCTTACCCACTTTTAGTAAGATTTTTGAGAAAATAGTTCTTAATCAACTTGTGGCATATTTCAGTAAAAACAATCTCTTACACAAAAACCAGTTTGGTTTCAGTGCCGGTCGCTCTACAACAGATGCTGGTGTAGAGCTATTACTAAACATATTTGAAGCCTGGGAAGGATCACAGGATGCACTTGGCATTTTCTGTGATCTATCTAAGGCGTTTGACTGCGTTCAACATGAAATCCTTATAAAAAAGTTAGAACATTATGGAGTTAAAAATAAGTCCCTAGATTTGATTAGTTCATATCTTAATGATAGAATTCAAAAAGTTGATGTAAATGGAAAACGTTCCCCTGGTTCTTTGGTAAAAATAGGTGTGCCACAGGGCTCTATCTTAGGGCCTTTTTTGTTCCTCATTTACATAAATGACTTACCTCACCTAGTGAGTGAAAAACATGGGATAGTGTTGTTTGCTGATGATACTTCTCTTACTTTTAAAGGTAATAGACGGCAATCTGTTATTGACGATGTAAACAATGCTCTCTCAGATGTTGTACAATGGCTTAACGCCAATAATTTGTTGCTTAATAAAAAAAGACAAAATGTGTCAAATTTAGTTTACCAAATGTTAAAAATGTTAGAACCAATGTACAATTAAATGATGAGGATTTGGACTTGGTCAAATCTTCTACTTTCTTGGGCATTACTTTAGATGAAAAATTGCAATGGGGTCCTCATATATTTGATTTGTCAAGCAGACTAAGTTCTGCTGCATACGCGGTTAAAAAAATACGTCGATTAACAAATATGGAAACTGCTCGATTAGTTTACTTTAGTTACTTTCATAGCTTAATGCCATACGGTATACTCTTATGGGGCAATGCGACTGACATTGATACCATATTTACATTGCAGAAGAGGGCTGTTCGCTCAATATATAATATGAGACCAAGAGACTCTTTAAGAAAAAAAATTTAAAGAATTTAAAATTATGACTGTTTACAATCAATATATTTATAAAAAATTAATTTACGTTCATAAAAACATTTCAAAGTTCAAGAAAAATTGTGATTTACATAAAATTAATACAAGACAAAAAATAAACTCGCTATGCCCGACACTAGGCTCCATAAAATAGGTAAATCCTTTAAGGGTAATTGTATACGTTTTTATAATAAGCTCCCAAATGAAGCCTTAAGCCTATCATTAAATAAATTTAAATTATATGTTAAAAATAATTTAATAAAAAAATCCTACTATAGTGTAAAGGATTACATCAACGACTGGGAATGAATCTGTATTGTATTGCGAATAGCTAGTAATCTCCGCAATTTCTTTTTTGTTGTAAATTAATTTTGCTTTATCGACCTGCTGCATCACACCGATTCCTTAGAAGTCACTACTTGCGGTAGCATCGGGAGTCGGGTTGCCTTCCTCCCTCAAATATGGCGAAGGGGGTGATGGCTGGCTCTTGTGTTATGCTCGTTAACGGGTGCTGCTTGCGGTGACTGGTTGTGTGGCAGGCCGAAGATTTTTATATAAATATATATATATATTTACTGTTATTATTATTTCATTTTCGTTGCCTGAAATCATTAGGCTTCATTTCCAATCAATTGGAAGGTTCTAGTTGTTCCAAATTACATTTAAGATTGACGTTTGTGAAACAGTGATCACAACAACAAAAAATATATCCGGCTGAGTTTGTTGTGTGGTTCTTCTCAAACCAGGACGCGTTTGGAACCCTCATAGCTTTAACACTAAGATGGAAAGTGCTTTTACAGAAGGGCTTATTACGATAAATCTAGTATCGTAATAGGCCCTCCTGACATTTCCATGTTGACGTACACAAGTGATCACTTATTATGATTATAAGTGGAAATGATATAAATAAAAAATAAATAAAATAAATAAGTAGCCCGTTCGTGTTGGATGTAGCGACAGTCAGACAGTTTTACCCTACCACGTTTAATACCACCACCACCATTAACATTTTAATTCACTATTGTTGCTGAATATTGCATATGATCGCACATTCAATAATAATGTTATGTTCAAGTAATTACATTTGTTTGATTACAGTTTCGGAATTGTTTATTAATTAAATTTAGTTGTACGCGTGTATAATATTGGAACATATTACATGCACCATGTCCCGAAGTGGGCGTAAATGGCTGCGACACAGTGTATTACTAGTGTAGCCGTTTACGATGTAAATATTTTTGTGAATTTTTCTCTGTATGTTCAGTAAATCATATTCTTATTTTCGTTGCCTGAAATCATTAGGCTTTATTTTTGATTGATTGCGACGGTTCTAGTTGTTCCAAAATTGCTTTTAAAATTGACGTTTGTTAAACAGTGATCACAATACCATAAAAAAACCCGGCTGAGTTTGTTGTGTGGTTCTTCTCAGACCAGGACGCGTTTGGAACCCTCATAGCTTTAACATTTAGATAGAATGTGCTTTTACAGAAAGGCTTATTACGATAAATTTGGTACTGAAATAGGCCCTCCTGACACTTCCATGATGACGTACACAAGTGATCACTGATTATGATTCTAAGTGAAAAAGATATAAATAAATAAATAAAATAAGTAAATAGCATTCTAAATAGCCATGCTTCGTCACGAATGGGCCGGCTCGACCGGTGAGGTACCACAACCTCACTCTGATACCATGATTTGATTTTTCACTGAGTGAGTGAGGTTTCCGGTGGCCTAACCCTCTCTCCATGATAGTGCAGTTGGAACAGAAACTACCCCAGGGGGTTACCAACTGCCGTAGGGTTGGAATATCCCCCTCTGGCCATGGACGCTCAGATTGCGCCTTGTATTTTGGGGTTGGCACAACCGCGCTCGGAGGCGAGAGCAATAGTATTCCGACAGCACCAGCCACTCTTACTGTAGACTTCTGCAACATCAGGGGCCTACACTCCAACATCCACGCTGTCCACTAACACGTCGAGACAACAAAACCGGCTTTGCTCTTTTTGACCGAGACGCAGATATCATTTCTAACTGACACATCGTACCGCTCCTATCCAGGGTACGGTTTGGAACATACTTTTATTCCCAAGGCTGGTGTGTGTGTGTATGGTAGAGATGATATCAGTTCTCGTTGTCTCGGCAATCTTGAAGGGACCTTTTCATCTTGTGGCTCCGCGTAGACAGCGACGACCACCCTCGCATCTACGCATGCCTATACAGGTCCCATAGCGGTGATGCCTAAACTGATTTTCTGCTGGACCACGTCCAAAAGGCCACAGACCTCGTACTGCAACAGATCCCATCCGCAGAGATCGTGATACTTGGTGATTTTAATGTCCACCACGCCGGTTGGCTGGGTTCACTTAAAACCGATTATGCGGGTAGATTTGTTCACGGACTAGCCCTGGCTTATGGCTTGACAGAACTGGTAACAACGCATACGCGAGTCTCAGATGTGGAAAGCCATGAGCCTTCACTGTTGGACCATCTGCTGATCTCTCATCCGGATGGCTACAAAGTCTCCGTTGTGTCCCCATTGGGTTCCTCGGACCACTGCCTGATCCGGAGTATGGTGCCATTCAACGACTCAACGCGACTGCGAGTCGCAGGTTACCGGCATGTATGGCATTATAGGTCAGCAGTTTGGGATGGGATGCGGTCTTTTTTTGCATCCTACCTTTAGAGGCAGGTCTACTTCCCGCCGGATGATCCCAATATCGTTGCAGAATCTGTCACCGATGTGGTTCTGCAGGGTATGGAACTATTTGTTCCATCCTCTATAGTTCCCATTCGTGGCAAATCCTAGCCCTAGTTCGGTCGATTCTGTGATTGCTACCAAGCCTGGACAAATGCAGCGATGGCACGGGATGTACAGACAAGCGTATTAAAAAAGAAGTACAACTTTGCCTCCAGGTCCCTCAAAAGAGACATAGTCAGGGCAAAGTCGGAGTACGTTGCCAGAGTTGGCAAGAGACTGACGAGCCTTCCTTCCGAAACTCGTGCGTTCTGGTCTCTTGCCAAAGCTGTCGAAGGACATTTCTGTAGGCCATCCCTTCCCCCTCTGCGCAGGAAAGACCTTTCATTGGCTCATGACGCTAAAGAGAAAGCCGATCTCCTGGGCAAATTCTTTGAGTCCAACTCGACACTGGATGACCAGGGAAACGTACCGCCGACCATACCGCAGTGCGATAGCTTCATGTCGGAAGTCAAGAAAACCTTCGGAAAGGTTTCAGATTGGGACGGACTTAATCTATTCCAATTTAACCCTACAAAGACACAAGTTTGCGCGTTCACCGCCAAAATGACACCGTTTGCCGTATCACCTTCGTTTGAGAGCACTTCCCTAACTGCCGCAGCCAGTATTGGAATCCTTGGCGTCGATACATCGAGCGAGGTTCAGTTCCGCGGTCATATTGAGGGCAAGGCCAAATTGGCCTCAAAGAAGCTAGGTGTACTGAACAGATCGAGACGATTTTTCACTCCGGCCCATCGCCTGCAGCTTTATAAGGCGCAGGTTCGGCCGCAGATGGAATACTGTTCTCATCTTTATGCAGGTGCACCTCAGTACCAGCTTCTTCCTTTTAACTGCATACAACGGATCATCGCCAGCGACTCGAATCATCGACTGCCAAGATCTTTCCGATCGGCTTGATCCCTTGGCGCTGCGTAGAGATGTAGCTTCCCTCGGCATCCTCTATCGCTTATACCATGGGGAGTGCTCTGAAGAGTTGTTCGGATTAATACCACCCACAGATTTTCGCCATCGTCCATCGCGACAGAACTACCATCCCCATCACCTGAATGGCTGGCGTTCCACCACTGTGCGCTTTTCTAGAAGTTTCTTACCTCGTACAGCCAATCCGTAGAATAAATTGTCTCCCGATGTATTCCCGGACCGATACAACATTCAAACCTTCAAGAAAAGAGCGTATTCCTTTTTAAAAGGCCGGCAACGCGTTTGTAACTCCTGAGTTGCAGACGTTCATGGGCGACGGATGTTGCTTACAAGCAGGTAACCCGTTTGCTCGTTTGCCTCCAAACATGACAAAAAAAATAAAATAATAATAGTCTTATCGCCATGAAAGCGACATCTATTAGTCGTCTATTAAAAATCACAATTATTCTAAGTATACTGCAAAAATTAAGATAATTTAAATTTGAATGACGTTGCAGATGTGAGAGTATATAAATAAAAAAAGATCGACTTAGAAATCTGCCAGCACTGTATCTAGCAAAAATCAAAGTATGAAGTCAAACTGATGACAATCAAAACGTCATTAATTAAAAAAACATACCGCTCGCTGTACTACATTGTGTAGCGATTCTCAACGTCGCCATATCTATTATTCCGGCGACAAATGACAATGCACCATGCATATAGAATTTTCTTCTATGTCTAGAAATCGGAAATAGTCTAAAAAGTCTACTTTAGCAAACAATGTAAAACTGGAAAAAGTATTTAAAAAGTAATACTTCAAATTATAACTCTTCACTGTCGAGATCCGACTTCGGATTTACTTTTTTTTTTTATTCCTGTGATGGTTATCACACACACATATCCTAACTTATTTGATACTACCTGTTGCCCGTGACTCCGTCCACGTAGGTCGTAGACTGTAAAAATATTTTTCTAAGTCTAGAAACATAAACCATAAAAATACTTTGACCTTATACGTCAAAATCCTTTAATCCATTTAGAGTTTAGACTGTAGCAGGGAACATAATAATAGCATAATTGGCTATTAACGTATATTTGAATAACATAACCCTTGTCCTTCAGCCTTCTAAAGTCGTCGGGTATAAAAAAAAGAATTTTCACAACTATTTATGTAAAATTCAGTTAATCAAATGATTAAAAACAGGATCTCCCGTGGCAATTAGTTATCGCGCTACAATTTATGTTATGTCACAGACAAAACCACGTGCAAAAGTTAGTGTTTCTATAGCCTATGTGTTATTCTAGTACATAAGCTACAATATTGCTAAGTTTCATCAAAATTCGTTTCGAAGTTTTGACGTGATTAAGTAACAAACATCCATTCCTCCAAATAATCGCACTTATATACTAGTCCAATACGTCCTAAGATTTTTTACAGTACGAAAATACGCTTAAGTTAACCCTCTAGCTAAAAAATCCAACTCCTTTTCCGACTACGGGCCAATTTTTTGAGGTATCTCTCATCTACAAATTTTAAGAAAAACGAATTTATAAACAACCAAGTTCATTTCAATTAGGTTTTCTAGCCGCTCATCGTACGAATTTCGATATCTGCTTAATTTAATTAAAGTTACTGATGACATTTGCATGGGAGTAGATAGTAAGCAATTGGTAGTTTCAACATTGCTTATTGATTATTTAGAAACGCGTTTAAAAATGTAATTAGGATATTGTACTTTATAAGCTTCTCTTAAAAATCTCTATTGGCTTTTAATTACCTGTGTAGATGAAAGTATCGCATTCGTATTGATGAATCTTTCTTATTCTAGTTAAGAACTGTGTACCACTGGGAGGTGTTTTGTCACCACTATCTTCATTAATATGGTTAATGCCATAATTTTTTTTCTTATGACATTATGTTGACATAGGAAAGGTCTTTATTATTGTAATTATTTAATTTTATTTTGTTGTTAGTGAGGTATAAGGTCTTAATTAGGTATAAATATCTAAATTAAGCTAAATATCTGAGCAGATATGTTAAGCTGGTTCACATTGAAACCTGGAAGAAATAAGGATGTGGTACATCCATGTGGTGGCACAGGATAAAAAAAAATTGTTACTTACCATAACTGGAATTGTGAAATAAACTAGACCCAATGGGTAGGCCTTTAGATAGCTGCTCCTATAAAGTATGTAATGCAACTGTGTAGTGTGAATTAACCAAAGACACCAAGAGTAAATATGTGATCTAATTAGATTCATGTTGGCAATTGCATTTATATACTTATGTATTCTGTTTTTATTCAGTTTTTGGCTTTCTTTGGAAATGCGGATTGTTTCACCATTTTGACTCATGGTGTTTCACTACCTTTAGGGTTTTATACAGTTGAGCCCAGCCATAGGGCCAAATAATAGTAATTCATTAGCATAGGCTTTAAAGATCTTAACCTTACTTTTGTAAATTGATTTATTAACCTATTCATATAATGTACCTTGATGATGTTCCTTTTTATTCATTCAAAAACACTAGAGCTTCAGTCTATTTTGGTTCCACTAAACTATTTGATGATTAACTCTGAAGTTTGAGTCAAAATGCACCCATGAAAATATAACTTAATCTACAATTTTGTTTTTTTATAAGTAAATTAAGAAGAAAAATATTTTTAAAGATGTTTATTATTAAACCATTTTTTACCTTACCTAGAAAATTTTTGATTAAATTAGATAACCATTCATCACATCCGATTTATCATTGGTAGTTAATTTTTATACGCGGGATATTTCAGTGTCATTTATAAACCATCTACTGTTCCCGCTTTATACTATAAAATTTATTACCTAACTAATCATCACTATCATACTGCCCGCTGATAATAGAAATATAATGTTATTTATTATACAGTAAAATTATATCCATAATTAAAATTTTGTTATTTAAAATTAATTTGGATAACTTGAACTGATCACAAATTGGAGAGATACACATTTTATAAAATTGGTACACAGCAAAATTCAATGACACATTTACTTTAAATATTGACAATAAACCAGCAGTACTACAGAAGGCTGTTTTGGGGAACACTTCATTGCGAGGGAGGGGGCTGGGCGCCCGGAGGCCCAGGTGGGCTCACCTGACGTCTAAGTTGTTCCACCAGCTCCGGGTTGGCAGCCTGCATCTGCTGGGCAAGAGCCTGTCCAGCCTCTAGTAGGGATGGAGCCAGCGCGGTTCCAGTCCCCAGAAGACCACCAAGACCTACTGCTCCACCTCCTGCCGCTGACCCTGGTGCCGTCATCAACCCCGAAATAAGGTGCTGCATGTTGGGGTCAGAGAGCATCTCAGTGGCCATATTAAGTAGTGCGGGGTTTTGCAGCAGGCCTCCCAGGTCCAGCGGAGGGCGTTCGCCACGTTCGGATAACCGCTCCTCTGCAAGCTTGAGGTTCTGTCGGTAGGATTCGTTGTCTGGTTCAAGTTGAGCCGCTCGTGCGAATGCAGTACGTGCCTCAGCGTGTCGGTCCAGGGCCGTAAGAGCGATTCCCAGACGACCATGAGCCTTGCCATAGTTCGGTTGAAGGGCCAGCGCAGCCATGCAGTCTGCGACGGCGGACTCATGCTCTCCAAGTTTAAAGTGTGATGCGGCTCGATTGCAGAAGAAAACAGAATTTTGTGCATCAATTTCAATAGCGCGAGTGTATTTTTCAAGGGCCTCTCGGTGACGTTCAGCCTTCATGAGTTCGTTTCCTTCATTTTTAAGCTTCTCCGCCTCGGCGCGATCGGCAGGTGTAGCCCCTCCTCGCTGTTTCCTTACAAGCTGTAATAAATCAACACCTTTTGCAAGTTCTTCAGGAGTTAAATCAAATGCAGTTTCAATGCATTGTACACCGACTTCCACGCTTTCTCGTGAGTCGGCACTGAGCGCGTCGCTATCGAGCTGTTGTTTCAGAAAATTGACTATGCTTGCTGCAACAATTTTTACTTCCGACATTGTAATAACCCAAAACTTCTTTGAAATAAATAATATATAATCTTTAAAATATCTTCTCTGCCAAGCGATTAGCCAGATCGAATTAATATGACAAGTCATTGACAAAATATTTTTTAATTTGACAGATCATAAAAGTCACAGATAAAATAAAACACACGCAAATAGCTTAGGGTTGCGTGTAAAAAAAAAGGGTTGCGGGGGTATAAAAACCAAAAACGAAAACATATTAAACTACTAAGTTGACAGATATTCTGACTGTAATAATTCTATGGTTAGTTGAGCAAAGATTAATTGATTTTATGTGTACATTCTGCGAAATGCTGTTTTTCTGTGATATCTTCTCAAGTAAATGACCGATAACTGATTTTTTGTTAAAAATGATAATGCTGCTATCAAATTAAATAAATATAGTTAAAAAAAACAAACAACACTCTTTAAAAATGAATCGAACTAAAAAGCAAAAATAATTCTTAATATGAGAATAATGGGCAAAATTGAAATAAAACTATTTTTACGGATTTAACTCGCGTCTATTGAATTAAATTTTAATTAGTCATCTGATGGGGTGAATTTCCATTTTGTGATTTTATAAGTAAATTTTTGGGAGATTTTTTTTCGACTTCAATAATTAAGCAAAATCAACTAAATAACGATGGTTATGGTAAACTAAGCCTTGCTGTATATTTGGCCCATCATTTAAATATCGCATTAATGAAAAAATCCATAAAATAGTAATTTCATTGTTGACGTGAATGATACTGTGTAGATGTTAATGATATTACTGGTTCGGGCAATGATAAGTTGTTGAGGTTAATGATGCTTAATAATAATTACAGGGTTATTCTCAAAATAATTTTATGTTTATATAAAGCAATCGTGTTTTAATCAAATAAAATATAGTTATCACAAAAATAAACTTAAAATCTTATGAATTGAACTTAAAATAGTCAACGAATCCTAAAATGTAAATCACAAAATCTTTGATTTGTTAAATTAACTAACTTAAAATTTAAATCACAAAATCTTTGATTTGTTAAACTAACTTAGAATTTAAAACACAAAATTTTTGATTTCTTTAAATATGTATGTTTTTAACTAAATAATTTTAAATCTTGGCAACCATGTTTCGTCGATTTAATTAACATAGTGGGGCATTAATTAATCATTCACTTAAAATAATGTCTGTTGGTTTAGATGAAGACGGTTGATTCAAATATTTCCACAAATTTTCAATACTTTTCAATGTTATATCCGATAGTACATTAATTTTGTTGCTTCCCACACTCCTTTTACGTGAAGTTGAGCTTAACATCGTTACATTTTCTGATTCATTGTCATCATCTTTTTCGTTATTATTTTGTTTCGTTTCATAGAACCCAAGATGTTTACCGTGCATGCAACGCTCATCAATATCACATAAAAAACAACTTACTTTTCTAAGAGTAAGTTTATTAGATAACACGTCCCATAGAACCTGGTGAACAGAGAGGGTACCTCTGAAAGCTTTAAGATCTTTTGGAAGTAGATCCTCTTTTTCTTTTATACTGTCTTCATTTACTACCCTGATAATTATATTATCCACGTTCTCTTTTAACAGTTCACAAAATGAATCAAAATCGCCGATATCTCGACCAAAACCTACCATTCTATCGGCAGTTCTCTTCAAAACGGCACCTACACCATCAGGGGCACCCTTTCCATGTCCCGTCTCTGAATAATTCCAAGAAATTCTAGAAATATTACTTGATTTTACGAAGTTTTTAGATTAACGTGGGTGTTTTCACTAGAATTATGTATAAAAACGGGATTATTGCCACGGTCAGTTATATTATTATTATTACCTCGATATTTAGAGTCTACTCGTGACCATGGAGCGTGTAACCGCTTCGAAATATCGAGGTAATAATAATAATATAACTGACCGTGGCAATAATCCCGTTTTTATACATAATTCTAGTGAAAACACCCACGTTAATCTAAAAACTTATATCATTACGAATCTGTGATATTATATAAAATATAGATTTGTTTCGGTACTGAGATATTGGTGTCTGATAAGAAATGTAATGTCGTTATAAACGGATTGATTTCCAAAGCTTCCTTTATTAGAGGAATTAAATGGGCCCAAACAGCTGCTGCATCATGACGAACACATCTACTAATGGTACATAACGATTTTGGTCGGATAGTCTCTATAGAAAAATCATGAGTGTAAACGACTGCGGTATGCAAACTAACATGTTGTCTACTTCCTCCAAAATGAAATTCCTGGATTTCTTCAGAATACTTAAGGGAGTAATTTTCTGAAAAATCAACGTGAAGAATAACTTCTGACACTGCTAAATTTTCTTTTAGTTGTCTCATGGTAAAATACTGGGCTTCAATATTATACACATGTAAGAAAAAGGGTTTTATCAATATTTCTAGTTCCTTTATTGCCGTTAATGGTTGTGTAATGATTGTTTCCTTTACTATAATTATTTGTTTTTTTTTTAGCCCATTCTTTGTCACTACCTCTTTAACTTTTTTATTCCATTTTAAGACAGTTAGATTCGAGTCATTTGAAAATTCTTTGTAGTTCAACCTTTTATCTTTACAGCTACTACATTGTCTTAGTAAACATCTTTGGGTTCTGGGTTCGCAGCATAAATTTGTAACTACTTCATTCGAGTTTTTTTCGCCAATAATCGCTTTTTTAAATAAAGCCTTAATTAATAAATTGATGTTGGTATGCTGAGCACATAAGCACGTTTCCCTGTTGGTCGGCTTAGGGAAAAGTACCCAAAATGGACGAAGTTTCGTAAAAAATGAATAACTTACTTTCATATCAGTTTCTGCCAATAATCTTTTATGTAAAACATTCAGAGGAGCTATAAGATATCTTTTTTGCATTCTTATCTTATTTTTAGTAATGAATTCTTTCTTACCAGCAGAAATAGTACTAACGGCATCATCATTATAAAATTTACTGATAAATTCTATCAACTGTCGCCGAAGTTTGCGGAAGTTTTTATCCTTTCTAGATCTCAAATTGAATGATCTAAAAGTACTGTTTACTTGCTTTTTATGTTGTATTAGAACTTGCCTATAATCCTCAACTTGAGATGTGTTATTCTAATTGATAATTAATTTCAATTTCGTTATTATAGTTTTTTGATTCTGATTAACTTTCTTTAGATTTTTTAAAATGCGTTTCAATCGTATTATTTTTTTCAATTCTTGATACCGTATCTGCCTTTCAGCCTTTTTAAAAGCTTGTTTAGTAAATAAACATATAGGATCTTCAACAGGATTGTTAATTTCTTCAGAAATTGATTCAGCTTGCACATTTATTACATTGTGAAAAATTGATTGTCTGTCTGTCTTGTGTAATGTCTGGTCGTTTTTGCGCTGTCTAATTTTTTTCGAATTTTCTTTCCACTGCTTACGCAACTTTCTCTGCTCACGAGGCGATTTTTCGGCTATAGATGTTTGTTTGTTTTGTATTTTACGTTTAAGATATTTGGTCCTTTGTTTTTCTTTTTCAATAGCATATAATTCTGGGTCATATTTTATTTCTAAATATTTTTTTCTTTTGCATAACCTTTGTTGGACTAAACGCTCTGCTTTGGTTTTAGCCATTTCGTCACCTGGCATAATTATTTAATATTAAATTATAATAAAAAATGTACCAAATAGAATTTTAATAGCTGTTAATATAATAGGGCAATAGATACCTATAAAGTAGAGGATTGCGGATTTAATTATGATAAATCACTTATTAATTTATATTAATACCAATTTATTACATCGAAATCATTAACCTCTTCTGCAAATCATTAAACGCAAGGGAAATATCATTTTCCTCAAAACAAATCATTCGTCTCATGTAGAATCATACGGTGAATGATGTTGAGAAAAATGACGAATTAATACAAAACACGTTGTAACCTGAATATTTATTAGATAGTAATTGAATTACACTGTTGTTTGATCAATACAAAATTAGTTTTGTTTATATAGGTTTATAGTTTAAAAAAGAAAATAGACTTACCAAAAATATGACCAGTCGTTTAATGACGAGATATTGTGAAAAACTTAATACTTTTGATATAATTAACGTTATTTTACCAGTAATACGTGCAGCTTCGTCCAATTTTCGATCGCTAATAGGTTGTGCAGGGGAAGTCCCTCGAAATTGGTTCATATACTTGAATGTTTTGTCAAATTCGTTAAACAAATTTTATGAAACAAAAGTTGCAGAAGGTGATGACGAAAAACAATATCGGAGATACATTTTTGTTTATGAAAAATAATGGTTATTCGGTAAAACTTTCAATTATTACAACCAAAATAGAACCAAGTAAAATTTAGGGAGATATTTTGAATTATTGTACAATTAACGATTAAAAGTGTAAAATTCACCAGTGCGGTGAATGATTTTCAGCGCATTTTTTTTTCACTAAGTATAATGTTTTGTCATATTGTTTTATAATTTTATTCTATACAACTTATAATTTAATACATAAAAATTACATTGGTAATACAATTTGGCTCAAATAGACGAATCCCCAGCCTTGAAATAGATTAACACTCATTATGTGCACTTTTGAAAATTCACCCGATGACTAATTACTGATTTACTGACAGACACCTCCATCTCGTCTTACCGTGAACACGATTGCTGCAAAGCATTCGAAACGTCGGGTTAGATTTAAAATGTAAATTTAAAATTTAATTCAATATACGCGAGTTAAATCCGTAAAAATAGTTTTATTTCAATGTGTAGTACTCGTGAAAACCTTAGAAAGCACTAAATGGGCAAAATATAATCAAATTAAATGCGGAAGAGTGCCATATTATATCTTGTTTCATTTTTGAACTCGATTTTGACTTACTTTAAATGGTCAGATCCTATTTGAACATTAAAAATTGTAAAAGACAATTGACAGTATAATAACTAGGTGAGATTAATTCATTATCATCGTTAAGATCACCAGAGTTAATAATTTCAATAAATTTAAAGTATGTGTAACTTTGAGTGAGAATAAAATTAAGTCCGTAAATCATAAGGAATCTATTAATTTGAAATAAATAATTATATTTATTTCTAAAAAGAGAGTACATTTTATTTAAAAAAATCATTTTTGAAAATATTCAATCACTAAAATGATTTTAAGAATGCCCCAAAAGTAATAGCACGAAGCGCCCCACGCTTTTTTCTGCATTTAATTTTATTATATTTTGCCCATTATTCTCAGATTAGGAATTATTTTTGCTTTTTAGTTCGATTCATTTTTAAAGCGTGTTTTTTAGTTTTTTTTTAACTATATTTATTTAATGGTTTTTATACTTCTGTATCAAATTCGACATACTTCTCATATTTTTTTAAAATTATATAATAGAATGAAATAAAATTTTATATGAAATATAAAATATATCATTTTATTAAATAATTAAAAAAATACTATTTATAAAGCATGTTAAAAATTTGACGGTTAGGTTGCTGTTTGTGTATATTGTATCATCGCACAAAAAGGACACTCCGAGAATACGATATGCTGCTTCATATATTCTATCTCATTCTTTCGCATATGCAAGGCGCACGCTACGGATACGTTTGTCTCTTTTTACTTGAAATTTGTTTATCCTGAGGATCCTGGCAAGGATAACGGAACGAATTGATTAAATTATTGCATTGTCATCGGTCCTTAATAAGTATGCCAAAATTTAAATGAATCCGACATTTCAAAGTAGGTCAAAATCACGTTCAAAGATTCCGTTACGTACGTACGTACACGGTACAAGCCAAGCTAATAAAAGCGTGTTAAAAACCGATGACTTATGATGTTGAAGTTAGATTTTAATCTAGGAAAAGAAAGATCTAAGATATCTTGTAGAACTTTATTAGATATGCGTACACTCAAGCCCTGAAGGTTTTGTTAAATTTTTGAATTAAGAGGTTTCAAGTTTATATTTATTTATTGTATATATTGTATGCCTGTCACTATTTTTTTATATCAGTAAATTTTGGCGTTAATATAATATTTTAAATCTTACCCATATTAGATTTAAAATGTAAATTTAAAATTTAATTTAATATACGTGAGTTAAATCAGTAAACAGACAAAATACTGGGAAAATAACTAGAATAATCGAGTCTAGCAGTATTAACGTTTTAATTGCAAAGACGAGCTGAGTTTTTGCCTGCGAGTGTTGAAAGATGGAGGTTCCATTGGAGCTTTTTATCTAAAGTTAAACCTAAGTAAATTGATGAGTCATTAAGCTTCATTGTTAAGGAATAAACTAATTAGGACTTTTTAGATTAGGAAGTGTAAATTTCATGCATTTAGTTTTCTTAGTATTTAAGACCAAATTATTAATTTCGAACTGTAGAATATTCGAGGAAATAAAAGACGTACGTTACTTGGGACACGTATAATACGACTGACGGCATACAGTTGTACTTAAACTAAGGAATTTACTTACTACCTACATTACACGAACCAATGAAAAACACGTGACAGTGCACTGTTTATTTCGTCTTAATTAGCCTTATTATGCTTAACTTTAAAAATAAACGAGGTATCATCAGCAAAACGTACAATGTCACATAAAGTTTTTACAAAAAAGGGCAAGTCATGAATATAAAGTGAAAATAAAAAGAAGCCAGGAATAGATCTTTGTGGAACATCCATTTTTAGGTGAGAACCAGCCGGTTTACAATTATTTACATCAACCGTCTGGACTCTTTGATATAGGTAAGAGGAAATAATATCAAGTACGCGCAGTACTACACACGATAGTGGTTAAGTTTGCATAGTAATGTTTGATGGTCTAAGACTTAGACCATCAAACATTACTATGCAGACTTAGACTCTAAGCAATCAAAGGCTTTAGATAAATCCCGATTGCATTCTGTGACTTCTCCCTAAATGTGCTTAATAAGTGTGGCACCCTTCATCAGTTTAAGTTTTTGATTAAACTTAGGCGAAACCATATTGTTCACTGTGCATGATTTTTTTGATATATAAATATTTTAAATATTTTTATTTAAACGTCTCAAAAATAGCCGCCACATTCAAATTTGTATTTATAATTGTTTAACTTAATAATTAGCAGACCTAGATTTTCCAGTATCAGTAGGTAAAATATCCCAAGTTGCCTTTATTTTGTCTTCTGAGATTAAAATTTTATTTTGAATATGAATCGACTTAGCTTGTACGCAAACTTGTTCATGTAGGGACAGGCATGTATGTGCTGAGCATAGATAGACCTGTATTTCTGGATTTGCTCGGTACACGCATAAAATAATATATCATTAATCTCAATGCAGGATACTTCAATAATTCACTCAACAGAGAGTGACACTATGTCTGATCAAGACTTTAAAACTACATCATTACGAGCTAAGTGTTGGCCACCGCGAATAGCTTTCTCTCTGCAGAATGAATTTGACAATTTATAATTTTGCTTTGCTTTTATATTGTTGCTCTTTGATGCACAATAAACTAATATTATATTTTTGAACAAACAGTTCCACCTTCGATTTCTTGTATATTTTGATACACAATATTAAACAGATTAGGCTTTGACCCATTACTTAGTTTAAAGTGTACCGATTATGTTTGTCAAACTTATATTATTAAAATTACATTTATTTCCCTTATTAAATAATGCTACAAAAGTAGCAATTTGTTTTTATAACGTAGAGAGAGAGATACATTGTACCTTTTGTCTTCCTAAATCTATTATAAATAAATTTACTTTTTTAAACATGCGCAATATTGTCATTACTTTTGAATAAAGAACACGCTAAGAATCATATTTACGTAGACTGAAAAACCAAAATCACTTCGCGACCCGTTCTTTGAATTTGGAACGAAGAATGCGCGCGACAATGTTGTATGAAACGGTGTGCTGTTTGAATTTAAAACACTTTCATCTATCGTACACATTGCTGGAAATGTTGTTGGGATTGATAAAGAAAAGCTGCCTGCAAGAGGTGGTCAACTAATTAAAAATAACTTTGTATATGCCTGGGCGGAAATGGAAATTGCCTATCTCGTGTCATTCAAGTTCTCGCCTGCAGCGGCTCTACCTTCAAACTCATACTCGACAATTGCCTATTTCGCTGCCATTGCAATAATGTACTATTACATCAAAGTAAAAGAATGCGTCATTATGGCCGATGACGGTATGTAAAATTAATTTAAATTATACAATGTACAATTTAAATGATACAATGTACAATTTAAATTACACAATGTACAATTTAAATTATACAATGTACAATTTAAATTATACAATGTACAATTTAAATTACACAATGTACAATTTAAATTATACAATGTACAATTTAATTTATACAATGTACAGTTTAAATTATACATGTACTTGTTTTATATGCCCGAATAAGAACAGGAATATGGAAATGTACAAATTACAAATTGACAATTATTTCTTTATGTAATTTTAATATTTTTTCTATATTTTTAATAATTTTATATTTCTTCACAGAAAAACCATTTCCATGTAATAGTACAATAATACAGTAATTCTATTCATTACTATTCAGTCAACTTACAAGTTAATGATCTTATCTAAACTGTACTGGTACCTAACTGTCTCCAGTCAAGAAAAGAAACCCAAAACCTTGACCTAATTGGGCAGAAGAAACAAAGTAATTATGTTTGAGCACAACAGAGAACTTATTAATTTCGATTTTTTTCAATAATGTTTACATTTTTATTACTATTTTCAATATGTATAGCCGAAAAACTTAACACCTCAGATTTACTTTTGAAACAACAGTTAATTTTTAGTTAAACATTTACAATTAACATAATTATTAGTTAAAGACTCAAACCGCTCTAAGTTATAACTACATAAGTCAACTAAATTACCTGTGGTGACCAAAGCTTATAAAGGCCATCCAAAAGGCTATTTTCAGGGCTAACCAAAAGGCCGTTCTTAGGGCTAACCAAAAGGCCGTTCTCAGAGCCAACCAAAAGGCCCTTCTCAAATCTTCGCCGAGGTAGACGGTGACTACGTAGAGCGTGAATCCGCCGGGTACTGAGCTCGCTGGGACGAAAGCCGATTTGCGGGCCGTTACCTTAGAGGCGGAGGAGGCGGCTTTTGAGAAAGGTTGAGTTGCTCCGAGGAGGAAGTTCCTTCGAAATCGAGGCCTGATCCAGCTGGGGGCCGAAGAGCTGCGGGCTTTAACAGGCCATTGCGCAGCCTCCATTATTGAGGTCAGTCGGCAGTCGGACCATAGGTGGAATGATGAAAATCCTTAAGGAGGCGTCGCGAGACCTCCTTGAGACTGTAGAGGCTTTGATGGGTCGCATGGAAGTGGAACAGACGCGTCCTCTATGAGTGGACTACCCGCGCCCATCCCGCGAGGTCGAGAATATGATTGGATGGAGGTTGGCCAGAGTAGAGGTTCTGAAAGAACGGCCCATACAGTGCTTCCGGTGCCCCATCTGCTTCCGATGCGGTATGACCGGTCACACGTGTGACGGCTGCCGGGAGTCCTCAGATGCGCCATCTGTGAGGACCTGGGACTACAAGCGGGCCATGAGCTGTGGAGTCGTTTCGGTTAGGCGCTCCATAAGAAGGATAAGAGTAAGGCAGCTGGTCCTTCTCCAGCTTCGAAAACCGTAAAGCAGGATCAGCAGCCTGTTGAAGCTATGCTGCAATAACTAGACAGTGCCATGGCTACTTACAGGCGAATCTGAGCCAAAGCGCCAGGGCCCAGGACCTATCTATCCTAAGCCATGGCGGAGTGGAACATAAGTCGCGTGTTGGAGTGGAGATGTAGTGACGGAGATCCTTCAGCCGGAATTCCTGAGTTGGTTGTATTGTGGGGTAACTTTTACAGGAATTCACTGGCCTGGAAGGACGGCAAAATGTGCCTGTTGCGGAAGAAGGGTCGTTCTGTCGATTCCGCTTCCGCATACAGGCCGATTGTAAAATACATAAAAAGGTGTCCTGGGTCCTGTCCCTTAAAACTATTTTCGAAGAGGTTACTTTACCTTTAATTCTAATTTATTCCGATATATTTTCTTACATATGTATATTATATATATTACATCGTCAATACGATGAGTACTTGTAATTTTATAAGTAACACCGATTTAAAGATACGTCGTTCACTAATGAATGTAATGAGTAACAACCAAGAAGCGTAGGGAAGTAGGTCCACCAAAATAGCATTCTTATACATATAGTCTTATACATTTATTCTGATTAAATATAAAAAGCATTTTTAGCGAAAGAGTACGGTGCATTACTTAAAAAAAACTTATATAAAACAATTATTTTTAATGACAATAACATTTAATGATTCCACAAAAGGAAAACTGTAGGAGACGGTATTCGTAAATCGGTTTTGCACATAGAGGCCGAGCCGAATGGAGCGAAAATAAAGTCAAGGTTACCAAATACATAAAAATGAGTGCGGAGCAGGGTGACGTCATCGCTGGGCGAGCTCCGCCCAGTGCGGGTGTCCGGGCGGCGTGGTGTGCAGCAGACAGGGCCAGTCGCGCAGGCGCCGCGCGCGCGTGTACACGTCTCGCGGGAGCGCGCGCGCGCCACCGTCAGCCGCGCCCGCCAGCGCGCCGCCCACCCACGACACCGTACTGTCGTGCGCCGGCGCGTCGTGAAACTTGAACTCCAGCGCGTGCAAGCTGTCGCTGCGGGATACGGTTTCGGATTACAACGTCGATCAGGCAATTCGGAACGGAATGCTTTCGAGCGCATACCTGTAAGGAGGAAGCGCGACGAGGTGTCTCAACTCTGCGGCGAGGCGAGGTTTCAACCCCGGCAGGGCCGCTCCGCCGCCGGTCACCAGAACGTTGCCCGCCAGGGCGCGACGGGCGTCGATCGGACACTGCAAACGTCTAAATCGTCAGAGGGCGTCGGGGACGAGACGGCGCATACGGAACGCGACCCGAGCTCACCTGCGCGATGCACTTCAAGACGAGGTCGGGTAGCGAGGTCATCTCGTCGTCCCTAGCGAACAGAGGCTCGGCCGCTCGCTCGCGAGCGCTTCCGCCCACGGTCAGGATGCGGTCGGGACGCGGGAAGCTCACGGGACGCGCGGGCTCCGTGCCCGGCTCATCTAGTGTGAGCGCGCGCGTGCGCCCGGGCACGAAGCAGGCGCGCACGCGGATGTCCTCGAGCACGTGGTCGGGCAGGCGCAGCTCGACGCCGTGCTGGAGATCGAGGAGGCGCGCCAGCTCCGCCGACACCGCGCGGGCGCCCAGCGGAGCGCACTGCAGCGCCGGGATCACCGGGCAGCCGTGCACCACTGGGGGCGGGAAACTCATATTACTATCTAAAGTGCGCGGTCCGATTCGGCTCGGACGATTTGTAGTACCGATCTCTCGAGAATGCGACGACGGCACCCGTTCAAGCTTTTTTTTAACGTTGAATGTAGCTCGAGATGAATGTCGACCTCCCGATTGAAAGAAAATGAGGAAACGTTGCGACGACTTGACGGCCACTACGATTAAAAACTACAGTCACGGGTCCCAAATGTCTATTGTGTCCGATAGACTAGAATAATAATTAAAGAAAATATATGTCCGTTACGTCATGAGTACAGGACATCAAATGATTCGAAACGCAAGTGTGAAGTTGGCGCACTTCGGCAGAGTTTATCGTCAGTTGGTTCGATATAAGGGGTAAACATCATGATCAGAGCTCTCTGATAATTCAGACCTCGAGCTGACAACAAGTGCTTAGGTACTGCCTCACGTGATCAGATAATTATTCATTTCAATCAACAACGCCCAAGACTCAAGTCCAAGAGGATCGGTTCCGCCGACATATATATATCCAGTTTCTTTATGAATACACAAGCTGTTTAAAGTCTATTGCTCTTGTCTTTGTGTCTTTGCTTTTGTCTTCTTCAAAATAAAATGAGTGACAAAAGCCAACAGAGAGTATATTAAAGCAGTATTTGTTTCAGAAGTGAGAAAGAGAAAGATAAAACAGGAAAATGAAAAGAGTTTAAAGCTCCAATATAATGAGTCTAATAAAAAGAAGGAGCAATGCAAAAAAGATGCAGAAGCAAAAAGGAATGGTTCTTCAGCAGCCAGTGATAGTGGCAATACTACAACAGATCTGGAAGTCCTACAATATTTAAAATATGAAGACAATATATTACAATCCTTGAACAAATATCCAAATTTGAAAAAAACTTTCTTAAATATGACAAAACTTGTTTCTGGGAAAAATAGGGCTGCTAATGGACCTATTAAGTTAAAAATTGATAATATTGAAATAAATTCAAATTCAACTGTGGCGGCTATTTTTGAGACTTTTATTAACGAAATTCCTTTAACAGTCACGCGTAATTTAAATTCTTCACCATGTGATGCAATCGTCGAATTGACGAATAACGTAAGAGTCAGTAATAAATGTTTTGTTTTTAAACCTGTTACATCATATGAAATTGTTAAAACTTTTAGAAATCTAAATATGAAAAAAACCGGTGATCTTTGGGGTATGTCAGTAAAATTACTAATAAGTATTATAAATGATATTGCTCCACAATTATCCTTAATTTTTAACAAATGTATTGAAACCGGTACTTTCCCAGAGTTAATGAAAAATAGTAAAGTAGTTCCTTTGTTCAAAAGTGGCGATAGACTAATACCCGGAAATTATAGACATATCTATTTTACCTACTTTAAGTAAAATCTTCGTAAAAATTATACTAAACCAAATGTCAGAATTTGTTTATAGCAATGAAATCATGCATAGTGAACAATATGGTTTCACCAAAGGCAAATCAACAACTGATGCGGATGCCGCGCTTCTTAAGCACATTTACGACGCATGGGAAAAGTCACAGAATGCAATCGAAAGAGTGTTTTGTGATTTATCTAAAGCCTTTGATTGCGTGGACCATCAAACATTACTTTGCAAACTTAATCACTATGGTGTACGTAGTGCTGCGCTTGATCTTATTGCCTCTTACTTGAATCAAAGAGTTCAGACGGTTGATGTAAATAATTGTAAATCGGTTGAATCTCACCTAAAAATGGGTGTTCCACAAGGATCTATTCTAGGCCCTTTCTTATTTTTACTCTATATTAATGATTTGGCCTTTTACGTAAAAGGACTATGTGACATTGTACTTTTTGCTGATGATACCTCACTTATTTTTAAAGTTGATCGTAATAAACCTAATTTTGACAAAGTTAACTGTGCTCTGTCACGTGTTCTTCATTGGTTTGAAATTAATAATTTGGTATTAAATACTAAGAAAACTAAATGCATGGAATTTACACTTCCTAATGTCAAAAGTCAAGATTGTAGTTTATTCCTTAACAATGAAGTGTTAGAACTGACTGACTCGACAACTTTCTTAGGTATAACTTTAGATAAAAAGCTCCAGTGGAACCCCCATCTCTCGACACTCGCAAGCAAACTTAGCTCAGCCGTCTTTGCAATTAAAAAAGTAAGACAATTAACAGACGCTAATACGGCTCGACTCGTTTATTTTAGTTATTTTCACAGTATGTCTTACGGTATCTTACTGTGGGGCAGCGCTGCCGAAATTAATTCTTTATTTATTTTACAAAAACGAGCTATACGGGCTATTTGTAACTTAAAAGCTAGAGACTCCCTAAGAGAAGTTTTTAAAGAAATCGGTATTCTTACGGTCGCTTCTCAATACATTTTTAATAACTTACTATATATACGCCAAAATTTAAATGACTATAAAAAAAACAGCGACAGACATACAATCAATACAAGAAATAAAAATAGGCTCGTAACGCCTAAATTTAGACTTCAAAAAGTTAAGAAATCCTTCATGGGCTTGAGTATACGCATATATAATAAGGTTCCACAAGATATCTTAGATCTTCCTTTTCTTGGTTTCAAATCTAAAATTAAAGGTATATTATTAAATAAATCGTACTATAACATTCAAGAGTTTTTGGTTGATCGAAATGTGTGGAACTTGGGTCATTGACTCATTTGCAGGGTTGATGTTATAATATATTTAATTTATAAGTCAAACATTGTTAAATTTTATTTAAAAAGAGCAACTGTTGAGTTTCTGGCCAGCTCTTCTCAGCAGAACAGCATTCCGAGCTGGTGGTAGCTTACTCACAGACTGACTATACTGACCAATTTAATGTAATTGACGATTCAAAAGTGCGTGTAAATGCCTACTTGAATAAAGATATTTTGAATTTGAATTTGACACCTGCTTATCGAGTTCTGCTCCTATTGAACCACTATTTTTTATTTGGTGGAATGAATTTGAGGCCCCATAGACGTAACATGAAAGATGAACTCTTTGAACAAATACTAGTGTCAAAATCAGTTAAATGAATGATAAAGAATTTTATTTCAAAAACCCATTTTATAAATACGTATTTTGCATTTAAATACATTTATTTAAAACTATTTTGTATTTCTGTTTTAAATAGTATATCCACAATACATTTCTATTTTAAATAGTATAGCCGCTCTGCATTTTCATTTTGTATTTATATAGTTTCACTAAACCATTCTTTCTCTAGTGACCAAAGATTTATTAGATTCATAACTAAAAAATATCTTTATCATTTAAAATTATTAGTAGATGGATTACTTCATACTTTGAAAGTAAAAAAACATGGTAATGGTTTCCTTTGATTCTATTAGTTGGAAGGCATACTTCAATTTCATACCTAAATGTGACTTATCAGATGCGACAGGTACTTTAAGGAAAAACTGGATTCTTTTTACTTTGCGCACTTGAAAAAGATGGAATGTTTTGAACAAGAAAACAAACATTATTATTACATATTTCAGGATAAATAAAGAAATGTATTAAATAAATAATCTAAAATTCTCATGGAATTTAAGATAATCAATTTTAATTAAGCATTTTCTGAGACTCCTTTACAGTATACCTACCGGCCACTACCTCTATGTCTTTTGCCCCCACATCCACCACCAGCGCCACGGCCGCTCCCAGAGCCAATGCACACAACCGCGCACTGTCCGCCCACATCACACCTGACACCTACACACACACACACATGACACTATTCTGATCTTAACAATATTACAATAAATAGAAAAGATAGTACCTCGTAATGCATGAATAACACTTTGGCAAGGGTCTCTCTGAAAAGTGTAGGAGTGAGGAGGGATTCCACAACAACGACCTTGCGTTCTTTGGGATTTACCAGAACATGCCTACAATGATATAATATTAAATTTAATTAATGCCTACATTATATATATATAATATGTGTAAGAGAATATAAGTATGTATATTTTAATCGCAATTAAATAATTTTCATAAACCAAACCTAAAGTATAGTAAGTGCAGCATGTGGACAAGGTTTTCGTAGAGTTCATCTGCATCCTTATAGTCATGAACTCTCTTGTGCCTCTTCTCATCACTGCACCAGAACTGCGAAGGAACTATACAGCGTGGGGCTGCCTCACCAGTAAAACCAAACCTGATAGTAAAATTAAGATTTTGACATTTACTAAAATAGTGTCAGGATTAATTACAAGACCAATTGAGTAATAAAAGTTAAGTTTGTTTAATATGAAGTATTTTTTGGGCTTTTTAGAAGTTAGGTCTAAGTTAGAAGTAAGAAAGTAACAATACACTGTCATCAAAAGAAACAATAATTAACTTGGCTTTTATATATTACTGTATGTATGTACTTATTATTTCTATTTTTTATTTTATTTAACATACTTGGTATAGTCATGCCCAAGATCCAACACTACCGCCTGCTTTTCTTGAATTAGAGCGATACCTTCATAGAGGGCCATGATATTTATTCCTTAATGTACAATGACATACTTAAATATTCCAGTATATTTATTAATACTAGGGATACATAAACAAAGCTCAGACTCAAATTTATAAACAGCGAAGCTTTAAAGTGAAAAGAACTGTATATAAACGGAAACTGCTGTTTTCTTCGAAGTTCGAAGTAATATGAAAATTGTGAATTGTGATTCGATAGCAAATTATTAAAGTTGAGCTGTCAAGTGGTCTGAGGTGTCAGCCGTCGACAGTTTTTTTAAATTTGTCTTTTCAGACAGGCTAAGGCTTACAACCATGCTGCCTCGTCTTTATTTTATCTATACTAATATTATAAAGAGGAAAGGTTTGATTTTTTGTTTGTTTGTTTGAAATGAATAGGCTCCGAAACTACTGGACCGATTTCAAAAATTCTTTCACCGTTGGCAAGCTACACTATTCCCGAGTGACATAGGCTATGGCTAGGCTCATTATAAATTATTTTCTATGCTGTATGGTATATTTCTGTTGTTTTTTTTTGTTTATTCTTCTAAAGTTTATTTATTAACTGCTAATGCAATTATGCATAATCAATATCGTAGTTAATGATATGAATTGTTTTAACTATTAATCTCAAATATATAATAAGACTATAGAAATATATATTTTACTGTCCTACCACCAATTTGAAATGAGTAACAGAAACTAAAAAATAAATCTTGGAATTTTTGTCTCTCTGTCTGACTGTCTGGTACGTTATAACGTCGAAACTACTTAACGGATATGAACGCGGTTTTTACAAGTGGATTATGTGTAATCTGGAGCGTAAAACTTTGTTTCGTTAAAATCAGTTAAGAATAAAAGAAGTTATGATCAGTTTAAAATTTACTTCAAGCACTGTTTCCAAACTTTTAAACAGAATTGAATGCGGTTTACATGAAGGTATTCAATTAAGATAAAGCTAGAATTTCTACTTTGTTTTATCTGAATTGTAAAATAATTTAACAAATTGAATATTAGCATTTTAAATTTAGTCACATAAAATCTCAGTAGATCGCGCTGACTTTTTTTACAACTCGCTTTGATTATGTTTTCGCATTTGGTATAGCAGTTTGAATTTCTACAAAGAAATTCTTAAATTCACTATGTCTCAAAAACATAATATTTCGAATCCATATGCTTTAATACATATATCTGTATAGTGTCCTGGTCGTGTGTGTGTGATGTGGATGTATGTTATTATTTTCAGTTTGATATCGTAGCAATGCCTATATATATAAAATTTCCACGGGAATAGGATACTATAGAATTAACTATAAGTCTATTATAGGTCTGGATAATTGTAGTTTCCACAGATTACGCGAAAAGCGACCTACACGCGGGCGGGGCTGCGGGCAACAGCTAGCTGTTAAATAATTTTGAAACGTGTACTTCTTCCTGGGCCTTCCTGAGTTTTGATGTTACGAAAACTATGACAGTTTACCCGATAAATGTTAAAGCCGATAGTAAACTTTATAAAAGAAGTAAGTAGGTATTCATATAAGTGGTTAAATATAAATATTTGTTTAATGTTTGGCACCGACTTCACACCTATTAGTAAATAGGACATATAAATAATAGGTAGTACATAATAAATATTAAATCTTCATTATTTATTACATGGAATACTTCATTATTTATTAATTGGAGCATGGAACATAAATGGCTTAATTCCAAATAAAAATGAGGCTGAGATGTTAATGATTAGAGAGCACCTGGACAAACTACTGAAGCTCACTGAAGATCTGTGACTAATCTTAGATTTAAAAATCACAATTCTATGTTACTCGGATGGTACTGATCATGCTGGAACTGCAATTATAGTAAGAAAATCATTAAAACATCATTTAATACCTGAATATAGATCTGACCACCTACAAGTCACTACAATTGCTGTTGATGATAAAAATGGTAGTATCAATATCTCTGCAGTCTACTGCCCACCTAAATATAAAATTTCTGAAGGGATGTTTACTGGGTTCTTTGAATCACTTGGTAATCGATTTCTAGCAGGTGGAGATTGGAACTCTAAAAACACCTATTGGGGATCTAGTCTTACCAGCACTAGAGGGAGACAGCTTAAACTTAGTATAAATACCAATACACTAATGACCGCTCCACTTGTGAACCTACATATTGGCCAACGGACACGGCTAAAATCCCAGACCTGCTGGACTTTTTCATCATAAAAGGATTCTCTAATAACTATCTTATGTGCAAGTCTAGCTACGACAGCTCTTCGGATCACACGCTAATACTCTTGACTCTAAGTGAAAAAGTCATAGAATGTGAAAGTCCCGAAAAACTTTACAAAAAAAAAAAAGATTGGAACTTGTTCAAATATTATATTGACAAGAACATCAACTTAAAAGTTGCTCTCAAAACCTCTGATGACATTGAAGCTGCAAGAAAATACACCACCAACCTAATCCAGGATGCTAGTTGGAGAAGCATACCTTTACTGAATTCTAGAAAAGAGGTATATAACTATCCAATGGAAATAAAAAAAGCAGTCTTAGAAAGAAGGCGGCTGCGCCGAGTGTGGCAGCTGTGCAGATTAGCTTGTGATAAAACAAGTTTGATAGACAAGCCTCACGCTTAAGAGAAATGCTGAAGATCTGCCACAATAAGAGTCTCGAAGACCAACTTGAATCTCTTACAGCTACAGCAGCCACCGATTATTCCTTGTGGAAGTTCAAGTTGCAAAACACCTGGCAAATGGCTTTTGCCCAAACAACGACAACAACACAGATTCTGTAATAGAGGTGGAATCTATTCTTCACCAGACTCTACAAATGGTGATACCACCTGCACCAGTAACAACACAAGAAGTCTGGAGAACAATAATCAACCTCAAAGATAAAAAGGCGCCTGGATATGACCTAATTACAAAAGAAGTGCTAAAAGAGCTGCCCAAAAAGGCTGCTGTCTTCCTTACAACGCTCTATAATGTAATACTGAGAGTACAACACTTTCCGGACCTCTGGAAAGTGTCACAAATTATTATGATACACAAACCAGGGAAACCAACTAACCAAACCGCTTCATATAGACCGATCAGCCTGTTGCCCATCTTGTCAAAAGTTTGCGAAAAATTGTTACTTCACCGAGTCATGCCTCTATTAGAAAAAAATAATTCCATCCCTAATCACCAATTCGGCTTTAGGCAGCAACACTCTACTGTTGAAACGAAACCAAAGAAAAAAAAGAATTACGTAAATCGGTTCAGAAATCTCGGAGAAATCGGTGTACATACATAATATATATATATATATATATATATATATATATAATATATATATATAATATAATATATATATATAATATATATACATAATATAATATATATATATATATATATATACCGGCCAAATTGAGAACCTCCTCCTTTTTGAAGAAGTCGGTTAAAAAGATTTTTTTTTATTGAAAACACAGCTGATAAAACTTCTATAGTATCTTATATCTTCTATACCTGATGATTATCAACAAAGTTATTTATCTGAGTCAAGTGAAGTGGAAAATGATTACCTAAACAATCGTATCATTTAATAAAACCTTTAAGCAAAAAAATATAGGTTTACATTATTTATTTTCTCAGTAACACTGATACCACAGTATGAACTTCGACGCCGATAATTTGAATGGCGTGTCAAATGACGTCACATTTCCTTTCGACCAATGGTGGCGCGTTTTGGAAGTTTGAATTTCGCTCCCTTAATTTACACTTTTCATAAATTATTTTATGGTCTTAAATGATTAGTAAATAAAAAAAAAGTTTTATTATAATAAGATGATAATAAGTATCCGAAAAAAAAGTATTTGAGACCATTTTAAAATGTTATGCATATTCCCTATTCGTTCAATAATTAATCGAAAGGAACTTCGTTCCATCTGGGTGGCCCTTGACACCTTTTAGGTTTTTTTTTATTATTGTTATTTTTTTATATTTTTTTCTAGCCATTTATTTGATAACTCAACCAGTTATATTCCCATGCATCGCGGGAACCGCTTAGCAAGCGATGGTGCAATATGTACATTCCATTGCATCAGAATCCAGGAATTATAACAATCAAAAAGCTTAATTCGCACTTCACATAAATGTATTATTTTATTATAATTTTATAACAATCCTAATGCTGAATCTGCACTTCTCACCATTGTATTTCATTATAATTAATTTTAAATATAATTGTCACTCTTGTTTTCTAATATCGGGCAAGCAGTCGTCATTTTAGTTGTAACATAGTTTGTAATTTTAAATAAAGTATTTTTATAATTTTGTTTTTTTTTGGATCCTCGGCTGCCACCGTACTTAATTGGCGCAGTCGGTAGGATACTCGCGGGCCGGGTCGCGAGCAACGTAAATTATATATTCTTGAAATCAAGATTATCGTCTCGCGGTCCATCCGGGAAGCTATCAAGTTTCAACACGAGTATCCTGAATCTACAAGGCGGCGCAGCGAGGTGTATCCGAACATTGATACTCCAGAGAAATCCAAATTAAAACTGCCCCAACGTAATTCTTATCAACATACTAACCAAAATCCCCAACCATCCCGTCCTATGAGCGGTGTAACCCATTTTGTACCTAAAAACTTACCACCTGCTGGACATGACTGGAGTAAACATGGAAATCCACCCCAATTAAATTATTTTAAGACTCGGGAAATGAATTTCCATGAAAGCAACAATCAAAATTATGACTGTTATGACTATTATGAGACTGACGATTACTATGACGATTATTATAACCAACACCCAGAATATTATTATAGTGACTACGAACCTGTAGAACAACCCCAGTGTCTTCAACAACCAAATGATCTCATACCCTTTGAATATACTGTTGTTGAACCCCCACCATCAACTTCTAATAATGAACAGGATTTTCAGAAAATCAAACCATTAGACAAACCAAAATAGAAATTAATGTTCAATCTCAACGTCAGTTACCTCATATCCAGATTAAAAATCCACCATTAAAGTTTCTAATAGATACTGGTGCAAATCAGTCCTTTATAAGTCCAGATGCAGTTGAAAAATATTTCAATAATTCCAATTTAAATTATGAACCTTTTGAAGTATCTAATGTTCACTCTGTGAGCAAACATAAATATTCCATAACCATTCCTTGCTTTAATGAGTTTAAAAGTAATGATCATATAAAATTTTACATTTATAAATTTCACAATTATTTCGATGGTCTAATAGGTACAGATTTCTTAGACAAATGGGAAGCAACCATAGATTATAAGAAAAAGTTATTTGTTACTAAAAATGCTTCAAACCCCATACAGGTTTATAATTCGCGTAATGTAAACTTATACGAGGATATAATACCCGCTGGTTCCTCTAAATTAGTTAAACTACCAATTAATATCCACATAGGGGAAATTTTATTTTTATTTATTTATTTATTTATTTATTTATTTATGTACCATCAAAACTTACAAAATATGAACATATACAAAGAAAAAAAAACATGTACAAAGGATCAACTTATCTCTTTAAGAGATCTCTCCCAGTTATCCTCCAAAGTAGGATAAAAACATTATAAATATGCGGTCGGGCACGTAGATAGACAAAAATAATTTTAATGATATTTTTAATATATAAATCATACATACTACATAAAATATATACGTTATCTATAATAATAATAATAATAATAATAATTATTATTATAATAATAATAATTGTAAATACATATATTAATGTTACATATTTACATACAAATATACATACATAGATACATACATACATACATACTTCATCATATATTAATAAGAATTTAAGTTATTGAAGAGAGATAGTGCTCTTTAACTCTAGTTTTAAAGGTGCTAACAGATGGATTTCCTTCAAAAATATGTTTTGGAAGAGAGTTCCAAAGGCGAGCTGCAACAATAGTAAAGGAGTTCGAATAGAAAGTGGTATTGTAAGAAGGTACTTCCAGAGAATTTAGTGAGACACACGAACGAAGAGGTCTCGTTCGTGGAATTGGAAGTTGAAAACGTTCACGTAAGTAGGAAGGAGAAGAAGTTCTAAAGATTTTAAAGATCAGGGAAAGAATACTTACATTCCGGCGAAGACGAATAGGGAGCCACTTTAATTTTTTTCGGTATTCGGACACATGGTCGTATTTGCGCAATACGTAGATAAAACGAACGCACAAATTTTGAAGTCGATCAAGCTTATTAAGTAACTCCTCAGAGACATCTAAGTAGCAAACGTCGGCGTAATCAAGAATAGGAAGTAAAAGAGTTTGTGTTAACATTATTTTTGTGCTTAGAGGAAGGAAATTCTGCAACCGCCTAAGTGAATGAAGAGAGTAGTGCAGCTTTCTGTTAACATCATTAACTTGCTCTGACCAAGAAAGATTACAATGATGCCAAGGTTTTTCGATTTGTCTGTAAATGGTATGGGAATAGTATCATAAAACAAAGTGGGTAAATTTACATTATTAATTTTATTGCGCAATTGTTTGCTACCGATGATCAACGCTTGTGATTTCAACGGATTCACAAGAAGACCGTATTCATCAGCCCACTGCTTAATCCTCTTGAGATCACTATTTAGTGCGTCTATAGTAGCGGCAAGGTCGTCGATAGTTGTATGTCGATAAATCTGCAAATCATCTGCATAGATGTGGTAGTGACAAGAAATTATTTTTGAGATTTCGTTGATAAATAAAAAGAAGAAGAGATAACACGCCGCCTTGAGGAACACCGGCAGAGATAGCTGCCCAGTCAGAGTTTTCCTCATCGGTGCAAATTCTCTGCCAGCGACCGCGAAGGTAGGAATTAAACCATTCGATTACTGGAAGTGAGATATTAAGAGAGCGTAATACACCAATCATTACATCGAAGTCAACTGAGTTGAAGGCGTTGCTAAAATCAAGTAATATAAGAATTGTAACTTTTTTAGTGTCCATAGCAAAACGTATATCCTCAGTCACTTTAAGGAAAGCAGTTGTGGTGCTATGGAAAGGACGGAAACCAGATTGGAAAGGATTAAGGAGATTATTTAACGAAAGAAAAGACGTGAGCTGTTTATAAACAGCGTTTTCAATTAGTTTAGATAAAATAGGTAAAATTGAGATAGGACGAAATTGTGAAAAGGAAGTAGGATTAGCGGATTTGGGCAATGGAATGACATGAGCCAATTTCCAAGCATGAGGATAAGATTTGGTTATAAGGGAGAAATTTACAATGTGTGTAATTAAAGAGACCAAAATGTCTAGTATAGGAATAAGCATATCGCAACTAATATTATCGCTTCCAACTGCTTTAGTTGATATGGCCAGAATACCCCTCTTAATATCAGTCTCCGTAATGTCCTGGAAGCAAAAAATATCACAGATAGGTGGAGTGACAGATGCCAATTTTTGAATAGTTAAAAGTTTGAGAGAGAAATATTCAAGGGAAGATAAAATGTAACGGCGCTTTGCGTCCCTACACATCCTATTGCAGAGATTACGCAGCTTTTTATAAACAGCTATACTATCGTCGCTAGGATTTTTTTTGCAATATTTTTTTGCTTTGTTGCGCTTGAGCATAGCTTTCCTGATCAACGGACTAAGCCAAGGCGCAGGAAAATGTTTAACCCTTACAGGTTTCAGTGGTGCATGTGAATCAAATAAAGCAGTAAGGGTTGAGTTAAAAGAAATAACCTTGTCGTCTACAGTAGCAGCATTGTAAACAGAAGACCAATCACAAGTAAATGCGTCTTGGTTTAGAGCTTCGAGATTTATTCGTTTAAGGTTACGACGCAGAATTACCTTTTTTAAACTTTTTGGGACAGTCAAATTATATTGTAGGAAGAGGAGATCGTGGTAAGAAAAAGGAGAATCGGGTTGACCGAATTTAAGTACATTCTCTGATTTGGAAACTAAAATAATATCTAACAGTGATGCATCATATATTGGGGAAAAATGAGTTGCCTGAAGAGGTAGGATAGACATATCATAAGAGGAAATAATAGATTTTAATTTTCTAGATCAGTAGTCATTTTTTATGAGACATGTATTTAGGTCACCCATAATTATAAAATGTTCAAAAATGGGAGAAAAGTTGTCAAGAAGGAGTTCTAAGTCATTGAAATAGTTAACGTTTAGTGATGGGCTATAAACAACCCCAAGAAGAAGTTAGGAATGTAAGGAAGAAATTTCAAGAAACAAATATTCCAGTTTGTCTGGAACGGTGTTAGGAGACTGGCTTACGACGCTGAACGAAATGGAGTTTTTGAGGTAAATACCTACTCCACCTCCTCTTTTATTAGGACGATCATTACGTATCAGCGTAAAGCCAGGAAGAGAATAGAGAGTGGAAGAAAGGGAAGGTTTTAACCAGGTCTCTGAGACCAATATTCCATCTACTGCGACGTTACTAAAAGATGCCAGAAGGTCGGGAAAGTGTGCCGGAGTGCATTTATATGAATGAAATTTAGACATTTCTTACTATTAAGAAAAATTGATTGAAGTTTGTAATCTAAAGGAGAAAAAGAGTCATCGTCTAGTAATGAATTACTGTTAGCGCTAAGAAAATCATTCGAGGAAGAGCATGAAAAGTAGTCATTGTCTACGGTGTTTAAAATAGATGAATTATACATATTTTTATATGAATCTTAATATAAAATAAATATACTACAATATGTTAAATAAGGTATACTAATAACAATAAAAATCACTTAGTATATAACATAAACTTATCCTAAAATACCAGGCTTAAAAAAATGACAAATATCATTAAGTCGAAAAACATAAAAAAAAATCAAAGAGAAAGTATTATAAAACAAAGTAAAAAAAGACATAATTAAAACTGAGTAAAAACGAATTGTACTGGATTTTAAAAAGTAAAAATAACATAATTAAAACAGTAAAATAGATTCTAATGAAAATTTAAATGTTAAAAACATTGAATATCTTAAATTGACATTCAATGTTAAAAACATTGAATATCTTAAAGGTTATAAAACAATGAATATACAGCTTAACTATAAATACAAATAATTAATTAAAGTAGAAAAGGAAACTTCATTATCTATGTGCTGTATAGTTTTAAATCTATGCCTGTGGCGAAGTTTATAAGAACTTGATGTTGACAGATGAAACATAAATGACATGTGACAAATGAAGGGAATTTGATAAAATAATAACATCTTACAATAAAACTAAAATAAGTACTTATTAAAAAAAAAACTAATATGAAAACTATGACTAGATTCTTTCAGTATTATTGTTGAAATATATGAATAAGTAAGAAGTCTCTTCACACAGACAGCTACAGAAAAACAAACTCTTTGAAACTTAATGGATGAACAAATGTTGAACTGAGAAATAAATATTATTTACCAGAGTTTTTAATAATTCGACGGGAACGTGATGATTTAAGATCTTGTGATAATGGTTGTAATTGTGGAAAACTCTTGACCAGTGGCTGAAGTTCAGTTAAAGAAGTAAGCTTCTTTCTAGTGTTGTCGGGCAAAGCAATGACAATAACACCATCAGAAGTCCAACAGCTCTTCATACCGAAGTGTTTCCAAGTGTGACCAGATGTAGATGCCTTTGGAAGTTGAGGTTGGGATTGTGCCAGTGCAGTGTCAAATTCACTCATGCGTTTCTCAAAAAGTGCTACTATCTCCTTCATGTTCTTATTAAGTTCCGTGTGTAAATCCATTATACTCAACAATAGAAAATATATTTGCCAGGTAATGTAGGAAACTTTTCTAATATATTTTTATATCATTTACTACTACTAAGATAAAAATTATAACAAATATTAAATAAAATATAGAGAGCAAAAACTTTTGTTGTTAATTAGAAGACTACCCGCAAAAAAAAGTCCCAGAGCAAACGATTTCGCGTTGCATTATAAAAAAATGTTTGACATCTGTTAAAGATAATAGAGCTATAGTAGAAATTTTTAATCCAAATCGTAGTGACATAATATTTTCTTTAGACCAGCCCATTCAAGCTGAGTTATATAACACTGAATATTTAAATACTGAACCAATTAGTGAACGAGAGAAGGAAGTACTATCTCGTCTTCGAACTGATCATTTAAATGAAGAGGAAAAAATTAATTTAGAAATTCTTTGTGGCCGGTACGCGGATGTATTTTACTTAGAGGGTGAGCCATTAACCTTTAGTAATACTATTAAGCATTCAATTAAAACCACAGACGAAATTCCCGTATATACTAAAAGTTATAGATACCCATTCATACATAGGGGAGAAGTTAGGGATCAAATCCAAAAAATGCTCGATCAAAGTATCATAAGACCCTCTGACTCAGCTTGGAGCTCTCCAATATGGGTAGTTCCTAAGAAAAGTGACGCTTCAGGGAAAATTAAATGGCGCCTTGTCATAGACTTTCGGAAAGTTAACGAAAAAACCGTCGATGATAAATATCCTATTCCAAATATATCTGATATTCTGGATAAATTAGGTAATTGTCAGTATTTTAGCACCCTAGATCTCGCAAGTGGCTTCTACCAAATTGAGATGAACCCTTCTGATATATCGAAAACTGCATTTAATGTAGAACACGGGCATTTTGAATTTTTAAGAATGCCCATGGGCTTAAAAAACGCACCATCAACCTTTCAAAGGGTAATGGATAATGTGTTGAAGGGTTTACAAAATAACATATGTCTCGTTTATCTCGACGATATAATCGTTTTTAGTACTTCTCTTCAAGAACACATAATTAATTTAGAAAAGGTTTTTAAAAGGTTAAGAGATTCAAACTTTAGAATACAAATGGATAAGTCAGAGTTCCTGAAAACAGAAACTTCTTATTTAGGACATATAATTACTAAAGAAGGAATAAAACCTAACCCTGATAAAATAGCTGCTATCCAAAATTATCCTATTCCTAAAACAGCTACGGAAATAAAACGATTTTTAGGTTTGCTGGGCTATTATAGAAAATTTATTCCTGACTTTGCTAGAGTAACAAAACCTATGACTCAATGTTTGAAAAAAGGCTACAAAATAACTTTAGGACAGGACTACATTGACTGTTTCGAAAACTGTAAGAGATTACTTGTTAATGACCCCATCCTTCAATACCCAGACTTTTCCAAAGACTTTATACTGACTACAGATGCTTCAAACTTAGCAATAGGAGCAGTACTCTCTCAAGGCTCCCTTGGCTCTGATAAACCCATAGCATACGCATCTAGAACTCTTAACTCCAGTGAAATTAACTATAGTACGATCGAAAAGGAGTTATTAGCAATTGTTTGGGCCACTAAATATTTTCGTCCATATCTTTTTGGAAGAAAATTCAAAATTATGACTAATCATAGACCACTTCAGTGGATTATGAATATTAAAGAACCTAATTCAAGATTAACTAGATGGAGACTTAGTTTAAGTGAATATGACTATACTGTGGTATATAAACAGGGTAAGTATAATAGTAATGCAGACGCGCTATCCCGAATTGAAATTCACAATGAAGAGGCTAGCTCAACAGTTGTGAATACCTCTGAAAAGTCACTCTCCAATATAAGCTCTCGAACTGCCACTGTACATTCTGACTCAGAAAATCCCTTTTTAGAAATCCCCATAACAGACGACGCCCTAAATAAATTTCATAGACAAATTATCTTTAATATCGTCGGTGACATTAAAAATAAGCCTATAGTAACAAAATTATTTGAAAACTACTTCAAAGCTACCATATCGATTTCGAGCTCAAATTTAGAAAATGATGTAATAAATGCAATAAAAGAATACGTCAACCCTAAAATAAAAACGGGTATCCTCATCAACCCTCCGTTGGGAATGTATAAAATAGTTCCTGTAATCCAAAATAATTTTAAAAATTCTGCTATGGACATTGTTCTGACAAAAACTGATTTAGATAACGTTAAAGATTATTTTAAACAGCAAGAAATTATCAAAAATTACCACGAAGGTAAAACTAATCATCGTGACATTAACGAGTGTTACTTATCTTTGTCAATAAGATATTTTTGGCCAAAAATGAAAGAACAAGTCACAAAATACATAAATGAATGTCCAATTTGCGGTCAAGCAAAATACGATAGAAACCCTATTAAACAGAAATTTAAAATTGTCCCTCCTCCAAGTAAACCTTTTGCTATAGTTCATTTAGATTTATTTAGTGTCGAAAATCAAAAATATCTTACAATAATCGATGCTTTTTCAAAATATGCACAGAGCTATAACCTAAGAGACGGTACTGCAATCAGTGTCGTACAGGGATTATTAACGTTTTGTACTCATCATGGAGTTCCAATTACAATCGTTACTGACGGAGGTCCCAAATTCACAAATCAATTATTTTTAGAATTTCTTAGACTTCACAAAATAAGTCATCATAAAATTCTGCCTTACACACCCAATGAAAATGGATTAATAGAAAGACTTCATTCCACCCTATTAGAACATTTAAGGATTTTAAGATTGAATAAACGTGGAGAGTCTATTACTAACCTTATGCCATATGCTCTTCTAGCTTACAACAGTTCTATACATAGTTTTACTAAATGTAGACCAATAGATATCATAACTGGACATTTTGATCCCCGTGACCCTATAGACATAGACTTAACAGAACAACTATTACAACAATACACACAAGACCATCGTGACCGCATGATTAAAGTTTATGATATTATGAATGAATCCTCTTTACATAGGCGTACCCAAATTACTGAAAACATTAATAAAAATAGGGAACCTGAGACTTGTTACTTACCAGACCAACAAATATTCATACGAAACCCTAAAGCATCCCGACAAAAACTTACCCCTCGCTTTACTCGTGACAAAGTTTTAGCTGACTTACCGATACACATTTACACGAAAAAGAAACGAGGCCCAATAGCCAAATCTAGACTCAAAAGAGTACCTATAAGTGCTCAATTGTTACAGAATGACGATCCTGTTAGCAACCTTGACGAAAGCAGAAGAATTTGACCTAAGTAGCCTGGACAATGGACCGGGTATTTTACCGTTTAAGTTAGGAACCGCTAGAATCATTTCCCACTACCACTCCTTCATACAATGCGTAGATTTATTTAAGATTCGTGATAGTTTAAACTCAGTTTAGGAACAAATCGATAATATTCATCCAATTTTAAGAAATAAAACCCTTATACTTTTTCAAACGCACACTGAATATCTTGTAACTAAATTAGAAAAAGTTTCACAGCAATTGAAAACCTTTGAGACTAGTCGTGTTAAAAGAGGGCTTATTAACGGTTTAGGTTCAATAACAAGGACTATTTCAGGAAATCTCGACTATACGGATGCTATAAAGTATGATAATGCAATTAAAATATTAGAAGGAAATAATAATAAAATTGTTAACGAATTTTACAATCACATTAGTTTAACCAAAAAATGGTTATTTCAAAATAATGATATTATTAATAACTTAACCATTAATCAAAGAAAATTGGAAAATTTGATAAATAATTTAACTAGTGTCAATAGTATCCTCGAAACGGATATTACAACTTTTACGCACATGACTCAAATTTTCTTAATTTTAGGAGATAATATTGAAACTATAACGGACGAATTATTTCGATTAGAAAATTGGTTAGCTTTCATTCATGCTCAAAGTACACATCATTCAATGTTATCTATAAATACGCATAAAGATATTTTAAATAAGCTAAATAACCTCTACAAGAAAGAGGAACTTTTAGACATTAGTTTTAGAGACTATTTTGATGTTATTAAAGTAGGTTATTATTATAATGATAGGAATATTGTGTTAATCTTTAAGTTTCCGATTGTCTTTCCTAAATTTTATTTCTTGTATCACCTATCCGCAGTACCGAATAAGAATAACCAAATCCTTATTCCCCCTAAACCATTCCTAGCAATTCACAATAAAGATTTTATGTACATAGAGGCTGAATGCCCGAAGGTCAACGGATTTTATCTCTGTGATAACAAGTTTAACAATCCCTATGGAAAACAGCCCGACTGCATAGAACGTCTCATTACGACGCAGCAGATACAAAGTTCATGTCAATTTATATCCTTGATCCTGACTACGGAAGCCGTGGAACAACTTGACGACAAGCATTATATTATAACATTTCCGGAGCCATCAAGTTTAAAATTATCCTGTAATCAGCAACAATTTATAAAAGTACAAGGCAGTTATCTTGTAACACTACCTCTGGGATGTTTAATAGAAAGTTCAGAATTTACAATAATTAATAGCAATGATCACATAAGAGGAAAGCCACTGAAAATAATAGACCTACACAGTTCTGAAAAAATTGAAGTTTCACAAACGTCATTACAACTAAACACTATCGACCTTAAAAAACTTCAAGAAATAAGTAACGAAATATCATTGCAGCCGAAAATTTCAGGAACAACTGAAACAGACAGTCTTTATCATACTACAATCCAGTAGCGGATTTAGGCTTAGGCCCTTGAGGCCCGGGCCTAGGGCGGCAAATTTTGAGAGGCGCCAAAATTTTTAAGATGATTAAAATTTAAAATCGATTGGGTTTTCTGTAAACTGCAAGACCAAATTTTAAAGTTTATTTTATTGCGCTCTTACTATCGAAACATATTAATACCATTTTGAGGGTAGAATTTCTTTGTTAAAATAATTAATCAGGCAAGTCCTAAAATTTGAAGTATCTAACAAAAAGATTTAAAAAAATTACATTACAAGCAATTTATTATTAATTCTATATTTAATTGTTATGTTAAAAAAATAAATGTTTAATTTATACCTGAATTAGATTTCTTATTATTATTGTTATTATTTTAATTATTTTATACACACACACATATATGTACATACATGTATATATATATATATATATATATATATATATATATAAATATTAATAATATATATATATATATATATATATATATACTGTTACAAAAGATAAAGGGCGCCATATCGTCTCGGGCCTAGGGCGTCCTCAAACCTAAATCCGCTACTGCTACAATCCCATTATATGGAATAATATTAAGTGCAAGCGCACTAAGCATTGCTGTTATAATATATAAAAAGCTGAAGAATCGTAAAAGCCTTAAAGTCAAGAAAGAACAAAAGCTAACAGGGGACGAGGAAGGAAATTGTAATCACGTGGAGAAGATTTTACAGCACTACTCGAGATCTAAGGACGTCAAATAGATGCTGTTCTTCAGGAGGGAGGAGTTATATTCCCATGCATCGCGGGAACCGCTTAGCAAGCGATGGTGCAATATGTACATTCCATTGCATCAGAATCCAGGAATTATAACAATCAAAAAGCTTAATTCGCACTTCACATAAATGTATTATTTTATTATAATTTTATAACAATCCTAATGCTGAATCTGCACTTCTCACCATTGTATTTCATTATAATTAATTTTAAATATAATTGTCACTCTTGTTTTCTAATATCGGGCAAGCAGTCGTCATTTTAGTTGTAACATAGTTTGTAATTTTAAATAAAGTATTTTTATAATTTTGGTTTTTTTTGGATCCTCGGCTGCCACCGTACTTAATTAACCTATTTATGATATTATTATTGTTATTTTTTTTTTGTTTTTATTAATTACTTAATTTCATTATAAATAACTTATAAGATTTAATATATAAGATTAGATTTAACTACCTACCTGAGAAGAACGGTCGTTAAAGCAGAGGTATAAAGAACTAATCTGATGGTGGCAGCAGCAATTTTACAATGTTGTGGCTGTCTATGTCCTATAATAAACAACCAATATTTGAAATGTTCGAAATGTTTTGAGGGATATCACTTGAATAGTGCTAATGTGAATACCGATTGTTTTTTCGAAACCATGGCATCTAACCAAAAAAAGTGTTGGATTTGCTCGATTTGTCTCAATAAAATGTCTAAAAATGTTATTACGTTATTATGTTATTTCCTTTCAGATCGTCTGTAGGTGTCAATCGCCTGTAGATGTCAATACACCTACATGCGATCTGAAAGGAAATGCATATGAACAACAATCTCCTAGTATCAACATTACACGGAGAAGAAAGCGCACCATAGCTCTCTTGTTAGATATGTGAGATAATATGAATAAAGTTAGATATAAATATGATTTCATGACGGTCAGGCCATTTGTTTAATCACCTTGATGATCTGTCAGATGGAATGCCTTGACGAGCTTTCAAAGTGTAGACATTATTAAGAATAAAATTGCTAAATTTGGATATATTGAAGTTATTTTCTCTGAACATATCACCTTACCTTAAAATTAATAACTAAAAATATAATAATTATCATTAATAAAGACGCTATTTCCACATTCACTGTTCATATTTATTATCAGAAGTGCGATAAACCTAATAAATTTCGTAAAATGGGTAACCGAAACCACCAAAACACATACATCGGAAATCAAAAAGAAGATGGCGATTAGAAGATACGAATAGTAAGTCATCGTACACCTCCGATATGAGTTCTAAAAGTTCAATAAAGAAAAAAAAGATTGTTCGTGTGTCAATCGATCTCGTACTCGTAGTGATACTAGCAGGCAGTCCGCTGGTACACCGGAATTAAATGAGACTGTCTCTGCCTCGGGCTGTGTTGCTTTTTGTAGCAAAGATAATAGAACAACGCGTTCAAGAAATTCTGCGACCGGACGAGACTTACTTCAACACTCGTTGATAGAAACAAACGGTGAGGCGTCTAATAGGTCCAGCCTCTCGGACACGTGTGTGGCTGCGGTGGTACTAAACATTTCCGGACTGAATACGCAAAATTTGCCTGCTGTTACTATTATCGAGGCTACACTTGCTACCGCTGCTGCTGGGCCTGTTCAACGCTCTTTTGTAGGAGATCAAGCTAATAAATCAGGTCATTGTAATTCCAACCAATGTTGTGTTAAATAGTAATGATTTCGCCCAATTATTAAAATCTTTTGTAAAACCTGGTTTGTCATCATCTATTAATACGAACGTAAATAATATGATTTCCGAATTTGGCCCAGCCGTTAAAAATCATAGAATTGATTTATGGTTATCGAAAGTGAATGAGTGTGCGTTAATATATCAGTAAGACGAAGCACATATTAAGCATTATGCTTTGCCTTAACTTGTGGGTAATGCAAAAAAATGGTATCAGGGTCAAACGTCGGTATTACGTAATTGGGGCGAATGGCAAGTTCTTTTGTGTAACGCTTTTCCTCCTGAGATCAATTACGGTGTGCATTTGTCGGAGATGCTTGAACAGCGACTTAATTTTTATAAAAATTTAGACGAGTATTATTATGAAAAAATTGTGTTATTAAATGCGTGTGAAATTTCTGGTAAAAGAGCCGTCGGTTGCATTATACATGATATAGATGATCGAACGTAATACAAAACAGGAACTACCTAATCTTGATAAGAATGATCTTAGTAATCAAACAATTAAATTAATGGTTTTATCCGATACAAAAATAAAAGTGTAAATATATATTAAAATGTTATTGTACAGATTTAAAGGATATTGAAATATATATCCAGAATACTTAGAGATATAAATTTACAATATGGTATACAGGAAGGGGTTTATCAGATTAGAAATAGTAAATGCGATTTATTAATATTAAATTTGGCCAGTTTTAAAGATCCTCAACCTCTTTATTTTTTTAAAGATAGGATTATTGCTCGCGCTATTCCTATTATAATCAATGAATCCAAACTAGATTTTAATAACGAGCAGTTACAGTGCTTAGCCACGCATACTTTGGAGCCACCTAGATAGATACCTACTGAACAGAAAGAAATAGTTTACAACCTTATTAATAAATATCGAGATTGCTTTTCTCAAAATTTGTGTGAATTAGGGTGTACGAGTATTTCAGAATTGAATATTAAATTGTCAGGTGATATCCCTGTTGCTTTCCGTCCCTATAGACTTAGTTACTCTGAAAGAGATATTGTCCGTAACATGGTGAAAGAGTTAGAAGAAAATAATAAAAAAATAAAATAAAAATCAGTTTATTTCATATCATGATTGCATACAATAGTTGTCGTGGAGTCATCATTTAAGCATAAAATGTCTGTAGTTGAAGACTCCGCTCTTCCCTTATATTAAAGTAACTTTACATAATATGAAATTAAAAGTAATGGACTATAAAGATAAACAAAAATATAAAAAAGACTACCAAAGAGTGTGTGTGAGTGTGTATGTGTGTATGTGTGTGCGTGTGTGTGTGTGTGTGTGTGTGTGTGTGTGTGTGTGTGTGTGCGTGTGTGTGTGTGTGTGTGTGTGTGTGTGTGTGTGTGTGTGCGTGTGTGTGTGTGTGTGTGTGTGTGTGTGTGTGTGTGTGTATGTGTGTGTGTGTGTGTGTGTGTGTGTGTGTGTGTATGTGTGTGTGTGTGTGTGTGTGTGTGTGTTTTGTAGAGTACAAACAGTATGAAACTATGATAAGCTTTGCAAAAGAGATTCTGTTTCTGAATAATTTAAGGTTAATAACCATGACCTAACCATAGTTTTAGTGTCGTTATATTTTGTATCATAAAAATGCAATTTGTAATTTATTTTATTAAACAACTCTACTGACCGGTTTTTATATTGTTGGCTGGCAAATTTTGTTTTTGTTTTTGGAGAGTATAGCTTAGGACAATTATTTCTTTTCCTCTGTAGTTTGGGATTGTATGGTAGAACTTTATGCGCTTTGAGAATAATATGAAATATATATAGTTTCCTTACTGTCATTAGCTGACACAGTTCATAGAGTTTTTCCGTGGAAAATGTTATTTTTTTAAAGTACATTACCTTAAGAATCGATCTTTGAACGCGTTCTAGTTCTATAAGCTTAGATTTACTAGCTCCACCCCATATTGTTATGCAAATATATCAGGACAGACTGTACCAAAGAAATATAAATTTCATTTAAAATAATCCTATTACCATTCCTGTTTTTGTTCGCAATTATATTTCCTGGTAGAACATGTCTCAACTCCTTGAATACCCATATGAGCTTACGTACTCTACTCATGACTTGTTCTAGTTGCGGGTACCAAGTCATTCGTTGGTCAACTACAACTCCCAGATATTTAATTTGAGTAACTTGTTTTATAGTAGGACAGTTACAAGATGCTCTATCTGAGGTGTCATCACAGGTGTGTATGCAGAGAAGGAAATCGGGTTGCGATTTGTTATATATATTAAAACAAATGAAGTTAGTTTTCTTAGTATTTAGTGGTAGCAAATTTTTCTCTAACCACGTTGCAATAATAGCCAGCCCTTTTTCTGCACTTTCCTTTGCGTCGTCCCAAGCTTTCCCAGTAAATACAATAGCGGTGTCATCTGCGTAGGAAACTAGTTTTGCATTCTTTAAGTTCAGGTTGCAGAAATCATTTATATAAATCAAAAATAGCGTAGGCCCTAGTACGCTTCCTTGAGGGACGCCGTATGTTACATCGGCCTCGTCACTAGCAATTTGGCCAAGTTTGACTTTTTGAGTTCTACCAGTAAGATAGTCCTTGAATAAAGAAAATGGTATCCCACGAACCCCGATAGCCTTTAATTTACGCAAGAGAATAGAAACAGAAACGGTGTCGAAGGCCTTCATAAGATCTAGAAAAACCGCTATGCACTTATTTCCTTTGTCGAGCTGATCGGTCACCAGAGAAGTTAGTTCAATTACCGCATCCTCTGTTGACATTTTTTGTCTAAAACCAAATTGTGAAGGAGATAGTATGTTGCATTTATTGAAAAAACTTAGAAGGCGAGTATTTAGCAGTTTTTCCAGAATTTTAGAAATAGAAGTTAATACAGATATAGGTCGATAGTTATTGATGTCGTCCTTGTTACTCTTAAACACCGGAGTAACGATTGATTTCTTTAAAGGCGACGGGAAACTTCTTTTTTGGAAGCATAAGTTAGCTAGATGGGTGATTACGGGCACAACTTCGTTTTTTGCCAGTTTTAAGAATTTAGTGGGAATAGTATCCCAGCCTGGAGCACTGTCGGATCTTAAATTCATTAAAGTGCTACAGACTTCGGTTTGATCTGTTTTCAGAAGTACCATTGAGTTTACATTTGGTGGAAGTATATTCAAAAATTTTTTGGGTCTGCCAGATTTTATGTTCAGAGCCAGGTCTCTGCCTATATTTGAAAAATAGCAGTTCACGAAGTTTGCGGATTTAATTGGTGATGATTTAACCTGACTCAGTTCTAAATTCTCTTTTCGTGATTTTCTTGTGTAAGTTATGTTTTTAATGTTCTTCCACAGCAGTCTGTTATTATTTAAAGAATGCGTTATTTGATCTTTGTTATATGCTCTTTTTAATTTTTTTACTAAACTATTGCAATTATTTCTGTAACGCAAGTACGTAACTTTAGCAATTTCATTATGAGGCTCGTTCTTGGCTTTTTTTGTAAAGTATTGCGATTCCGAATACACCTTAGTATACCCTGAGTTATCCATGGCTTCAATATACGTTTAGTGCTAGGTATAGTTGTAGTACGGGTATTTGCATTTATGGATGAAGTTATTTTTTCTATTAAGAGGTTAGTAACTAATTCTGTGTCCTCAATAAACAGTAGTTCTGCTAAGCCAGTGTTTTGCAAATAAATAAGAGCATTTTGGAAGTCAATAGTACTCTTAGTTTTGTCTGCAGTTATCTCATTATTTGTTTTTGCCAGTGATAGAAAGGTAGTTTTATTATCTGTTGTGGTCGTTCCTAAAATTGCTATAAAAGCAGATAGTCTCTTAGGATTAATCTTCAGCATAAAATGATCGAGGCAATATTTTTCTCTTGTAGGTAATGTATGTCCGGCCAAAATTCAATGTGACGATAATGTGGTGAGATAGTTTGTTTTATTTTTGTGCTCGTAATATGGTTCTGATTCAATTGGTATCAAGTTAATGTTTATATAATATTTATAACAATCTTATATCTTTCACACATTTATGGCTTACCTAATAAGATATGTAAATACAATATAGGTATTTAATATCTTCAGGTTACTTCCGATAGTTCGTCAAATCAATATCTTTTACTACCTTAATAATGTACTAGTAATAACAATGATATATAGTTCTAAATAATTCTAAACTCTTAAATCTATTGCTACAACAATATTTCGCATATTTATTGTCAACGGTATTATGTAGTTTCATAAATAATAATATCTTTATTTTACCTACGTACAGAATTACAATATAATAACAATATTATATGTATCAATATTACATATATACCTATCACGGCCATACTGACATATACTTCGCTCTCGAAGTATATACACCTTCTTATATACATATATATATATATGATATATATTACATTTTTTTTTGTTTTGTCAGTTGCCTAGACATGTCAAATCCCCTTCACCCGCTGCTAGTGAGCTAGATTTGCACCAAGCAAAAGACCGACTTTCTTTTTTTATATATTAATATACTTAAACAACATTCCTTAAAAGTAATACATTATAACATTGTTATAGTCCTACTTCTCACATTAAGAGGACAAAATAACAACGGTCGGATGCTTTGAAACAATATCAACTAGCCTCACACCTGCTGCACATGAGACAGGCTAGAACAAAGCAAAGGACTTCAGCAGTTCAGTTCCAACAAATAATATTTTTTTCATATCCATATACTGTTATATTTCCATATAACATCGACTAAATAACATAGAATCACATCAAACTGATCTTATTCATATACTGTTATAGTCCCATATAACATCAACAAAATAACATAGAATCATATCAAACTAATAATATTTTTCTTATATACATACTGTTATATTTTCTTATAACATCAATGTATCTTATGTACTTCAATGTACCTACTTATTTATTATTATTTCATTACAAAATAATAAAGAAAACGTTACAATCATAAAAATCATATAAACGTTATAATAATACCATAAATCATAATTATAATACTAATAATTATAAATTAATTATTATAAGTAATAACAATATTCCTTAAATTTCCTAACAACAAAAATATTTTCTTATTTCTTTAAACTTTATTGTACAACAAAAATCTGCAATTGGGGGACTTTAATGTTACAGCATTAAATACCGTCATCACACACAGATAAAAAACTACTAGGGTACAATATAAAAAAAAAGGTTAAAAACTGACTGACATCACTATACTAAAATATATAATATATTTTCTATTTAAAAATATCATAAGGTAATAATCTTGAACATAAATCTTACATACAATATACTATATACTAAAATAAATACAAACTACAATTAAAATTTGTGAATTATGAACTAAAATTAGTAGCCTTATCAGATCTCGTTAGATTAATAGTTTTTCGTCTAAGTAGAATAAATTCTTGGACGTTTAGGGCTTTGAGCGGCTTCATTGCACTTCAAGATCTAACAGGATCAGAATTATCTAATGTTTTCATTGGACAATTAAATTACATTATATATAATACAACAGTAATATATGTATAATATATACTACAACAATAATGACATATTTAGGATAATATATATAAATAATAATATTTCAATAATAAAATTTAAATATTTATGTTTTATGATTGTTAAGAAATACTGTTTTTTGGTTATATTAACCGATTTAAACCTTCTACCAACTGTTCGGCCAATCCGACACGTTATTAGAGTATTTAACATTAAATACGTAGAAACGTAACGTTACACTTGCACATTATATCTCCAAATTTTTTTAAATCCAAATGCTTCTCATGATTCTTACGATGATAGCACTAGGTTAGCAATTACAAATTCATTTTTTATCTAAATCCTTGGTAACCTACGTTCTCGTAAAGTGATAATAATGATATACAATAAAGTATCGACGAATGAATTTGGTTGTACCGTTTATACATTAAATAACGATTATTACTAGTATTGTTATCGCTGTTAGGCTTAATCTAGAAAGCGAATAAGTACGCCGGGTTTCATATAATTAATACAAAATATTTAGCTACCGGCACAAAGTACTAGTAAACAATACATCCGAGTATTTTTGAAAACATTTCACTTTTTGGTACTCCCAAATTTGTCACAGATATAATATTTTCCGAGTATCTATTTTAGAACGTTGTAGGTACTTTTTGCTCTTACGATTTTTTTTTACTTTACAATTTAAATAAAAATAAGGTAAACAAATTGTAGGCCGTTTTAACACTGATAAAGATGCCATTTTGGTATAAACATCCGATATACTACCACACACTAATTCAAAGAATTGTTATTCACCAAAAGTTAATTTTACCAAAAAAATACTCACAATAAGAGTCTTCTTAAACGAAAGTATACAGAATTGCTTCTTAGGTTGTCTCCGATGTTTTCTTTTTCATTTCATGAGTTTTCTCATGACCTTCCGCTTGTAATGTCCTCATATTTGAATCACAATGCAGACCCCTTGAAAGGGCCTTCGTAGTAACAGTTGCCATTGCAACAATAGCTCTAGTCAATTCTTCAGGCAAGGCATTCCTGTTGCTGCACCAAAATTCAGCGCCTAGATCACTCCTTGAATCGGAGATGGCAGTGTAGAAAATTCTTAAGTTCTATAAAAAATATATAGAAATTAATATTATTATAATTCCTGTGTCCCGGACGTGCTAGTTCCTGATACTCCTCAGACTCGATGAGTATCAACGTCACAAAACTCGGTAGCATCGGATGCAACAAGATCCACAGTCTCGTTGTCCTCCTCTCCTCGGATCTCTTGTGAGAGACTCGAACAACGCCACCTCAGTCAGGTGTTTCGCCTTTGCGATCTCCACTCTGGCGTCTGTTGTACTAGCGTCTTAAATACGCCATGTCGAACCGCGAGATGGCACAGAAGTACGTCCCGACCGAAGTAAGATTGGAAGCTTCACCAGTTTTTCCGTGATCCAGTTCAATCAGCTTCAGCTTTAATATCGATTCTCCTTCCGGCGCATCACAGGCTCGACACTGCACCGGCGAGAGCCATACTGGGTCTGCAGACTCAGCTGGCATGGCTGCGGTAATGCAACCGCTCGGTCCCCATCGCCATGATGCCGGATGGTGTAGTTCATACGTAGAATACAAATCGTGAATTAAATTTAATTCGTAAACCACTTTGTAATTAGAAATCACTCCGCCGTTTCCCAAACTACGCCTGGACATCGTAGAGATGATGAGATTTTCAACATATTAGTAAAGTTTAAATCCCACAAAATGGAATACAACAAATTAACAAATAAAGTAACAACAATGAGGGTATCTTGATTTTATCGATAAAATATAGTTTCGGCAGTCAAACTGTCGATACCGAGGACCGGGATGATCCCACTTCTGATGTTAGATATTGTAAGATTATATAATTAAAAACCACTGAATTAATATAGTATAAAGTATTTAACCAAGCTACTTCACACTATTAATATGATAATATATTTCAATGCATTATCTGGATAAGTTTAAAGAAAAGAAAAATCTAAACAAATATATCATTTAATATAACCAAATGACTCTCGGTACATGAATATAATAAATACAGTAATATAGTCATTACTGTGTAATTATTTAGACACAATTACCAATAACTCAATACGATGAAATACCCATAATAGTTATTACACATATTATAAACAATGTAAGTGTAAGAATCACTTATCTTGCCAGTTGTCCAATACAGATTACCTTTAATAGAGGCTTACAGCCATATTTATAACATAATAACATCGACATAAGCGCCAACAGCAGCTTCTGGAGATTGGTCATATTCACAACTTTAAACATCATTAATTATCTCATAATAACAATATAATAGGACATAACCATTTTAAATGCCTAGAATATTTATAACAATCTTATATCTTTCACACATTTATGGCTTACCTAATAAGATATGTAAATACAATATAGGTATTTAACATCTTCAGGTTACTTCCGATAGTTCGTCAAATCAATATCTTTTACTACCTTAATAATGTACTAGTAATAACAATGATATATAGTTCTAAATAATTCTAAACTCTTAAATCTATTGCTACAACAATATTTCGCATATTTATTGTCAACGGTATTATGTAGTTTCATAAATAATAATATCTTTATTTTACCTACGTACAGAATTACAATATAATAACAATATTATATGTATCAATATTACATATATACCTATCAGATGCGTGAGGATGTGTTTGTATTGAAAAAGAGAGGTACTATTATTAATATAAATTATGAGTAACACAAAGATACCAGACAAACATGTCAAATACGAGCAAATGAATAATAGTCATGCATTAACATTAATACTAGCAAGATCGTTTTCGGATTTGATCTGTAAATTTTCATTATCGTCCAGGCAAAGGAACACTACTCCACGAGAAATCCAGCATTGATAACCATTCGTCTTAGCAAATACACGTGTTTGTGCGAAAAGTTTAGCAGTCTTCTTTGTCATACTCTCTGACACATATATCGGTCTATTTTCTCCGTTTATGTTGAAATATCCTGTATGTAACTTATCATTTATGTTTTTACCCTTGTTGAATCTTTTGATAGACACTAAGAACCTCTCTTTCTTAAGAATTGTGGAGAATTCGGCGATAATAGTGCCGGTAGAGTTTGGTTTGCCAGTTGGCTTGAATCTATAGATGTCTCTGACGTCAGTATCATTAATTTCAGAATCAACGATTTTTCCCAATTCTTTGATGAATTTTGTCAGTTCCCCTTTTCCTTCAAATGTATTTTGGTTATATATCTGTCTCGGTACATTTCAGATTTCAACCATAGCTGAACAGCTTTTTCTTTCCAAAAAATCTACCCTATCTTCTAATGCTATTAAGCGTTTTTTATCCTCCTTCTTCTCTCTATTTAATGATTCTATCTGAGCCAGAGCCACATCATATTTATCGGATAGAAAGCTTAAACTTTCTTTAATTTCATCATTTTGTTTCTGCATGGTGGCTTGCAGCTCCTGGAACCGTAATTCCTGCTGAGTTGTCATAGAACTAAATAGGGTACGCATCTCTTTCATAACATCTCCTATATTCGCTGGATTTTCAAGCTCTGTTTGCGGAGGCGTTCTTAAGGCTCGCCTTTTATTGGTCCTGATGGATACATGCTCATATTCACTTTTCTGCTCCACTAAATCTGGTTCCGAGTCATACTGTAATACGCTGGTTCGATCCTTAAGAAGTTCTAGGTCTTTATTTAGTGGAGAGCGTCTGACCGACATTTCCGTGTTAATTGTATTCGGAATATATAAGCCCAGATGAGGCAAAAGTGTAACGCTTAGCTCCTTCCAGTATATGCTTTGCCTTTAAGCACTGAGTTTAGTTTTAAGATTTAAATTATATAATTTAGAATAAAAAAATAATAATAATAAAAGATATATGTAACGGTTTATTAAAAACGTCCACAATTCACCCACAGTTAGAACAAAATAAAAAAAATAAAAAAAGTTGTAAAAACAAAAATAATCTTCCTATTACTGAGATTAGAATTCAGGTTTTATTATACCAGCGGTTGTAGCGCGTACCGTTTACCAATATACCACTTCACGTTTTAACACTGATGCTCAAATTGTCTACTATATATGTTAAGAAAGTCATTAAGTCGGTACAGAGAGTTCATTGGCCGATGAACCTGTTTCTTGTCACTGTGTAGACACTGCACTTCGTCAATTTGATCGCGTAATGTTTTTGAAATATTGTATTTAATAGTTAATATCACTTTTGTCAAAAAATATACAACTGACTTGTTTTGCAAATTGGAAGAGCCATGTATAAGCCCAGAATATTACTTTTCTATGAAATTTCTACTCAAAGCAAAACTTTTTAAATCAAATTTACACACAGCACACAGAAAAAACGTCTAGTCCAGCAGAGTGCGGGGAGGGAGAGATAATAATAATATAATTGAAGGATCAGATTCTGCGTATGCCAGTCCGATACTTTTAATTTCAAAAAAGACAGATGGCTTTCGTTTATGTGTAGACTATCGAGCGTTAAATAGAAAAACAATTAGAGATCTTTACCCATTACCCCGTATAGATGATGAGATAGACCTCCTCAGTGGAAATTCTTACTTTATTAGTCTGGATATGCTCAGCGGGTACTACCTATCAAAGAAAATTGTAAACATCTTACCGCTTTTGTAACTCCTGATGGTCTTTATCAGTTAAAACGTGCTCCGTTTAGTCTAGCTAATTGTCCAGCAGTTTTTCAAAGAATTGTCAATAGAATGCTTGGGAAGTAACGTGAAAAGTGTGCCATTGCATACATGGATGACCTCCGTATTTCTGGTAAAGATTTTGAAGAGTTTTTAAGGAAACTCGAACAAACTTTTATATTATTAAGAAAAGCGGGTCTTACATTAAATATAAATAAATGTCGTTTTTTGATACTGTTATCAATTATTTAGGGTTTGATATTTCCGCTGAAGGTTAGACCTGGTAAAGCTAAAATTGATGCGGTTATCTCATTCCCGCAACCGAAGAACGTTTATGAGGTTCGACAATTTATGGGACTAGCTAGCTAGTTTCGAAAATTTATTGAAAATTTGCCACGGTTGCCAGATCATTAACTGATTTCACAAAACAAAGCAACCCTTGGAAATGGGAAAAACAGCAACGAGAGGCATTCTCAATTTTAAAAGAAAAATTATGTCAACGCCCTGTTCTTGTTTTATATAATCCCAAATATATTACTGAATTACATTGTGATGCCTCCAAAGTTGGACTAGGAGGTATCCTTTTCCAAAAAGAGTGTTTGAAACCGGTTGCTTATTTTAGCAGAAAAACACCTATAGATGAAGAAAAAATGCATGCTTATGAATTAGAAACTCTCGCCGTGGTTGATTCATTAAGTCGCTTTAGAGTCTATTTATAAGGAACAAATTTTACAATAATCACTGATTGTAACGCTCTGCGTTCTACTTTTACCAAATGAGATATTATACCACGCGTAGCACGTTGGTAGATAGCACTACAGGAATACGACTACTCAATTGAATATAAACCAGGGCGTATTATGCAACATGTAGATGCACTTAGTAGGAATCCGCTTTCAAGTGTTACTGATGACGACAAAGATGAGCATTTTGCTCGCATACTTCAAATCTCCCAAGATGATTGGTTACTCAGCTTACAATTAAATGATTCGAAGATTTGTCATATCCGTTCGGCTCTGGAAGATCCCCACTACAAAGAAATGGTTTATATAAAACAATAATTTGTCCTAAAAAAAAACCGCTTATATCGTAGAGTAGGAAACGATTTAAAATGCGTAGTCCCTAAAGATGCTAGGTGGTACATTTGTCAACGCAATCATGATTACATCAGTTATTTTTCTGTAGTTAAAACACTTGAAAAATTAAAAAAGATTTCTGGTTTCCTAAAATGAAAAAGTTTGTGACTAAATTTGTAAAATCGTGCTTGCATTGTGCATTTGGAAAAGAACCCGCTGATCCCAAAGAGTGATATTTACATAGTATTCCTATAACTGATATTCCATTTCACACTATTCATATTGATCATTTAGGTCCTTTTGTAAAAAGTTCTCATGGTAATCAATACATTTTATTAATAATAGATGCTTACACTAAGTTTTGTTTTATTAAACCTTTGCGTAACATAAAGTCCGGTCCCGCCGTCAAAGTTCTTAAAGAAATATGTTTTACTTTTGGATACCCCAGTAGATTGATTTCTGATCGCGGAACTTGCTTTACTTCACAGGAGTTTAAACGTTTTTGTGTCGAATTTGAAATTCAACATATTCTCAATACGGTTTCTGCCCCTCGTGTTAACGGCCAAGTAGAAAGGTATAATAGAACTGTTTTAAATAGTCTCAGAGTTTATACTGATAAATTAGGTGAGAACAAATGGGATCAAAATGTTGGTAATATACAATGGGGTCTTAATAACACACTCAATAAAGGAATAGGAAAAACCCCGGCTGAAGCACTTTTTTGTAAACTTCCTCTTAGCAAAGGTATATATATTATAAAGGTAATATATTTTAGGTGACAATTTGACTGAAACTAGACAAAACGATAAAAATGTAGTAGAAATAAGACAAGAAATAAATGAATATATACATAAAGATCAGCTTCAACAAAAGCGGAGATTTGACCAAAAAAGAAAAGACGCTAAAATATATGAAATAAGAGATCTAGTTAAAATTTTAAAAAAATTACCATCAAAAGAAGGTAGAAGTCATAAACTTTTACCAAAGTATACGGGTCCTTTTAGAATAACTAATATTATAGGAAATGACAGATACGAAGTTTCTAGTATTCCCGGCTCAAATATTACTAGGGGTATATATTCGAATATTTGGTCTGCTGATCGCATACAACCGTGGGTAACAGTCTCAAGTGACCAAAGTGATTCGTCAGATGATGAAACAGGCTCGATGAATGATTAATATAATTTTAATGTGAATTAGTATTATTACAGATTATGTTTAAGAGGTTAATGATTCTAAACTGTATTCTTGTGTATTGCAATGTATTGATATTGTTTTTGTGATAATTCTCTAATTTTAGTATATGATTAGGATATAAGATGGAATTTAAAGAGGCATTGTAATGAGAAATATTATTATTGTGATAATTCTGTAATGATCGTACTTTAGTATATGATTATTGAAATATTGTAATGAGAAAGTTTTGATATATGTTGGATGAATAGTACGATGGATCTGGAAGTCGGACACGGCCATGAAATCTTGTTGCAATATGGACTCTGAACTTCATGGTGAGGGGTTCGGTGCAGATATTTTATTGTTATCTGGAAGTCGGACACGGTCATGAAGTCTTGTAACAATATGGGCTCTGGACTTCATGGTGAGGGGTTCGGTGCAGATATTTGACGATTATCTGGAAGTCGGTCACGGTCGTCAAGTTTTGTAGCTAAATAAGTTCTTAACTTGGCGGTGAGGGGTCCGGTGCAGATGCGAGGATTATGAGTAGGATTGGAAGGCATGGGTGGCCCGGAATTGGGTAAAGTCCTCGATGCAATCCATTTTATTTATTTCTTTGGGAAGTTTTACACGATTTCATTACGCTTAAGCGTGGTGAAATGAGGGGTAAAATGCCAAAGATAGATACGAGTATGTGAATTGAATAATGCAAATAATGATTTTGTGTACTAATATACTTGAATAACAGAATAATGAAAATGGTTAAGTTAGAAAAAAATTGTTTATTGTTATATTTATTTTTATTTTTATGATAAGTTTGGGGACAAACTTAATTTAGTTAGGATGGCCGAATGTTAGATATGTTAAAAATTCAAAAAATTCAAAATTCAAAATATCTTTATTCAAGTAGGCATTTACACGCACTTTTGAATCGTCAATTACATTAAATTGGTCAGTATAGTCAGTCTGTGAGTAAGCTACCACCAGCTCGGAATGCTGTTCTGCTGAGAAGAGCTGGCCAGAAACTCAACAGTTGCTCTTTTTAAATAAAATTTAACAATGTTTGACTTATAAATTAAATATATTATATTATAACATCAACCCTGCAAATGAGTCAATGACCCAAGTTCCACACATTTCGATCAACCAAAAACTCTTGAATGTTATAGTAAGATTTATTTAAGAATATACCTTTAATTTTAGATTTAAAACCAAGAAAAGGAAGATCTAAGATATCTTGTGAAACCTTATTATATATGCGTATACTCAAGCCCATGAAGGATTTCTTAACTTTTTGAAGTCTAAATTTAGGCGTTACTAGCCTATTTTTATTTCTTGTATTGATTGTATGTCTGTCGCTGTTTTTTTTATAGTCATTTAAATTTTGGCGTATATATAGTAAGTTATTAAAAATGTATTGAGAAGCGACCGTAAGAATACCGATTTCTTTAAAAACTTCTCTTAGGGAGTCTCTAGCTTTTAAGTTACAAATAGCCCGTATAGCTCGTTTTTGTAAAATAAATAAAGAATTAATTTCGGCAGCGCTGCCCCACAGTAAGATACCGTAAGACATACTGTGAAAATAACTAAAATAAACGAGTCGAGCCGTATTAGCGTCTGTTAATTGTCTTACCTTTTTAATTGCAAAGACGGCTGAGCTAAGTTTGCTTGCGAGTGTCGAGAGATGGGGGTTCCACTGGAGCTTTTTATCTAAAGTTATACCTAAGAAAGTTGTCGAGTCAGTCAGTTCTAACACTTCATTGTTAAGGAATAAACTACAATCTTGACTTTTGACATTAGGAAGTGTAAATTCCATGCATTTAGTTTTCTTAGTATTTAATACCAAATTATTAATTTCAAACCAATGAAGAACACGTGACAGAGCACAGTTAACTTTGTCAAAATTAGGTTTATTACGATCAACTTTAAAAATAAGTGAGGTATCATCAGCAAAAAGTACAATGTCACATAGTCCTTTTACGTAAAAGGCCAAATCATTAATATAGAGTAAAAATAAGAAAGGGCCTAGAATAGATCCTTGTGGAACACCCATTTTTAGGTGAGATTCAACCGATTTACAATTATTTACATCAACCGTCTGAACTCTTTGATTCAAGTAAGAGGCAATAAGATCAAGCGCAGCACTACGCACACCATAGTGATTAAGTTTGCAAAGTAATGTTTGATGGTCCACGCAATCAAAGGCTTTAGATAAATCACAAAACACTCCGATTGCATTCTGTGACTTTTCCCATGCGTCGTAAATGTGCTTAAGAAGCGCGGCACCCGCATCAGTTGTTGATTTGCCTTTGGTGAAACCATATTGTTCACTATGCATGATTTCATTGCTATAAATAAATTCTGACATTTGGTTTAGTATAATTTTTTCAAAGATTTTACTTAAAGTAGGTAAAATGGAGATAGGTCTATAATTTCCGGGTATTAGTCTATCGCCACTTTTGAACAAAGGAATTACTTTACTATTTTTCATTAAGTCTGGGAAAGTACCGGTTTCAATACATTTGTTAAAAATTAAGGATAATTGTGGAGCAATATCATTTATAATACTTATTAGTAATTTTACTGACATACCCCAAAGATCACCGGTTTTTTTCATATTTAGATTTCTAAAAGTTTTAACAATTTCATATGATGTAACAGGTTTAAAAACAAAACATTTATTACTGACTCTTACGTTATTCGTCAATTCGACGATTGCATCACATGGTGAAGAATTTAAATTACGCGTGACTGTTAAAGGAATTTCGTTAAAAAAAGTCTCAAAAATAGCCGCCACAGTTGAATTTGAATTTATTTCAATATTATCAATTTTTAACTTAATAGGTCCATTAGCAGCCCTATTTTTCCCAGAAACAATAGATAAAACATCCCAAGTTGCCTTTATTTTATTTTCTGAGTTTAAGATTTTATTTCTTATGTAAATCGACTTAGCTTGTATGCAAACGGTCTTAAATATTTTGGAAAAAATCCTAACTTTATTCAAGAATACCGGATCTTGATTCCATTGCCTCTCACTATATAAATCATATAACTTATCTCTACTTTTTTATATTCCCACGGTAGCCCAATCACTAAATTTAAATTTCAGGTATTTAGTCAAAGTTTTTGGCTTAAAAACCTTATTAAATTCTTGTAACAAAAAACCGAAAATGTTATTATATAAATTATTTGGATTATCATCGCTCATGTTTACTTTACTCACTTTTTGCTGAACAGTATTTTTAAATGTTAGGACCCGGTTTTTTGTAATTGGTCTACAAGTAAACTTTTGGGGCTTTTCACTTTCGTGATTAATTAATAGAGAAAATTTTAGACCACAGTGGTCTGAACTTAAATTCGTCATTACTGTTTCTTCATAAATGTTACAGCGACAGAACACATTATCAATACAAGTCGCGGAAATACTAGTAATACGAGTAGGTTCAAAAAAGACGTTCAGTAAGTTAAATGATTTAAACAAATTTAATAAACGTACACTAGACGAATTTTCTTGTAATATATCTACATTGAAATCGCCGCAAACAATCACGGACTTGTTTTTATGACAAAGCTTAGTTAAAATATCCTCCATTTTGTTTTCAAATTCATCAAAGTCACTAGACCCCCTCTAGCACAAATTAATATGTTCATTGAGCTCAATGCAGGATAGTTCAATAATTCGCTCGACAGAGAGCGCCACTATATCTGATCGAGACTTTAACACTACATCGTTACGAGCTAAGATAAGTGAGCCACCGCGAATAGCTTTCTCTCTACAGAACGAACTTGACAATTTATAATTTTGTACATTTATAATATTGTTATTCTTTGATAACCAGTGCTCTGTAATGCACAATAAACTTATGTCATATTTTTGAACAAAGAGTTCCACTTCCAAAACCTTCTCGACTTGGGTTCAGCTCCAGCCACTGGTCTCGAAGCCGAATTCAGGGGAGGGCTCCTCTTTTTCCCCTGACCCTTTCCCTTTCGGACAACCGTCGACCACGGCTCCTCTTCCGAGGGCCGTGATTGCGCAGCGGGCAACCCCTGCCGTACCGACGACGCTTTACCCGTCTGCAAGACCGGCGTTGAACGCCCTTGCAGACGCGCGTCCGTGGTAGCGGCAGCGGCCAACCCACTCCGCCTTTTATCGGCCGCTAATGGCGGTCGTAGGATTCTCTCCAGGAGGAGACGATCCTCGATCCCACGCAGGCGAGCGTTCATCATTACCCCAACAGAGGTAATGATGGAGCTCCTCAGCTCCTCTAGGGATTCCGCCTCCAATGAGGGCATCTTTACTGCAGCGTTAGCCGCAGTCGCCCTCATTTCAGCGACCTCCCTCTTCGTCGCCCGCATTTCCGCCCTCAGGGCCTCCACTTCCCGTTGAAGACGGGCGATGTCCGCCCGAACGCGACTGCATTCCTCCGGTTCCGTCCGAACAGCTAGGGCTGACACGACTTCCAACAGACTGTTGGTAGAGCCCTGACCATCGTACCCTTGAGGTTCTTGGACTTCGTGCTTACTTCGATGATCGAGGCCGCATGACGTCCAGCGACGGTCCGGAGTCTTCAACTCCCAGTTGGGACGTGTCCAGCATAAGCTGCGTCGTCTTGCTGTCGTGCTGAAAATCTTTCGTCGGATCCCGGCGCGCTCTCAGCCGGACGCGTCCCATCACGAAGGGCCCGAGCGCTCAAAGAGCTCTCGAAAGCGGCCTCCTCCGCCTCCACTCTCATTGCTGCGAGCTCGGCTTTCGCCTTCGCAAGTCCGCTGCCTCGTCCTTTTAGTGCCACTCCTCCACGCCGAGCCGTGTTGACCTTAGCCACGCCAAGAAACGGCTCGGGATCGGAATCTGTAGCACTACCCGGGGACCGGATCACCCCATGGATACGCTTCCTACTAGATGTAAGATGAGAATCCGTCAGGTCGTTGGAGTCTGTGAGCTCAACGACGACCTCATCCACTACGCCACCACGCCTCACACTATTTACTTCTTCTTAAATAATACTTCTTCTTCAAACTTGTAATTAAAATCATGCATTTCAATACATAGTTGCAACTAATATAAGTTAAATCATTATTTTCTCTTGGTTATTGATGTACATTTCTGTTATTTTGCAGTATTTTAGTAGTTTGGTTAATTGTTTGTTTATTGTCGTTTTTATTTTTCCTTTTTTAGCTTCATGTTACTATAAGAACCTGATTGTAATCACTTTGTTTGGCAGTGAACTTGGAAAATTACATATTTACAATCCAATTAATACTATATTGTTTTTTGTCGACTAAGGACTGACGAACGACTTTGACATAACAGTCAGTTGACACTTGACAGATTTGTGGTAAATAATTAAATCATTTGACGTTTGTCGGACGGTCTCTTGGTTATAGACAATATGTACGTTCCATTTCACCATCTGGATTGTTGTATTTATGTGTATTTTAGTGTAACTAGTATTTTATTTAATTTCAACCGTAATCATGTTTAGTAACAGCAAACATTTCTAACAACTAGCTGGGGGATGATAGTTAGCAGTGTGAAAATAATCTTGCTATCTTTTTGTTCTAGTATTAATATATTTACATTAATATAAATATATTTGTAAGCTTTGTATACTATATGTGTGTGCGCAGCCTAATACTGATTCTATGTGTACGCCGCCTAAGTGAGACGTGGGCACACGGACATTAGACTTGAAAGGATTATGAGAAGCCGTACAATAATTTACTAAAGTAATTTATATTGCTAGTTGTGATTGTGAGAAACAGAATAAAACACATAAATTCATTAAATTTGATAATAGTGCGATCTACTAAAATATTGGAAGTAAAAACTTTTAATTGTCGATTTCTCTATTTTTAGGTTAGTATGTAGTGTGGTTACACACCATTTAATATAAAATTTACAACATTGTAAGCTTAAAATAACATTAAATGTCTCTATTTTTAGATAAATCAAATAGTTGTTTTTGCTCCCGCATCATCCAACATATTATAAATCGACAATTGTCAAAGTTTAATTGGATGATAGTAGATCATGGCGAGATTGCAATTTGAAGTTGAGCTAGCAGCGGATGAAGACCCGAAGACTAACATCATAAATATAAAATCATTAACAACAGACGAGGGAATAACATATCTCATACCGCCATGCTATCAAGCAGTAAAACATCACCTTCAATTGACTAAGCTACCGGAATTTGGGAAGATAAAAAGAACATTACAGAAAAGAGGTCATAATAGAAAAGTGTGGATGTCTATACCAAGCGAGGTGCTGGAACTATACAAAGATAATACTGGAAATATGGTATTTAATGACTATTTATTACAAGAAATGACTCAAACTGTGAGCCAATCTACTACAGAAGGGAAATTACTAGAAATCTTAGAGAAATTAAGTGATAAATCCAATACTAACAAAGAAACACATAGTAATTTGAGTAGATTAACTGAGAAATTTGTTTTGAAAAAGTTTGACAACAAGATCACAAATGCTAAGCAGTGGTTGCAATGTTTTGAGAGTGAGTGTAAAAGATTTGATTTAAATTGTAATACAGAGAAGATTAGTGCTTTGAGATTATTTTTGAATGACTCAGAAAGCGACTGGTATGAGTCTATGTTGATTAAACACAGCTTAAACTCACTGTGGGAGATATGGAAAGTATGTTTTCTAGACACATTTGCCGATAAAAGCTGGTCCTCTGTAATCTATGCATTGACATACAAATATTTAAGTGGCTCTCTAATGGAATATGCACTGAAAAAGGAGAGATTGTTACTAGAGTATAACAGTGATATTGCTAACAGAACTCTCACTGACTTAATTGTCACAGGATTACCAACTTATGTTAGAAATAAACTAGACCGACAAGAAATGAAAAACCCAACTATTTTATTTAGTGCCCTACGAATGCATGAAGATCAAAATAACAATATGAAAAGAAAAATTACTGAGAATAAAAGCTCTTCTAAATCAGAATCAGAATGGCGGAAAAAAATACCATGTCAGATATGTTATAAGATTGGAAAGAAAAACAGATTTCATTCTGAGGATTTGTGTTGGTTCAAAGAAGACAAGAACATTAATAACAGTGTCAAACATTGCAAAAACTTGACATTAGACATTGATCAATTTCAGGATACAAAAAACTAAATATTCCCCCACTAATAGAAGTTGAAGTAATATTGAATGACAAACTGAAATGCACAGGTATCCCTGGATCCAATATTACTTTAATAAATTCTAAATTAATAAAAGTAAAGAATTCAAAGATAAATTACTTTGAAAATAAATTTAATACAATAGGTGGTAGGGGAAAAACAACAGGCTTAGTAAAATTAAATGGAAAAATACTGAGTATTGAAGAGGAAATAAATGCATTTATTTGCGATGATAAAAATTTCACTCATGAATTGCTTTTAGGACTGGATACAATTAAGAGGTTTGAGTTGACCCATGACGGGAATTTAAACATCCAACTTCAGAAAAACGCCAACCCAAGTAAATATATCAACCCAATAGGAGACGAGAAATATAATTACTCAGATATTGAAACCAAAGAGCATAAGTCACAAATATTGAATTATGAAATAAATTTCAATGAGGGCATAGATGTGAATAAATTTGATATAGATACTACTTATTTGAAAGATGACCAAAGAATAAAAATGGATGCATTATTAGATGATTATAAACACATATTTGCAAAAGATAAATTTGATGTTGGACAAGTGAAAAACTATGAAGCGTTTATCGACCTACAAGTGGACAAATACTGCTCAAAAAGGCCATATAGATGCTCCTTAGGTGATAGACAAGAAATTGAGAAACAAATCGGTCAATTGCTGAAGAATGAATTGATTGAAGAATCTTATAGCCCATTCGCAGCACCAGTGACATTGGCTTTCAAACGGGATGAAGGGAAAAAGTCAAGATTGTGCATCGACTTCAGAGACCTTAATAAAATTATTGTTCCACAGCCACAGCCATTCCCTCTAATAGAAGATCTAATGGTAAAAACAATAAATTGTAAATATTTTACTACGCTTGACATTAATTCTGCTTTTTGGTCTATACCATTAAGGATCAGTGACAGAGCAAAGACAGGCTTTGTCACACAAGAAGGGCACTATCAATGAACTTGCCTGCCTTTCGGATTAAAGACATCTCCGGCAATTTTTCAAAGGATCCTGACTAATATAATAAGAAAACATAACCTGTCTAATTATGTAATGAATTACATAGATGACATAATGGTGTTTTCAAAAACTTTTGATGACCATATGGACCATTTATCGAAACTGCTGAATGCAATAGCTGAAGAAGGATTCCGTCTGAAATTAACGAAATGCAAATTTGCGGCACAGTCAGTAAAGTTCTTGGGGCATTTAATAAAAGGTAATATAATCACACCTTTGAAAGATAACCTCAAATCTATAGCAGAATTTCCAGCACCACAAAACTAGAAACAAATAAGACAATTTCTGGGTAAGGTAAATTTTTATAATAAATATATTCCTAATATTGCAATAACTCTTGATCCATTACACAATTTACTAAGGAAAAACGTCAACTACGATTGGTCAGCTGATTGTGAAAAAGCTTTTCAAACAATAAAAAGCTATTTATGTTCGGTCCCAATTTTGGCTATTTTTGACCGAGAGGCGCCAACTTTTATTTATACTGATGCAAGTATAAAAGGCATTGGTGCAATATTGAAACAAACACAGAAATGTGGAGAAATCAAACCAGTGGCGTACTTCTCAAAGAAGTTGAATGACTGCCAAAAAAAGAAGAAAGCTATATTTTTGGAATGTCTAGCAATTAAAGAAAGTTTGAAATTTTGGCAGCACTGGCTAATAGGAAACTCATTCACAATTTATACAGACCACAAGCCACTAGAGAATCTAAACATAAAGAACAGAACAGACGATGAACTGGGAGACATGACTCATTACCTATCACAATACAACTTTGTAATAAAATACCACCCAGGTAGAAACAACACCGAAGCACACTGCTTAAGCAGAAATCCTGTGTATGAAAGTTATGAAAATGAAGAGGATAAACTGAAAACGATAAATATTGTAAAGATTGAGGAAATATTAGATGACCAGAACAAAAATGCAAATATAAAGAACACGCATATTTTTACTAGAGAGAATGATATATATTACAAGTGGAACAACAAAAAAAAAAAGAAAATCGTTTTGTCCGAAGACTATAGTAAGGCATTAATCAAAAAAGTGCATGAACATTTCTGTCATATAGGAATAAATCAGATCGAATCAAAAATAAGACCTTTCTACACAGCACCAAACCTACTGGATAATATAAAGTTGATCTGCCGTCAATGTGAAGTTTGTATAAAAAACAAAACACGATTGAATAGAAAGTATGGACTTATGTCACAATTAGGACCGGCGGAAAAACCCTTCCAAATTATGTCCATAGACACAATAGGACGATTTGGTGGTAACAGGTCTTCAAAAAGGTATCTACACTTATTAATGGATCATTTCACTCGTTATGCTTACATTTCATGCTCAAAAACACAACTGGCTAAGGACTTTATAAAATTGATAGACCAAGTGATTAAGGACAATGAAATGGAGATATTGCTTTCAGATCAATATCCAGCACTGAATTCAGAGGAATTTAAAAAATATTTAAAAAATCACTCTGTGAACTTAATCTTTACGGCAGTGGATGCTCCATTTTCTAATGGTCATAACGAAAGGTTGAACCAGACGCTGGTGAGTAGGATTAGATGTACCCTGAATAGCAAAGAGAAAAAAATGTCTTGGACAACCGTGGCAATGGATTGTGTAAAAGCCTATAACTCAACAAACCACACAGTGACAGGTTATTCGCCTCTGTACCTGTTGAATGGAGAACCAACAGATTTACTACCAACGTACTTAAAAAGACAACAAATAGAACCCGGAGAATTGGAAAACGACCGAAAAATAGCATTCTCCGATCAAAAAAATCTCATGAATTGAACAAAACCATTTTTGACAAAAATAGAATAGATCACAAGTTTCAAAAAGGTGATATGGTCTACATAATGGACTGTAATAAGTTGAACAGATCTAAAATGGATAAAATTAGAATTGGCCCTTTTGAGATACAAGAAATAATATCAAATTCGATATGTAGAATCAACACTGGAAAGAGTAAGAAGTCCTTGGGATTATATCATGTAACAAAGCTCATTCCTCAGGTTGATTGTTCCAATTAACCCCAGTCAATTTACACATTTTTGGGTGGGAGATGTAAGCTTTGTATACTATATGTGTGTGCGCAGCCTAATACTGATTCTATGTGTACGCCGCCTAAGTGAGTTGACGTGGGCACACGGACATTAGACTTGAAAGGATTATGAGAAGCCGTACAATAATTTACTAAAGTAATTTATATTGCTAGTTGTGATTGTGAGAAACAGAATAAAACACATAAATTCATTAAATTTGATAATAATGCGATCTACTAAAATATTGGAAGTAAAAACTTTTAATTGTCGATTTCTCTATTTTTAGGTTAGTATGTAGTGTGGTTACACACCATTTAATATAAAATTTACAACATTGTAAGCTTAAAATAACATTAAATGTCTCTATTTTTAGATCAATCAAATAGTTGTTTTTGCTCCCGCATCATCCAACATATTATATATTTATTACAAAATAATATCATTATTAATAATTATTATTATTATAGTAATTTATTTATATATATATATATATATATATATATATATATATATATATATATATATATTTTATTGTTATATATTTATTTTTAGCTATTGAACATTGGTATTTAATTAATTGCGTAATATGAGTAATTTGAGTATTAATGACTTAGATTGTACAAACGTAAATGGTGATTTTGATTTTATGTCCCTGTCATCATCTGACGATAGTTTCCACAGTCTTCCTGGGAATTTAAATTCTTTATTAGAAGCCAGTTTATCAGCCTTCCCTAAAAACTTTAATGTTATTCATATCAATACTCAGAGCATTCCCGCTCATTTTCCTGATTTTCGTGACTCTTTTGATATCGACAACATTCATGCAGTGCTGGTATCAGAAACCTTTTTCAAACCTTGCCTCCCTTCTTCGTCCTACAGTTTACCTAATTTCCATCTTATTCACAATGATCATACAGGAAAGGGCGGAGGCGGCGTAGCTATATAACTATTTTTTTTTTTTTTTTTTTTTTTTTTTTTTTTTTTTTTTTTGTCTGTTTATGCTGTTAGCCCTGTTGGCTATTACAGCGTCACCGGGGGAATGGGTGGGTCAGGAGACCCACCCTTAAAAAGGGAGGGCCAGATGGGCCCCCATGGGGAACGACGTCCCGAGGGCGTCTCAGATTGAGACACGGACCTCGGCTCGGGGCGTCGTTAGTCAGGAGGGAAGCTAAGGAAATTTGGACACTAGCGTCCTCCGACGGCAGAACGCCGGAGCAACGGAGCACTTACTCAGTACAGACGGTGTGTGTCTGTATGTTGTGTGGTGTCAATTATGCCTACGCGTACACGTTATTACCTACTGTGAACGCGTCGTCGGGGTCAACGAGTACCGACTTGGGTCTTCTTTTTCTGACTAAAGTAGTCTTACGTGGTCTATACTCTGCGGCGTCAGCCACCAGTGGGTTCGGGTGTCGCTCAGCACGTTCAAAGTACTTTTGGGAAAGCCCCTTGAAGTACTGAGCGATGGTCGGAAGGTCTAAATCTCTATGGAGATCGATGTTGCGTACGAACCACGGCGCCCCGGTTGCAATCCGTGTAAACCTGTTCTGAATCACCTGAAGGGGTTTCAGATTAGCGTGCGCAAAAGCGGGACTCGCATAGGACATGACGGAACGTATGCAAGCTTTGTAAAGTGTCACCTTATTGCGAAGGGACATTTTACTCCGCTTGCCTAACAGCGGATATAAACGACCTAATATGTAGGCGGCTCTGCTACGAACGGTCCTAATATGCGCAGTGAAAACTAACTTTCTATCTAACGTTACTCCTAGGTATTTTGCCTCGTTTTTCCAAGGTATCGGTTTATCAAAGAGTTTGATTCGCGGGAGGATCCTTGGGGGGCCCCCTTCGAAGAGCACCGAAACGCTCTTCTCAGGGTTTACCTCGATCCGCCATTTCCGCAGCCAACTCTCAAGGGAGTCGACTGCGGATTGGAGACGTTGGTATATCTCCCAGTGATCCTTAGAGGACGTGTAAAGCGCGGTATCGTCCGCGTACATGGCAAGGTGCACTTTAGATCGCGGTCTAGGAATATCGCTAGCGTAGATGGAATAGAGGATGGGCGAGAGAACTGAACCCTGGGGAACACCCGCCCTGATGGGGCGGGGGGTTGACAAGACGCCTTCCACTCTGTAGCGAAAGGAGCGATTCGTCAGGTAGTCCCGTATGATGAGTACGAGTCTGTCCGACACCTTGAACTGGTATAACTTGTACACCAGTCCATTGTGCCAGACCCTGTCGAACGCCTTAGCTACATCGAGGAAGAGCGCTCCTGTCCTATGCTTCTTGGCCCTCACAGTGGCCCCTATCAGTATGTGCTCCGTGAGGCATTGCACCTGATGGGAACATGAATGGTTGGCTCTAAAGCCGAACTGCTCATTTGGGATGATTTTGAGTCTCTCGACTTCCGATCTAAGTCTACAGAGGATGATTCTCTCATATACTTTCCCTAAGGAACTAAGAAGACTAATGGGACGGTAACTACTAGGCAGATGCCGGGGTTTGCCCGGCTTATGGAACCCTATCACTATGGCCTCTTTCCACTGGGCTGGAAACGAGCAACCGGCCAGTAGAGCGTTAAAAATGGTAACCAATAGGTAAATTAAAGGAGGCGGAAGAAGCTTTATCACTTTGTTAGTGATCCTATCGGGACCTGGCGATTTCTTGACGTGAAGCGCCCTAACTATGGACGTCACCTCGTCTAGGTTCGTTTCCTCGATTGGCGGACCGGCCGGTGGCTGAGAACACATTATATTGACCGATTTGTCGACTATTTCGACATGATCGCGATCAACGGATTGAGCAGACAGACGGCACTGGCTCTCTAGACTGTCGGCTAAGCACTCAGCTTTGTCAGAGTCGTCAAACGCGATGGCGGAGTTAGGTCCAACCAAGGGAGGCATATCTGAGACAGTGTCCGCCTTCAACGCTCTCTGCAACCGCCAGAATGCCTGGTGTGTTGGAGAGAGCGTCGCAAGCGTCCTATCCCAGCCGCTATCTCTGAAGTCGTCGAGAGCTTGTCTCGGCTCCCACTGAAGACGGCGCAGCCTCCGTCGGTTGTCATCTGTTGGGTATCGGTCATGGGCTCTAATCGCGGCGTTTTTACGGGTGATGAGAAGTCTAATGTCCGGAGGGAGTGCTCGGTAACCCTCGAAGTTCACTCGGACCTCCCTCGAGGACTTTCCTATGCTGTCTACCAAATGTTCTGTGAAGTTAGTCGCGGCTGAGACAGCGTCCTCGACCGATGTAAGCTGGTCAGGAATTTTGTCGAGGTGCGCTGGTACGGGGGAATGGAGTTGCTCTCGAAGCTTCGTCCAGTTAATAATTGTTTTGGTCGCGGGTTCCCTAAGGGGAGGAAGTCCTAGCTGAAATAGGACCGGTCGATGGTCAGAGTCTAGCTCGGATAGCGTCTCGATAGAACGTAACTGGAGTGTCACGCCCTTCAAGAGTACTATGTCGAGCACGTCGGGTCTGTCATGTCGGAAGTCTGTGTCGCAGTATCGCGTGGGACTCAAAGGCGCGGTGATCTCGAAGTCGAGACCAGCCTTGTAACTTAGCCTATCAAGGAGATTTCCTCTACTGTTTGCGACAGTGGAGTTCCAGCGGGGATGTTTGCAATTTAGGTCGCCGGCCAGAATGGTTGCGTTACCTAATTGGAGTAAGGACTTAAGGTCCCTCTCAACTAAGGCTTTATTGGGAGAAAGATAGACGGATGCTAGTACGATCGACTGATGGCCGGTCATACCCACCTGACATAATGACGCTTCTACGTTGACTAGTTGGGGCGGATCGAGCGGAGTGCAATGAAGAGACCTTCTGTAATAGATGATGGTTCCCCCCTTCGCGGTTGCCCTATCGTTCCTAACGAGACGGTAATTTGCGATGCGCGGATCACGATTACACGGCTTCAGAAAGGTCTCTTGTACTAACAGGACGTCTATCTGGTGCGTGACCACGAAGTCGCGCACTAGATCTATCTGCTTAAGTAGCCCGTTCGCGTTGAATGTAGCGACAGTCAGAGAGCGAGGTTTTACCCTTCCACGCGATGTCATCATGTTGACATCGTGTGTTCGTATATCGATTTGATTAGGACGGCGTGCTTGAGGAGCACTTCCATCCTCGCGGGAGGGTTCCGCGCGGAATCCCTCATTTCATTTGAAAAGACTAGGAGCTCTTCGATGTCTATTACACCGAAGAGGCTCGTGACGCACGCGAGCGAACTCGCAACTCCGTCGGTGGAGTTACGAACCGGCGGCGGCGGCAACGACTGGGGGACGGGCTGTGGGATAATCCTCGGAGGCTTCACCCAAGCGTTCGCGATCGCGTTCGCGGGTGCCTGAGGGGCCTGGGATGCCTGAGGGGCCGCGGGCCTCCCAGGGGCTAGAGGAGCCCATGGAGGCTGTGCGAACCGAGGAGGATGCCTTGCCGGCTGTGTCCTGCGCGGCGCTTTGGGGCCCCCGCGATAATTCGCAGGATGGCCCTTCTGTCCGCACAGGACGCAGCTGGGAGGATCCTCAGGGACCGGTCCCTTCCGCGAGCAGTCGGCTGTCGCGTGGTCGTCCAGGCACTTGACGCACCTTGGACGCGCGTGACAAAAACGTTGGGAATGCCCATAGAGCTGGCAGCGATGACACTGACCAGGAAAACCGCGACCACGTGGAGGTTCGACCCTAAGGCCGGAGAGTTGGCAGACTGCCTTAACGTTAAAAATTTGCTTTCCTTCCGGGGAAAGCTCGAGATGGACGAGAACAAGATCGAACGGGACCCTAGTGGTCGCTCGGTACATGCGGTGCACCGAGATGACGGGGAAGGATTGGGACTTAAGGTCATCGAAAATCCGCTCAGTAGTGAGCTCCACGGGGAGCCCTCGGATGACCACCGTTAAGCGGCGTTCATCCTCTAGCGCGTAGGTGTGGTATCCGTGACCACGTTCGCGGAGGAGACGAGTCAGACCACGGTGGTCCGACGAAGACGCGGTTTGAACGCGGATACCGTCGGCGGTATTTCGGGCGGACGTGAAATGGAGCTTGTGCTCCGTCATAAGTGCGGACAGAGTGTCCCACTTAGACTTGTCCCTTATGTAAAGCGGCGGCGGCGCGGGGGACTTCCGTGGCGCTGAAGGCGCAGGCGCTGAAGGTGCCTCCGCGGGCGCTGAAGGCGCGGACGACGGCGACGCGGACGCGGGCGCTTCGGGCGCGATCGGCGCGCGTTCGCGAGTCGGGCCCGGGCCCGAAGAACGGTCGGGCGACGCGGGTTCGCTACTAGCGGGTTTTGAGGCCCGTTTTCGCGGGACGTTCGAGGAGAGCGCTTTCGTCGCCTTCCTCTTGGCCGATTTGGTCTGCACGGTCGTGAAACCGTCGTCCTCGTCAGCGTCCGAGGAAGGGGACGAACTCCCCGACTCGGAATCCGAGGCCGTCTGCTCCGTAGGAGTGGCGGCCTCGACCTCCATGTCGGAGGAGCTCTCGGTCACGATCGCGGCGCGCGAGGTCGAGGGCGGAGACTCGATGCCTAACAAGACAGAGTAGCGCAGGCATAATTGAGGCGCAATTCCGTGGACCCAACCATAGAACTGCGACTTGGACAGATCTTCGGGTTCCGCCGCGGATTTGGGGTCCATGGTGGAGCCCGGAGATATGAGCCGTCCTCCCTGCGTGAGCAGGGAGGCGAGTGCCTAACGTGAACCCTATCGAATCTCTGTCAGTAGGTGACAGAGGTGTGCCTAATACCCTAACGACTGTGTACTTACACGACGCAGGCTATTACGACGAAGTCTTTGAATTGCGTTTCGTACCCTAACTAGGGCGACGTCGGACCTGTTGGACCCCTATGCAGGCTCGCCGGCCCGCAGGTGTGCTTGCGGCGATGACTCACACACAAACACAATCACACCGCTGGCTTGCACACAATGGAGGTCGTTATCTTGACTGGCGCAGGTGTACGAACGGTCGGTGCAGGTGGTCGGTGCAGGTGGCTGGGCGGTCAGCGTGACGGCCCAGGTAGGTGGCGCGGATAGGCGGAGCAGGTAAGAGGGACATGTGTCCCGGTCGACTGCTCAACGGTGAATGCTATATACCTAAAGAAGCATATTCCGTTTTCTATATTAAACCTGTCACCGTCACCATATTCCGGGCGCCCAGAACATATATTTATTGAGGTGCTATTCGGTCACTTAAAATTACTACTCGGTGTCTTTTATAGTCCTTCACTACATATCGACTACTTTCAAACTTTCGAAGGGCTACTAGAAGAGTATACTTTTATTGTAGATCATACCATTATCATGGGGGATTTTAACACGTGTCTGCTAAAAAATGATTCCAGAGCAAAACGTCTTCATAACATCGTTAGCAGCTGCAATCTCCATATTTTTCCAACTAAAGCCACTCACTTTTTTCCAAATTGTACTCCATCTCAATTAGATTTAATGATAGTTTTCTCCCCTGATCACGTGAGTAGCTGTGGTCAGTTTTCCGCTGATGCATTTTCCTACCATGACCTTTTATACCTCTCCTACAAAATCCGTCCTCCCAAAGCCAAGCCAACGATAGTTATGAGGCGCAGTTTTAAACATTTTAAAAACAACTCCTTTATCCAAGATTTTAACCTTATAGACTGGGAAGTAGTTTTTGACGCTCCGAATGCTAATGACAAATTAGAAATATTTAACACCTTATTAACTGGTTTATATGACAAACATGCTCCTTTCCGTCCTATTAAGTTAAAGCACCTGCCGGCTCCATGGTTAAGTGATGAAATTAAAACATTGACGGCGAAGCGCAATGCCTCCAAGTCTAAATATAAAAGAAAGCCTAGTGACCAAAATCTCTCTAAATATAAACACTTGAGAAATGCGTGTAGTAAAATGTGCAGAGATGCGCAACGAAACTACATCCATGAATCAATAGAAAACAGTGATTACTCTAGGACTTGGAAATTTCTAAACTCTCTCGGAATTGGCAGACAACATATAAACAATTTTCTTAATCTTGACGTAGATGGCCTCAATCAATATTTTACTTCCTTGGATCCCGTTGACACTTTAACCAAGCACAATACAATAAAGCAACTTAGTTCTTCAAACCAATTTAATTTTCCTTCCTTTCATTTTGAGCCAGTTACAACTGCAGATGTCAAAAAACATACCTTGGCTGTTAGATCTGGTGCTGCTGGCTGTGATGGCATCAATCGTAAAATGTTACTTCTTCTCCTTGATGAGCTGGCACCTATCATTTGTCACATATTTAATTGTACCCTCTCTTCTAACATATTTCCCTGTTCGTGGAAAAACGCGGAGGTCATTCCTATTCCTAAAATAAAAAATCCTACATCTTTCTCTCACTATCGACCTATCTCTATTCTCCCCTTTCTTTCAAAGGTTCTGGAGCGTATTGTTGATGGTCAACTTCAAGCCTTTCTTTCAAAAAACAATATTCTCAGCAAATACCAATCGGGTTTCCGAACTGGTCACAGTACTGTCACTACTCTTGTTAGAGTCTGTGATGACATTACGTTTAACATGGATAACAAGCTTGTAAGTGTCATTGCTCTTTTTGATTTCAGCAACGCTTTCAACACCGTTGACTTCGATCTGCTTTTGAGTGTTCTTAAATCGATTAACATTTCTTCTGATGCTATTATTTGGTTTGGTGGCTACCTCTGCGGGCGTCAGCAGCGTGTAAAAAATGACAACGTCTTTTCCTTGTATTGCCCAATCACTGCTGGCGTTCCGCAGGGTGGTGTCCTGTCTCCACTTCTCTTTGCTATCTACATTAACACTGTGACATACCTTCTTTCATCTTCTCATCACCTTTACGCTGACGACCTCCAAGTTTACACAGCCGCTTCCCCTCACAATTTAAATATTGCTATCGAGAATTTAGATCGCGACTTAGATAGGATTAACACTAGGAGTGAATCCTATGGATTGCGTGTTAATTCAAAAAAATCTCAGGTTGCTTTATTGGGTGGTCGTAACCAGCTGGATAAACTCTTACTTAATGAACTACCTTCCTTACGACTTGGCACAACGATTCTTGAGATTGGCCAGTCTGTTAAAAATCTTGGTCTTATAGTAGACAAATCTTTATCTTGGGCCCCACAAATAGCTGAGATTAGCCGGAAAGTTTTTGCATCTATCGGTGGCCTTAGACGCTGGCAATTTTCTTCCAATTAAAACTAAAATTTCCTTAGCACATTCTCTCCTCCTACCTCTCTTAGACTATGCTGACCTGCTTATCCTGATCTTTCTGAGGAACAACTCAACAAGCTTGAGCGCCTCCAAAACTTGTGTATTAGGTTTATCTTTGGACTTCGAAAATTTGATCATGTTTCCGAATTTAGGGCTCGATTAAAGTGGCTTCCTATAAGATTTAGGAGGTACCTACATATGCTCACTCTTCTTTACTCTATTCTTTATAATCCTCATACTCCCTCTTACTTAAAGCAACGTTTTTCCTTTCTCGGCTCTCACAATGAACGGCAAAACCTGAGGTCTAGCAAGGACAACCGTTTGCATAATCCTTCTAGGCTCACAGGTTATTTTGGTAATTCATTTACCTGCAAATCGGTGGTATTGTGGAACGATCTCCCTGCTGAAATCCGACATTCTAAATCAATTTTAATTTTTAAAAGTCGCTTGTATAGTCATTACCTATCAATTGCTAATATTTAATCTTATGTATATTACATATTTATTTATGTGCTATGTATGTATATGTATGAGTATATATGTATATATATGTTTGTATATATGTATATATAAATATATTATATGTATTTGTATATTTATTTATTTATTTATTTACACTTTATTGAATCAACAAAAGGCGAACTTAATGCCTAATGGCATTCTCTCCCAGTTAACCTCTGTGTGTGGTGAAAAATTGTGGTAGGCGTTTAAAAATAAAATAAAAAATAAATTAGAAAAAAAACAAAAAAAAGGACATTGTAAACATTAAATACATACATCTATCTATATACACTTACACACTGATACATATATATACTGATATATAAATTGAATAAACGTATACATATATCTAAATACATACATACTATACATATTACTATTATTATAACATCATGTTTTACATTATGAGGTACACATTTCAAATTAACGTACGGGTTATGGGGACTTTAAAAAGTGCTCTTTAACAAGTTTCTAAAAGGTACTTTTGGATGGAGCTCTTCTTATCTTCTCAGGAAGTTGTTTCCAAAGAAGTGAGGCTTGGATAGTGAAGGATTTGTGGAAGAAGTCGCTGGTATGAGAAGGAATGGTGGTTGTGAGAGAGGCAGAGGAACGAAGTATTCTGTCGTGTGTGTCATGGAGGAGTTGGAATTTTTCTTTTAGGTATGGAGGAGAGGTTGGATCATTTATTATAGAGAAGAGGAGATGAAGAATCCGACAGCTGCGCCTCTGACCAATAGTAAGCCATTTGAGTTTATACCGATATCGAGAGACGTGATCGTATTTACGCAAGCCGAAGATGTAGCGAATGCAATTGTTGAGGAGGCGTTCTAATTTATCGAGAAGTTCATTATTCAGGCTTGGATAGCAAACATCTGCGTAGTCGATAATAGGTAAGATGAGGGCGTTAACTAAAATAATTTTGGTTTTAAGGGGCAAAAAATTTTTGGTCCGATATAGCGACCGTAGAGTACAGGTAACCTTACGAGATAACTCTTTTACCTGCTGGTGCCAACTCAGTCTATTGTCCATGCATAATCCCAGGTTCTTCACAGTCATGGAAAAAGGTATTATGTTGCCATTATACTGTACGGTTGGCAAGCTTGTAAAATCCGTTTTGGCTAAGAGTCTAGAACTTCCGATGACTATAGCCTGACACTTATCGGGATTTACTGATACGCCAAATCTGTGTGACCATTGACTTAACTTATTTAAGTTGTTATTGATAGAGCCAATTGCATTAGTAAGGTCATCGACCTTGGATTGTGCATAAATCTGGAGGTCATCAGCATACAAATGATACGAACAGCTGAAATTAGAAACAAGTGTATTTATGAATAAGGAAAACAGCATGGGAGAAAGTATACCGCCTTGTGGAACACCAGTTTCCATATCAGTCCATTTGGAAGAAGCATCCCCCGTGCGAACTGACTGCTGGCGTCCCCGAAGATACGATGAAAACCATTTGATAACCGATGGGCTGAATTTAAGGAGAGATAGGATCGCAATCAGGATTTCATGGTCAACTGTGTTAAAAGCATTAGAAAAGTCTACAAGCACCAACACTGTCAATTTTTTATTCCCCATGCCAAACCGAATATCATCAGTTACTTTAATGAGAGCAGTGTTGGTGCTGTGACCGGAGCGAAACCCAGACTGATAAGTACTAAGTAGGTTATGTTTTGCAATGTGAGAGGAGATTTGCTTATATACACAGGCTTCTAATATTTTAGAGAGGAATGGCAAAATAGAGATGGGCCTATAATGATTTGGGAGAGTAGGTTGAGGAATTTTAGGTAAAGGGTGCACAAAAGCTTTTTTCCAAATTTGAGGGTAGTCCCCAGAACTCAGAGAAAAGTTTATGATATGAGTGATTGGTGATAAGAGGCAATCTAAGATATTGAATATCATAGAACTGCTTATGTCGTCGCAGCCCACGGCTTTAGATTTAATTGAAGAAATGGTTTTCTTTACTTCATCCTCATGGATGGTTGAGAAATTAAAAAATGGGACCAAGGGACTGTGCATTGATGAAATAAAGGAAAGTGTTTCAGAAAGAATTTTGCAGTCCAACTTTGAAGTGGAGTTAAAATAATTGTTAATGTCATCTATGGGTACAGAAGAGCTATAATCAGAAGTGGTAGTTTTGCATACACCAATAGAATTGAGAAATTTAAATATGTCAGAAGCAGAAGAATTAGTTATATTAAAATGGATAAAGCGGCGTTTAGCTGTTCGTATCATTTGGTTACACCGATTTCTCATGACCTTGTAAGCTGACCAGTTTTGAGGCGTTCGTCCTTTTTTAAAATTTCTAAATAATCTATCCCGCTTTGCCATAGCAGCGCGAATAGTCTGAGACATCCACGGAGCAGGTGGTCGTTTCAGCTTTACTGTTTTTAAAGGGGCATGAACGTCATACAAAGTGAGAACACTGTTATTCAAAATACTAACTTTCTCGTCGACTGTTGCTACTGCGTTCACCATAGAAAAGTTAGAGTTGAGAGCGTCTATCGTTAAACGGTCTAAGTCAATACGTGAATAACTGCGTATTTTTAGAACTGTGGCCTTATGCTTGGGTGGCTTTAACTTATAAGACAGGTAAATGAGGTCATGTCGTGAAAAACCGGGAGCTTCCAGCTGTCCGTAGATCTTAGAAAAATCAGGCGAACCTGTTATTATAAGGTCTATCCACGAGTCCTCGCAGTCGATATTGTGATGAGTCGCCTGTAAAGGCAGAATTGAGAGGTTTACCGACTCGAAGATAGATTGAAGTCTAAGAGAGCGCGCAGAAGATTTGAGTAGGTCAGTGTTAAGGTCACCCATTATAACAAAATGTGTATAATTTGTCGAAAAATTATCCAAGGCTGCTTCTAAGTCCGCGAAATAATCGGTTAAGGGGGGACAGTAAATAACACCCAGTAATACCTTGGTACCCTTGAAATCAAGCTCCAGAAACAGATATTCACAGGAGGCAGAATATTGAGAAGGAGAAGCTAAAACTACTTTGTATGCAAAACAAGCTTTCAAGTAAATGGCTACACCACCTCCTCTTTTATCTGTGCGATCGTTTCTAATTAACACAAATCCAGGTAAATGATAAAGTGCAGAGTGCAGAGATGGTTTTAACCAGCTTTCAGAAACAAGCACCGCATGAACAGTACTCTCCAGAGAAAATGTGGTTTCAAGCTCTGAATAGTGGCTAGGAATGCTTTGAGAATTTAAGTGACAAACGTTGAAAAAATTATTCTCACCAGATTTCTCAAAAATTTCTACCAGCCGATCATGTAATATAGTATATGTATTTATGTGAATGTTATGTATTCATGTATTGTCTCTATCTACATAATACTAATTGTATTATTGTAATCATTTTGCTTATTTCATTTTTTTTTAATGCTTCATCCCGTATTCTCAGTTTCTACTCCTTTCCCCAAAAGGTTGTCTGTAAGAGATTGCTTTAGCAATAAGACCGCCTTTGCACCCTTTTGTTGTTTATTTTGTTTTTATTTCACCTATTTTTGTATTTTGTGTGCAATAAAGTTTTTATCTATCTATCTATCTATTTTTGTTTAACCTGGTCGGTGTGGTATCGACCAGGGCAGAGACTCCTACACTTAAACGATTCTTGCCTCCTCCCCAGAGTACGAAGGGCAGACGGCAGCAGCGGCCGTGCGGGATTCAGCACCCGCCTGGGGACTCATTTTTAAATCGTTTTTATCCATTTTGTTTTGGGCGCCCTCGTCCTTACACGGTCCTTCAATCCTTTATAACCAGAGGGTTGACAAGGTTGAGATGCTATATACATAAGTATTAGGACGCCGCACCTCCGGACCGACACGAAACAAAGAAAAGAAAAGACGAAGAACACGACGAAGAAGAAACAACGACACAAAGACAGCACACGACACAAACCCCTCCCCCCCACGGGAGCCCCTCCATGGAAGAAGCGGGCCCCGTATTTCCCCCTCTGCCAACCATGGACCGGGCACTGACACCCCCATGGCCAACCCCCAGCAGGGTGATTTTTTATAGAGGTTTTCTTCCTCGCAGCCAGACGAAAAGAGCAAGCTCCGTCCATCCAGCCCTCGTTCCCGCTCAGTGCGGGCTTACGAGATCTTGTGGCCGCGCAAAGCCCGCTCCGAAAAGCAAGCAGCCACACATGCTAGTAGATGTCCGCGCCGGCCGAAGCCAGTGCCCCCCTATTTGGGGGGACCCCCCCTAAAAGAATGGATACCTAAGTTAAGAAGCGAAAAGCAAATTTGTGAAACAAATAGACAAAACATTCTGGATATAGCTACTAATTTCTATAAGGATCTTTACACAACAAAAGACCCAGAAGTATTAAAACAATCACATCGCGACAACACCGAAATGAGAAAAGACAAAGAGCAAATTCCCCTCATAATAGAAGAAGAAAAAGCCCACGCTGTTATGTCTCAGAACAATGACAAGTCACCTGGACAAGATAACGTCACAAATGAGCTGATGAAGATTACACTACAAGAGAACCTACATGGACTCACCGACCTATATAATACTACATATATTACAGACTGAATATATACCATTAAAGTGGACAAGTAGCACAATCATCCTTATATATAAAAAAGGCGACAAAGATGATATAAATAACTATCGCCCTATTAGTCTTATGTCGAATATATACAAAGTCTTTTCAAAACTTATCCTTAACGGAATTAGTAAAAACTTGGAATTTGACCAACCACCAGAACAAGCAGGATTTAGAACAGGATACTCTACAATAGACCATATGCATAGCCTGAAACAAATTATGGAAAAATACTAAGAATATGGATGTACACCATACTTAACATATGTGGACTTCAGTAACTGCTTGGAACATCGACATATTTGGAGAGCTCTAGAAAATCAAGGGGTAGAATCTAAGTACATAAGATTAATAAAAAATGTCTACTGCAACAGCTCAGCGACAATAAAGCTAGAAACATGTGGAGAAAGTTTCGCAATCCAAAGAGGAGTATGACAAGGAGACCCGCTGTCTCCTAAATTTTTTTCTGCTGTGTTGGAAGAAATCATGAAAAAGTGACCTTGAGACGATATGGGAATCAACAGTAACAGCCGCAAACTCAATCATCTCAGGTTCGCGGATGACCTGGCAATACTGACATAATATGACAATAACAAAAAATATAATAATAACGGGTGATATTAATATTAATATAATTCCAAAGCTTGATGCACATACACAAGAACGTGATAATAGGTTGAACTATTTGAACATGCTAAGTCTTCATGGTCTATCTCCTGGTCATCTCCTGACAACCAGAGGCAATAGTTGCTTAGATCATTTTATGCTAAGGATTAAGAATGACAATTATAAAGCTTTTATTGCAATTCTTAACACTACTATCACGGATCATTGTACGATACTTTTAAGTTTGAGTAATGGTATTAATAAACATTCTGGTAATATTAAAAATAAAATCAAAATAGATTTTCATTCAGCTCTTAATCTCTTGTAGGAAAAAACATATCTTCCCTTCTTCTTTGTAATAATTGAAAAAGTAACAAATCAATTGGTAAATTTAATAATTCAGTCACTTTCAGAAAATAGTAAACAAACATATATAACCAAGAGTAAACGAATAATTAAACCGTGGATTACATCTGGCATATTACGTTGCATAAATAATAGGAACAAAATGCAGAAACAACTACGCAGGGACCCTGAAAATGAAATATTAATTAAATCTTATAAAAGGTATCGCAATTTCCGTAATAATCTAATAAAAAAACTTAAACGCAAATACCAAAAAAATCAATTGGCAAACTCAACAAAAAATTCTAAAGCTCTATGGAACAATATAAAAAATATTACTTACCTTAATAACTCATGCTCTAGAAATGCTGAATTACTTTATCTTAAACGTTCTCCATGTGAATCCATTGACCATATTAATATTTTTTTCGCTAATATTGGAAAAAATCTTGCAGAAAATATTATTTCTAACCAACCTTATCTTCCTTCTTCCTAAGTTCTAAGAGCTCTAAGTTCCTTGATAACAAAAGAACTAGACAATAAAATGAAATGCATCACTATATTTCTGGACCTCAAAAAAGCTTTTGATATTGTCTCTGTTCCCATCCTTATACAAAAACTAAAAGCTGTTGGTGTTCGTAATCATTGTCTAAATTTGTTTCGCAGTTACTTAACTGGTCGTAAACAGAAGGTGAAAATTGAAGGTTATGCAAGTGATGAAGTGGATGTCGTTTTTGGTGACCCTCAGGGAAGCGTCTTAGGTCCGACATTATTTTTAATATACATTAACGAACTTTGATGGCTAAAATTGACCAATGGTCACATTTTTTCATATGCTGATGACACTGCGGTAGTATGTACAGGGAACTCATGGGAGGATGCCCGTTTTCATGCAGAGGTTGGTCTGGCTCGTATATCTGAATGGTTTAATGCTAATCTCCTATCTATTAACACTATGAAAACAAATTATATTTGTTTTTCTATTTCTAAACGAACACAACCTGGGGATAGTTTTGTCATCAAAATTCATAAGAATTGCGACCAATTTAAGGGAAAGTGTAGTTGTCCAGTAATATCTAAAGTAGATTCAACTAAATATCTTGGAGTAGTTTTGGATCAAAGTTTGTCATGGCATTCTCAAATTGAGTTGGTCTCAAATAGAGTAAGGAAGCTTGTTTGGGTGTTTAAAATTTTGAGACACGTAGCCACTAAAACTATTTTAAAAAGAATATACCTAGCTCTCGTTCAATCAATCTTGTCCTATTGTATTTCAGTCTGGGGTGGTGCCGCTAGGACAAGATTTATTGAATTAGAAAGAGCTCAGCGGACAATATCAAAGGTAATGAATTTTAGACACTACAGGTTTCCTACAGTTCAATTGTATCATACGAATAACATGCTTTCCGTCAGAAAATTGTATATAGTCAATATGATTGTACGAAAACAGAAAGCGCTTCCGTATGACAGAGATTTGCATAATTTAAAACGGAGAAAAGATCTAGTTGCTCCTATGTGCATTTCTAGAACATCTTTTGCCAGAAATCAATATAATATAATATCTAGCCATCTTTATAATATTGTTAATAGGAAGTTGAAGATTTATTCTATGAACACAAACCTTTGTAAAAAAACATTAACAGAATGGCTTCTTTCCTTGAAATATGAGGAAGTGGAGTTGCTCTTGCGTTTTATGAGTTGACTTAAATTCACACACACACACACATACAAATCCACACCACAATCTCTTTCACACATACATACACACAACAATACAAGTACATCCACAAATATACATATACACGCACAAACATTCACATACAAAGTGTATATTGTCTGTTATATTTATTTATTTAAGAAATTAATTTATTTTGTTATAATTTTAAGTTGGTATGGAAGGACGTAGGCTTCTGGCACAGGAATAAAATAATTATTCTTAAAAGAAGACTTCATTCAACCTTTTTGTGTTAATTATTTAAATTTGAAATAAATTATTATTATTATCATAATTTATTTTATTTTAATCTTATTATTTACATTTATACATATAACATTAAAAAAAAACAACATTATAAATATAAATATAAAAAACAGTATCCCGCCGACGTGGGCCTTACAACCAGTCCGTCGGTGGTTAGGGCGACAGCGAAAGAAACTTCCTCACAATGCGTGCCGTACCCAAAACTGCTGCTCTTTGCATCCGACCCTTGATCCAGTTTTTAAGTGAGAGCCTCTTGAGATGATGATCGAGACTCTTCGCTATAAGACCATTGACGGAAACTACCATCGGGACAATTATTGTTGAGTCAACATCCCACATGTCGGTAATCTCGTGAGCTAAGTCCAAGTATTTTGACAGTTTGTCCTTCTCAGCTTTCACAAGATTAGCGTCACACGGGACACTGATATCAACAAGAAATGCCCGGCGCTCTAACCGATCTACCAGCACGATATCAGGCTTATTGGCTACAATAGTCCTGTCCGTTATGATAGATCGGTCCCAATAGAGCTTAGCATGACCATTTTCCAAAACTGGCTCCGGTGAGTACTTATAATAGGGCACTTCAAAAGGTACAAGACCGTATCGAAGAGCAAGTTCTTGGTGGATAATCTTGGCTACTTGGTTGTGCCTGTGCAAATACTCTCCATTGGCAAGATGACAACAACCGGAAATAACATGTCTGATGGATTCTCCTGGTTGGTGGCACGCACGACAGATGTCAACAGTGCCATCCTTTATTATGTATTTCCGATAGTTGTTCGTCTTGACAACTTCGTCAGCAATTGCACAAGCAAAACCTTCGGTTTCACCAAAGAGATCACCAAAGCGTAGCCAAGCCACGGACGCCAGAAGGTCTACATCAGGCCCATAAAGTGCCTGGTGGAACCGTCCATGAAGCTCCTTACTCTTCCATATACTTATACGGTCGTCAGTGCTAAGTACTACCGGTTTATGCCAGTTATCTTTGGCTAAGGAGAGCGGTGTAAGACCATTATCTACTGCAACAACGTCCCGATGCATTCCACACTCAGCATGAAGGAAATATTCCCTAAGATTGCATACCTCACCAGTGGCGTAGCGTGAGTGTCGGCTGCCCGGGGCGGAAGACAATTTTGCCGCCCTCTTATTTAGGTATTTTATTTTAATGTATACTATGCATTACATACATTAATTATAGAGAACTTTTCGGAGAGAACAGTCATCATTATTTTGTATTATACAGGCTAGATTTTAAATAAAAAACAGTTTATCTAAGTTTTACAATCACGTTTATTAATACAAAAATTCTTTTACTTTAACCAATTAGATACATTGATTTAACTTAGGTACCTATCACTTAAGATTAGGTACACCTTGAGGATCGACAAGATTAAATAAAATCAATTTTTATTTAGAACTAGAACGATACTATTATATAACATTTTTATTTTTATTGAAAAGTAATATGAGTATTTCTTAAAAAAAACAAAACAAAACTTCCGTCTTTAATTAAAAATTTATACGTCTACTTTTTTTAAGAGCAAAGTCTTTTATTGCACCGTCAATGTCTATCGCATCACACACCTCTTGCTCAATAGACAAAATAGCCAAATTAGTTAGTCTTAGAGTACTCATTGTCGATCTTAAATAATTTTTAATCAATTTCAATTTTGAAAAACTTCTCTCACAGCTGGCATTGCTTATAGCAACTGTGAAAAATATTCGGAACATTATTAAAATATTGGGCAGAGTATCTTCCAGCTTGGATTTAACAATAAATTAAAATAACTCAAGTGAGTCTGCATTAATCAATTCATTTTCGTTGCCTGTAGCAACAACGAAAGTCGGCAGTCGAAGTCTTTCCAGCTTGAAATCCTGCTCGTCAATTTCGTCAGATGCGTAGTCTAGATTACATTCAGTGTTGTCTGGATCTAATAATATAGCCGGTGTTAGATAAGCAAACTTATCCGTTAAATTCTGTAGCTGTTGAAAACGCTCACGAATTTCTGCAATAACTCTATCTAACGAAGAAAACAGCTTTCGTCTCAACTCATTTTCACAAGACAAGTTAGCATCTCTAGTTCCGTCATCAAAAATATGCTTTCTTGTTATGCGCCTCCGAGGTTTTATGGAAATTCCAAGTTCTTCACACATATTTTTTGCATAACCTACAGCGCCATTTGCCCATTCCTCTCTTTTCTCTGTCAATATCATCTGCAAAGCATTTACTTTCTGAGCGCACAATCTTATGTCAAGTCCCCCTGTTTGTAAATATTTTTGTGCATCATTCACTTCATGTAGCACCGGTTGCCACAGGCCCAAAAAACAAAGAAAGGAAAATGCCTGCATCGAAACTAGTAAAGTACCTGCATCTGTCCTAGTGTTTAAGCTTTCACCTGCCTCCGTCAGTTCTTCCAAAGTGACGAGAATATCTTTGTAATGATGCCATGTCACATTTACGGCATCGCCTCTTGCACTCCACCGCGTGTCTTGAACCCTTTTTAAGCTTTTGCCTGTAGCTGTTATCAGAACTTCCCAACGATGTGTCGTTGAGGAAAAAAAAGAATAGCAACGTTCTAAAGTGCCGAAAAAAGTTAGTGAATCCACCTCAACTGAGGCAGCGTGTAAACAAACTATGTTTAACGAATGATTTGAGCAAGGTACGAATTCAGCTTTAGGGTTTATTTCTCAAATTCTTTGCTGAACTCCTGAATACTTTCCAGCCATAACAGCAGCATTATCATATGCTTGGCCTCTACAGTTGCTTATATCTAGGCCATCAGCTTGAATTTTGTCCAAAATCATCTTTGAAAATCCTTCAGCAGTTTTGTCTTTAGTTTCAATGAAATCTATAAAAGATTCCATTACTTTTACTTCCTGATTTTCAATTACTACGTATCTTAATACCTGACTTGTTTGATCTTTATGAGAAAGATCTGGAGTGCTGTCGAATATAATTGAATAATACTTAGCCTTTTTTATTTGTCCGATGATATGTTGGCGAACTTTATTTCCCAAAATGGCAATAAATTCGTTTTGTATTTGTGGTGACATGTAAGTGATTGAAATTTTGCCAGATATTTTAGACCTTACAAGATGTTCACGAAGTACAGGACCGTATTTTGCAATTAAATTAACCAATTCTAAAAAGTTTCCTCTATTGGTACCGGTGTCCTTTTCGCACTCGGACTCTCGAGCGTGCGGACGTGTTGAGTTTTATGCGGTATAGTTAAGAAAGTTAGATAAAAGAATAATAATGGTGCAATGTAAAAAGTGTAGACAATATGTAACTATTAACAAAGGTGAAGTGATGCAGTGCAAAGGGCGATGTAAATCGTATTTCCACAAAAAGTGCATTCTAGAAAATAAATCGTTTATGATAGATGGAATATGTGATCAGTGTGAAGTAAGCTTGAAAGATAGTCCAAAAACTAATATCACATGTGATAAAAATACGACTATCGAGAATTTGTTAACCCAAATAAATGATAAGTTGGACATAGTTTTTGATTTGAAAATAAAGATGAATGAACTAACAGCATCGGTAGATTTTTTCGCACAAAAGTACCAAGAGTTGGAACAATTTAAAACAGAATGTGTTGAGAGGATGAAAAAAAATGAAAATAAGATAGTGGATTTAACACAGAAAAACGTTTATCTCGAAAAATATAATAAAGCATTGGAAGAACGTATAAGTGTATTTGAACAGAAGGAGCTTGAACATAATATAGAACTAGTAAACGTACAAGATAAAGAAAATGAGAAGACAGTAGAAATTGTATCTAAAATATCGAAAGAATTAAAACTGAACCCAGCTGATATTGAAAAAGCTTGGAGGGTAGGTGTAATAAAAAAGAACGAGGGTAAACACAGGCCCATTGTTGTCGTATTACGAAGCCGTGAGGCTCGAACTGCCTGGCTACAATGTCGCAAGCAACAGCTGACTAACCAGAGGGTATTTAAAAATGATAATAAAATACCTATCTTCATTAATGAAAATATTTCAAGACATCTACGTCAACTATTCTGGGAAACTAAAGCTAAGTTATTATTTATTTATTATTTTTTTATTTATATCTTTTCCACTTAGAATCATAATCAGTGATCACTTGTGTACGTCAACATGGAAGTGTCAGGAGGGCCTATTACGATACTAGATTTATCGTAATAAGCCCTTCTGAAAAAGCACTTTCCATCTTAATGTTAAAGCTATGAGGGTTCCAAACGCGTCCTGGTCTGAGAAGAACCACACAACAAACTCAGCCGGATATATTTTTTGTTATTGTGATCACTGTTTCACAAACGTCAAACTTAAATGCAAATTTGGAACAACTAGAACCGTCGCAATCAATCGGAAAAGAAGCCTAATGATTTCAGGCAACGAAAATTAAATAATAATAACAGAAAAAATATATATATATAAATCTTCGGCCTGCCACACAACCAGTCACCGCAAGCAGCACCCGTTTACGAGCATAACACAAGAGCCAGCCATCACCCCCTTCGCACATATTTGAGGGAGGGAGGCAACCCGACTCCCGATGCTACCGCAAGTAGTGACTTCTAAGGAATCGGTGTGATGCAGAAGGTCGATAAAGCAAAATTAATTTACAACAAAAAACAAATTGCGGAGATTACTAGCTATTCGCAATACAATACAGATTCATTCCCAGGCCATACCGTCGTCGATGTAATCCTTTACACTATAGTAGGATTTTTTTATTAAATTATTTTTAACATATAATTTAAATTTATTTAATGAGAGGCTTAAGGCTTCATTTGGGAGCTTATTATAAAAACGTATACAATTACCCTTAAAGGATTTACCTATTTTATGGAGCCTAGTGCCGGGCATAGCGAGTTTATTTTTATTTCTTGTATTAATTTTATGTAAATCACAATTTTTCTTGAACTTTGAAATATTTTTATGAACGTAAATTAAATTTTCATAAATATATTGATTGTAAACAGTCATAATTTTAAATTCTTTAAATTTATTTCTTAAAGAGTCTCTTGGTCTCATATTATATATTGCGCGAACAGCCCTCTTCTGTAATGTAAATATGGTATCAATGTCAGTCGCATTGCCTCATAAGAGTATACCGTATGACATTAAGCTATGAAAGTAACTAAAGTAAACTAATCGAGCAGTTTCCATATTTGTTAAACGACGTATTTTTTTAACCGCGTATGCAGCAGAACTTAGTCTGCTTGACAAATCAAATATATGAGGACCCCATTGCAATTTTTCATCTAAAGTAATGCCCAAGAAAGTAGTAGATTTGACCAAGTCCAAATCCTCATTATTTAATTGTACATTGGTTCTAACATTTTTAACATTTGGTAAACTAAATTTGACACATTTCGTCTTTTTTTTATTGAGCAACAAATTATTGGCGTTAAACCATTGTACAACATCTGAGAGAGCATTGTTTACATCGTCAATAACAGATTGCCGTCTATTAACTTTAAAAGTAAGAGAAGTATCATCAGCAAACAACACTATCCCATGTTTTTCCCTCACTAGGTGAGGTAAGTCATTTATGTAAATGAGGAACAAGAAAGGCCCTAAGATAGAGCCCTGTGGCACACCTATTTTTACCAAAGAACCAGGGGAACGTTTTCCATTTACATCAACTTTTTGAATTCTATCATTAAGATATGAACTAATTAAATCTAGGGACTTATTTTTAACTCCATAATGTTCTAACTTTTTCACAAGGATTTCATGTTGAACGCAGTCAAACGCCTTAGATAGATCACAGAAAATGCCAAGTGCATCCTGTGATCCTTCCCAGGCTTCAAATATGTTTAGTAATAGCTCTACACCAGCATCTGTTGTAGAGCGACCGGCACTGAAACCAAACTGGTTTTTGTGTAAGAGATTGTTTTTACTGAAATATGCCACAAGTTGATTAAGAATTATTTTCTCAAAAATCTTACTAAAAGTGGGTAAGACTGAAATAGGTCTATAGTTACTAGGATCTAATGAACAGCCGGATTTGAATAATGGAGTTATTTTACTTTGTTTCATTAGATCAGGAAATATACCATATTCTAAACAATTATTAAATATTAATGCTAAGTCTGGCGCTACAATGTCAATTATGGACTTAAGTATGTCAACAGAAAACCCCCAAAGATCACTAGTCTTTTTAACGCTAATTGATCTAAATACTTTGATTACTTCTTGAACATTAACTTTTTCAAACTTAAAACTACTAACACATTGATCTACATTCTCTCTAAGTAAACCCATAGCTGCAGCGGTAGAAGAATTTAAAGATAACGTTGTAGTCACTGGAATATTAGTAAAAAAGGTTTCAAAAGCAGTAGCAACCTCGAGGTCAGACGTGACATATTTATTATCTATATTTAATTTATAGTCGATCCTCTGGGATTTAACTCTTCCAGTTTCCTCATTAATTATTTTCCAAGTTGTTTTTATTTTATTAATGCTATTTCCTATTTTATTTGGAATATGTTGATTTTTTGCTATTTTACATTGTTTTTTAAAAGATTTGGAAAATAATTTTACCTCATCCCTAAACTCATTACTAGTATTAAACATCAATTCCGCATACATATTATATAATTTTTCTCTATTTTTGTGTAACTCAGCAGATGCCCAATCACTAAACACTAATTTATCATTAACAACCACTGTTTTAGGAGTAAATATAGAGTTAAATAATTTAGTGAAAGTACTAAAAAAGTCATTATACATAATATTGGGGTTTGAATTTTTCATCAAAGGCAAATAGCGTACTAACCCATTTTTAATTTCTTCGATACGTTCTACAGTCACTGGTATAAAACTTATTTTCTGTTTTGATTTTTCTTTCTTGCTACAACTGAATTTAATAAATTGGCCATAGTGGTCAGAATCTAATGTATTGAATAAACATTTAAAATTTGGAATAACACTTGTAAAAATGTTATCAATACAAGTGGCACTAGTGGTTGTGACTCTAGTAGGCTCCATAAACATGTGTAACAGATTATAAGATTTGAATAAATTTAAAAACTTTATACTTATTGAATTTTGTTCAAGAATATTAATATTGAAGTCTCCACAAATGATTACCTTTTTACTAGAATGTGATAGTTTATACAATACCTCATCCATAATCTTTTCAAAATGTTCAAAGTTAGATGACGGTGGCCTATAAACATTTACAATTATGAACTCTTCTAATTCAACTGAAGCAAGTTCTGTTGTCCGCTCAACAGAGTGGCTCACTATGTCTTTGCGTTCTTTGAATTTTATCTGTTTATTTAAAATAATTAAAGAGCCACCATGTATGGAATTAACTCTGTTGAACGAACTACCAACCTGGTGGTTATTGAAATTAAATATTAATTCATCATTCTTAAGCCAATGCTCAGTGACACAAAAAATATTAATATTAAAAGTATTTAAAAACAATTCAATTTCTAATTCCTTATTTCTAATACACTGAATGTTCTGATGCACCAGGTTGATACAGTTTATGTTATGGTTTTTATTATTTATTTTAACAATTTTTGTATTTCTGTAATCATCATTAATATCATTATTGGATATCTTAATTATTTGGCTAGAGGATATCTCTACTGTCTTAATGTCTAGTTTAAACTACTACTAATACTACTATTACTAGTTGGATTTATTTCCAAGCTGTTTTTACTTATACAAGTAATTGAATGCTGTTCAATAGAAACAATTTTAGCCAAATTATTGGCTGTCATAGTAAAATAATATAATAGCGATGAAGCTACCTGTCTTTTAATATATGGAGATAGGTAATACCTACCATTAGTCAAATTATAAAAGTTACTAACGTTAGTGTTAGTGTCAGTCACATGAAATTTGTCATTATACAAACATTAATTATATATTAGTAAGTTTATCTTATATCTAATTTTATTTTCGGCCTGTGACCAACCTTGATTACAGGGTAATGAAAACCAGACAATTTTATTGACATCTAAGTTACTTATAGTTTCAAAACATTTTTTAAATTCCAAATGATTTACATTATCCCTATTTCCTACAAAAATTATTATATTTGTTGACTTAGTAAATTGTTTACTTGAATTTTTTATTTGTCTAGTAATATTTATTAAATTATTGTCAGGTGAACAGCTGTTGAATACATTTTGTTTTTCAAAATAAGAATTTAGTACAGATCCCATTCCTTTTCCAATATTATCGCTAAACATATAAGTGTCATATACAGGAGTTAATTTGAGGGAGCCACTATTATCAGAAACAGGGATATCAACCTTGTCACACAATATTTTAGCGGGGGGGGGACAATGTTGGTTTTACAGAAAATAACTTATTATTACACTCACATGAACAACTGTTAGTCTGTGAGTTCATACAATTAAAAGGTGAATTCAAATATATCTGGATACAAAATTCTAAAATACTTATTAAAAAGATGATAACGCTAATAAGATATATCAAATTCGCTCGGAAAATGATATTGCTAACTATACCAAAAAATAAATTAAAATAATGTATATTTACGTATTCAAATATGAAAGAGAAGAACAATAAAAATGAATCCTGATTTAAACGATATAGTATGCCAATCCTACGATGATATATATACATGGACTGATGCAATAAATCATAATAATAAATCCTTACAAATAATGCATGTTAATATCTGTTCATTACGTAAATACTTTAACCAATTACTTGTTCTACTACAAAATTGTATAGATGCAATAGATATATTGATACTAACAGAGACCAATATAAGCGAAGATTATGTATCATTATATACAATTCCTAATTTTTCAACACATATAAATGCCCGAAAAAATAAAAGTGGAGGAGGTGTTGTTATATACATAAAAAATTACATTAATTATTCTGCATACAATATGAATTACACTATGTTTGAGGGTGTTCATATGACACTATTGATTAAAAACAACAAGTATCAGCTGCTTGCTTTATACAGACCACCAAGCAAAAATAAAAACTTATTCATTGAAGAATTAAATAACTTCTTAAAAATCAGTATACCACCGAAGGACAATATAATTTTGGCAGGCGATGTTAACCTTGACCTACATAATTTAGACTGTTGTGTAACCACAAGATATGTTGATATGTTGAGTGAATACGGTTTGCAGTGCGGCATACGTTCAGTGACACGGGAGGCGATTGTTTTGGGTCGTCGAGTAACGTCGTGCATAGACCACATATTCGCTCGGACTGGCGGAGCGGTTGAGATCGCTGCGTACTCGCTCAACACTAAACTCGCAGACCACTATCTAACCGGTTTGACGATTGGAATTGAGGGACAGATAAAACGAGAAAGAAATACAAAAACTATATTAAATGAAAATTTAATTAGGAGAAGATTAGATAGTACAGATTGGTATGTTTTATTAAATATAAACTGTCCTTTACTAATATATGAAAAATTATGTAAAATTTTTAGTAATATTTATGAAACATCTAAACTTGAAATTAATGTTAAATCACGGCGAACTACACAACCGTGGATAACTAGTTATTTGGTACGTTTAATAGAAAAAAGAGATTCCTTATTTAGAATATGGAAATCACAACCTAGTAACATGAATTTGCGATTACAATATACAAAAACCAGAAATAAAACTAATAAATTAATAAATATTGCTAAAAATAAATATAGACGAGGACAGGTGTTTAAATGTAATGGAGATATTAAAAAAATATGGCAAAAATTAAACATTTGGCTGGGAAGGCAAAAACCTTGTATAGATTCATTGATTAAAAAATATATGTGTATTAATAATAACCTTAAAACAGTGTGTACCACATTTTGTAAAATATTTACTAACGAAATTGAAACTATTAAACACCAGTGCAGTCAGTTATTCTTAAATCGATCAGATTATGTAAAAAATTGTAATAAATCATTTTTGTATAGAAAAATAGATTCAAGTGATGTATTAAATGTTTTAAATAAATTAGATTGCAACAAGATGCCAGGTTCTGATGGTATTAGAATGAAAGATCTCAAGTATATTAAGACAGAAATAAGTCCTGTATTAGCTAAGTTTATTAATTTAAGTATTTTGACCGGAAAATACCCTGAAGAATTGAAGTTATCTATAATTAGACCAATATATAAACAGGGCAACCATAAAGAATACACCAATTACCGACCAATCGCAATATTAAATAGTTTAAATAAAGTAACTGAAAAAATAATAGTAGGCCAGGTAACAACTTTTCTAGAACAGCACAATGTGCTATCAAATAATCAATATGGATTCAGACAAAATAGAAGTACTTCATCTGCACTTGCAGAATTTACTGATGACGTCAATGACTATCTAAATAATCGTAAACAGGTAGTTGCAGTATTTGTTGATTTTAAAAAAGCATTCGATACACTTGACCACAATGGTTTATTGAGAGCAATGGAAGAATGTGGTATTAGAGGAAGTATGAATGAATGGTTTAGAGAATATTTAAGTAATAGGCGTATGAGGGTAATGATTGATAAGTGTAATAGTGATACAGAAAGTATAAAATATGGAGTTCCGACTGGATCTGTATATGGTCCTATTGGATACATAATGCACGTAAATAGCATTACAAACGTCATTAAACATTGTAACTGCTATATGTATGCTGATGATATGTGCTTTTTGTACGGAGATAAGGACCCTAGTATAATAAAAACAAAAATCCAAGAAGACTTCAACAACATAGTAAAGTGGGCACATGATAACGGAATTATTATAAACATGGATAAAACAAAAATGATATGCTTACGTTCCCCTTATAATAAAAATGCAAAACAAAATAGTATAAATGTCATTGGTCATTCATTTAATTGTCTGCACGAAAATGGACGTTATTGTAAATGTAATAGTTTGGAAGATGTAAGCCAAATAAAATATCTAGGCCTTACAATAGATACCAATTTTTCATGGAAGTTCCATATTCAAAATATTTGCAATAAATTAAGACTTGTAAAATTTTATCAACTAGATAAAATATTAAATCGAGGCACCCTGTACAGCGTTTACTATGCATTAGCAGATGCCATTATAAGTTACGGCTTGAATTGCTATGGTCTAACATTTCCTACATATATAAGATCCATTAAAAAAATACAAATTAAAATATTAAACAATTTATTAAGTAAAAGTACAAAGAGAAGTATAAGTAAGGAGTACTATGAAAAACAAATATTTCAAAAATGTAAAATATTACCAGTCGACGCCAAAACAGATTACCTAATTCTTTTAGATCAATTTCAAAACAGTAAATTTAAAATTAAGAGATCCTTCAATTATCCAACCAGAAAAGCCTCTAAGTTGAATTTTGTCATAGATTGTAAAATAAAAAATTATTATGGAAAACGTACCAGAAAATGGTTAGTGCCTACATTAGTCAATGCCCTTCCACAAGGTTTCGAGGATAAATATGATACAAAGTTGAAATATAAAAAAGGCATTAAAGGATTTAATATTGTATAGAAGTTAACTAGTTTAAGTTATATGTGTTTGTGTTTGTACGTGTATGTGTATATGTATGTGTATGCATATGTATGTGTGTATGTGTATATCTATCTCTATATGTATATCATTCAATATTATACTTTGTTGTAATAATACTTATTAACGAGAGTTCGATCTGCCTACAAACTACTCAGTAGTTTGGCGGAGTTTTTATATTGTAACGTGTTTGTATTATTATGAAATAAATAAATAAAAAAAAAAAAAAAATATATGTCCACGTAAAGCCAAATTTTGTTTGGCAAGGAATCTTATAATATCAAACATTCTGATAAGAATTTCCTGCCATTTCTTTATTTCTTTTGCCACTATGTCTTGCTCTTTTTTGTCAATAGTCTGTAATTTTTGAAGTCTGCTCTCCAACTCCTTCCATTTGCAATAATTTTGGATGTGTAGTGCACTTGATTCGTGACTTGAAACCTTAGGATTTAATTTCCACCAAGTATTAAATCCATCAGATGAGCAAAATTTAGATCCATTCGGTGTACTTACGTTCTCAAATAAACGACAACAAAAGCAAAATAATGATGCTTTAGCTGGAGAATAAGCCATCCAAGTACGTAAAACTTTTTCGCCGTTAGTCAATGTACGATAAAACCAATCCTTAGTAAGCCTTCTTGTCTCTCCTTTTGATTTTAAAGAGCACTAATCTGAGCGTGTTACTGTTGACATTTCAGCGAAATTAGTATCAATATGCTGAACAATTTCCTGTCCTTGCTGAATGAGATGCAATCGAATATTGTCGTCTATGTGTTCAGGCCATTTTCCAATATCGTCGAAATTTTCCTTTCGTCTTTGGTACTGAATAGCAGACAATGATGATGTTGTATCAATCTCTGTTTCGGAACTATGCATGTCCATGTCTGAACATACAGATGGAGACACTAATGCAGTGGATGTTGTAGGAATTTGATCTTTAGGAACAATATTTATTTATTTATTTATTTCATGTACCAGAAATTTCATAAACAACAAAAAAATTTACATAAAAGTACACATAGGATAAGCTTATCCCTATAAAGAGATCTCTTCCAGCTACCCATGAGAGTTGGAAAAGAACATTTGTGAGGGCAGAAATAGGTACACATAAATTTTAACAATATATACAATACATACACTTACATACAATACAATACAATACATACACTCATAAATAAATATTCAGTAAAATATATAATGACAAATATAATAGCTATGATACATATATAATTAAAGAATATAGATCGCTTACATAAACTTACATAAACATAAAACTTAAGACAGTGACAGATAGTGTTGCTTTAATTTTTTTTTTAAAGTAAGGACAGATCGGCTACTTGTAATGTCGTTAGGAAATGAATTCCATAACCTCGCAGCATTTACAGTAAAGGATTTGGAGAAAAAAGTAGTATTATAAGAGGGGATATCAAAAGTTTTTACTTTGATGCAGGAGCGTTTGGGGCGATTATTAGGCAAGGATAGACGGAAACGTTCGTATAAATAAGGAGGTGAGGATTTTTTAAGAACGTTGTATAGCGTGGTCAATATATGCATATTCCGGCGAAGGCGGATGGGGAGCCACTTCAGTTGACGCCGAAAATCTGAAACGTGGTCAAATTTGCGTAAACCGAAGACAAATCGGATGCACAAGTTTTGAAGGCGGTCTAATTTATTGAGTAGCTCTTCAGAAGCATCCAGATAGCAAACGTCACCGTAGTCGAGGAGGGGTAACAAGAGGGATTGTGCTAGCAAGATTCTAGTCCGCAGAGGCAAGAAATTCTGCAAACGCCTGAGAGAGTGGAATGACATGTGAACTCGCTTACTAGTTTCATTGACTTGCGCTGACCAACATAAATGTTTATCAAAAGTCAATCCCAGATTTTTAACCTCTTCAGAAAAAGTTATGACAGTGTTATGGTATATTACACTAGCAAGTTGGTTGAGGTGCAATTTATTAAGAAAAAATCTACTGCCGATTATAATTGCTTGTGATTTTTTCGGATTTACTTGGAGTCCAAAAGACTCTGCCCATTCTCTAATATTGTTCAAGTCATTATTTATTATTCCGATACTGTGGTTAATGTCATTAAGAGAGGAATGCCTATATAGTTGTAAATCGTCTGCATAAAGATGGTAGGGAGAAGATAATATTTTAGATAATTCATTTATAAAAATGGAAAAAAGTAAAGGGGATAAAATGCCGCCCTGAGGAACACCAGCAGATAGATCAGCCCACTGAGAGGAGGAACCATCACAGCAGGTAATCTGTCGGCGACCATAAAGGTAAGTGTGAAACCAATTAACCACGGGTGGAGATATGTTAAGGCTGCGCAAAACACCTAGTAGTATGTCGAAATCTACAGTATTAAAAGCATTGCTGAAATCAAGAAGGACGAGGATAGTTAGGTTTTTGTTATCCATAGCGAGGCGTATGTCATCGGTAACCTTAAGTAAGGCTGTGGATGTGCTATGTGCAGTGCGAAAACCGGACTGGAAAGGACTAAGGAGATGGTTGGATGTTAAAAAGGTAGATAGTTGCTTAAAAACTACTTTTTCTATAACTTTGGACAGGAAAGGAAGGATAGATATGGGACGAAACTGAGAGGGAGAGCTTGGATTATTGGATTTAGGTAGTGGGATAACATGAGCCAATTTCCAAGAATTAGGAAAAGAATTGGTTGTTAAAGAAAAGTTGAGGATATGGGTTATAACAGCCAATATAGTGTCGAGCAAAGGAATCAGCATGTCACGACTAATGTTATCATTACCTACTGCTTTGGAACTGAGATTTATTAGAGCTGCCTTAACATCACACTCCGTAATTTCTCTAAAAGTAAAACTGTCACAGATAGGTGGGGCAACCTTGTTTAATTTATTAAGCACAGCTGATTTCTTTAAATCACTTATGATAAGTGAGGAAGTCGAAAAATGATCATTTAGTAAATTTAAGTTAAAAGAATTATTAGAGGAAAGTAGAGATTTACCCACACCTAGTGACTTAAAAAGCCTCCACAGTTGTGAAGGTGTAGAATTATTAGCGCAGGAATAAATATAACGGCATTTCGCATCTCTACACATCCTGTTGCAGCGATTACGTAACTTCTTATAAGCAGCATGATTTTCGTTTGAAGGATATTTCTTATAGCGTGTCTTAGCTCTATTGCGTTTCTTCATAAAACATTTGATGTCGTCAGAAAGCCAAGGAGCTGGAAAGTGTTTTACTTTAATAAGTTTTAAAGGTGCGTGGGAATCGTATAAATTAATGATATTTGAATTAAAAATTTCAACTTTGGAGTCTACTGTTAAAGCTTCATACAAAATGGACCAATCAATATTGATGGCATCTTTATGTAAAAGATCCCAATTAATGGATTTAAAGTTACGTCGAAGAACAGTCTTGCCCTTGCGTCTAGGGGGAGTCAGATTGTAACGAAGAAATAAAAGATCGTGGTAAGAGAAAGGAGCAGTCAGCTGTCCATGGGCTAGCACGTTGTCAGAATTTGAAACAAAAATAAGGTCGAGGAGAGATGGTTTTGAGTGAGGTGAGAAATGGGTTTCGGAAAGAGGAAGAATAGAAAAATTGTACGAAGTTAGTAAAGATCTTAATCTTTTAGACCTAAAGTTATTCATGACAAGACATGTATTTAAGTCGCCCATGATAATAACATGTTCGTAACAGGGTGAAAAAGAATCTAGCAGTAAATCTAGATCATTGAAGTAGTCAGTGTTGGGAGAGGGACTGTACATTACACCAAGAAGTAATTTGGAATGTTGGACTACAACTTCAAGAAGAAGGTATTCTAAGGTGCCAAAAGTAGACGGAGGTGAAAAACTGATTGTTTTGAAGGCTATATTATGTCTTAAGAATATGCAGACTCCACCACCACGCTTTTCAAGGCGATCGTTGCGAATTAATTTGAAATTGGGTAAACAATAGAGTGAGGAAGAAAGAGAAGGTTTAAGCCATGTTTTTTTTTTTTTTTTTTTTTTATACAAAACTAGGTTAATGCTTGACTACATTCCACCTGATGGAAAGTGAAATGTAGTCTTAGGTGGTAAAGCGCATTAACCTAGAAGCCTATTCACTCTCCTCTTGAAGACACCCACGTTATATTTTGCCGGAAATACCGACGCCGGCAGATTGTTCCAGTCCTTCGCTGTACGCACTAAAAAAGATGAAGCATAGCGCTTCGTTCGGACAGGTGGAATGTCCACAACAAAAGGATGAAAACCTGCCGTGCGTCGGGTCGTCCGGTGATGGAATGGGGATGGGGGAATTAGGTCGTGCAATTCCTGCGCACACTCACCAAAATGTATCCTATAGAATACTGAGAGGCTGGCAATTCTACGCCTGTGTTCAAGGCTGTGGAGTTTGGCGTCAACCAATTTAGGGTCGCCAATAAGCCTCTTTGCTCGCCTCTCAATTGAGTCCAGAACCGCAAGATGAGTCTTTGCGGCACCAGCAAATATGTGGCCACAATACTCTACACACGACCGGATCTGTGCTTTGTATAATACAAGAAGCTGTCCCGGTGTAAAGTACTGTCGCACCTTCGCAAGTACGGCAAGCTTTCCTGCAGCTGCTCTTGCTCTGGACTCAATGTACCGACCAAAGTTGAGGTTCGAGGAGATCTCTAAGCCTAACAACTGAAGCCAGTCACTGTATTCCAAGGATACATTCTGGAAAGTAGGAGCCAAGGTGAAGGGGCTCCTTTTGGCGGTGAACAAACACGTCTGCGTTTTGGTGGCGTTGAATTTGACAAGATTGGCATTGCCCCATGCGGAGACTGCCTGAAGTTTGTCATTCAAACGTTGCACCATGGCTTCTCTTTCAGATTGTACTTCATCTCTACTAGCCCGAGAACTTGGCAGATATCTTTCTACAACTGTGCTGTCGTCTGCATACCCATAGATACCGGGCTTCAGCAGATCGTTAATGTGCAGCAGAAAAAGAGTTGCAGAAAGAACGGACCCCTGAGGTACTCCGGAATTTATTGTCAAGGGTTCCGAAGAACACCCGTCGACAACAACACGGAGAGATCTCCGGCTCAAAAAGTCCGTTATCCAGCCAATCAGACCAGGAGATATACCGTACGCTGAAAGCTTGCTTAAAAGGCTCACATGCCAGACCCTGTCAAAAGCCTTCGAGACGTCCAGAGAGACGGCGACCGCTTCTCCGTTCCTCTCGATGGCTTCGCCTAAAATGTGTGTTGCGTACGCTAGAAGGTCCCCAGTGGACCTATTTCGGCGAAATCCGTACTGTCGGTCACTGAGGAGATCGTTACCTTCCACGTACGCTAGAAGCCGCGAGTTCAATACACGCTCCATAATCTTGCAGAGTATGGAGGTGATTGAAATGGGCCTATAATTGGCAGGATCGGCACGGCTGCCTTTTTTGGGCACGGGTTGCACGTTGGCAAGCTTCCAGGATTCCGGCACTTTTCCAGTCTTGAAAGAGAGGCGATACAGACGTGTCAATACAGGAGACAACTCAGCTGCACATGTCTTGAGCAGAATGGCTGGTATACCATCAGGACCACTGGCTTTATTCACATCTAAACGACACAATGTTCTCCATACCTCTTTGTTAGTGATGCGGATTTCAGGCATCGAAATACCGCAGTGAGGAAGATGTTCTGGAGAAGCATTGCCAGTGTCTAGATGCGAATTCTCAGCAAACAGAGAAGCAAATACATTCGCTTTCTCTGTTGCTGTGTGGGCCAGGGATCCATCAGGCTTCAGCAGAGCAGGCAGTGAGGGTTGGCAGAAGTTCGACTCGATCGCTTTGGCAAGAGACCAGAAAGCTCGACTGCCAGTTGGTCTGACAGAGAGCTTTTCGCCATTCTTAACGATCCGATCAAGACGAGCCTTCCGCAATGCCTTTTTATAGGACTTGGCAGCTTGGTTAAAGGCTCTCTTCTTTGTACTTACATCCGGAGTTTTGCGGCTTCGAGCATCAGCCCAAATGAGGTATGCCGAATGTTTTCGGTCATGTGCATGACGACATTCGGCATTAAACCATGGGCGAGCTTTGCCACCGATGGGTACGTCAGCAAAAGGAATAAAATACTCCATTGCCTGATGCACCACATCGGTTATAGCATCCGCGCAACTCGACGGATCCAAAGAAGAGAAGCAGACCTGCCGCCAAGGATAAGACGCAAAAAAGTGCCGCATCTCATCCCAATCTGCTGACTTGTATTTCCATACTCGCCTAACACCATGTGGTTCGAAAGCTGGTGGGGAATATGTAAATACAGATTTCACCAGACAGTGATCGGAGGTTCCCAAGGGGGACGTGACCTCTACACGATACCTGTCCGGATCCGTTGTCAGCAGAAGGTCCAGGCAATTTGCTGTATGGCCTACCACATCTGGTACCCTTGTCGCTTGCCTCACCAGCTGAAAGAGGTCCAAGGACAACGCAAAGTTCCGCGCTTCTCTTCCAGCATGGTCGGTCTTCTGGTACGGGAACAGCCAGTCCTGATGACAGGCATTAAAGTCCCCCAGAAAGACGAGCTGCGCCGAAGGGTACTGATACAGAGCCATATCTGCAGCCTCACTGAGATACTCAAATAATCGAGTTGTCTCCTGGTCACCGCTGTGCGAACGGTAGACACAGGAATACAGGATTTTTCAGGAACACACTGACTCCGGCCCGTGAGCGAAAGTTGTGCTCTAACGAGTAACCGGGATAATCCAAGTACGCAGCGCTCAAAGGACATTGTATCTGCGTCTCCGTCAAAAAGAGCAAGTGCGGCTGCTCTGTCTCCAGGTGGTGGTGGACAGCTAAAAGATTAGAGTGCAAACCCCTGATATTAGTGAGGTGCACTTTATATGAGGAGGAGTGCAACCGCTGTGTAACCTTGTTCCTTTTTCTTAACTTTTTCATAAAAAAAATATATATAAAAGTGAATAGGGATGGGAAATGGCAGTTGAACGAGACGGCACGTATCGAACCCGACGTCGAAATTGGTGATGTCTTGCCACTGGGAGGCTAGTCTGGAGACTGCGGGGACGCCCGAACCCCCCCAGGGATCGCCATCGGGCCTCCTCGTCTGGTCGCCAACCAGCACGATGGAGCCACCCTGGGATTTTTCACAGCTGGCGGGGCAGCCTTTCGTGGTTGGCTATCCCACTAATTGGGCCCCCAACTATCTGCGGGCGGCCAGCGGAAAGCCGTCGCTTCGGATCCCGCTACCCTCCTCGACTAGACACCCGACAAAAACAAACACCAACCCGACGTCAGACCGGTTCGCCAACGCACCGCAACTGTTCAGACCCATTTTCCATAAACGGCTTCATCGAGCAACGTGCCGGAACACGACTAGGTCGCTTTGCGGCACGATTCTGCCCGAAACTGCCATGTTTCAGAAACAAGAATACAATCGACTTGGACGTTGCTAAATGTTGCGAGAAAATCAGAGTAGTGTGCCGGTATGCTTTGAGCGTTAATATGAACCACATTGAAGTTGGATTCACAACTGAAGATGGAGTTAAGTCTAGAATCTAAAGGTTGGAAGTCGTCAGATAAGGAATCACTGTTAGCGCTCATAAAATCATCAGAGGACGATGAAGATATACAAATATTATTAAAATCAATAATAGAATCTGTCATTGTAGAATATGAATGATCAATATTTAAAATAAAATACTAAATAATATGTTTATATACGTATATATATATATGCAATATATAAATAAAAATAATATTTTTGATGTACAATCTAAAACTAAATATATTGTTAAAACAATATACACCAACATATAAGATTCCACACTCACTGGCATAGTGAAAAAAAAAATACATCTTTAAATACAAAATAAAATCTAAGATAAACCCATTGAAAAGCAAAATAATTATTATGATTAAAAAATATATGTATAAAAACACACAAAAAAAAATAGACTTCAGATAACCATACAAAGGCCGTACCGGTTTATAAACGATTGACAGCTGTCAAGTGAAGAAGTCAATATGCAATTGAGTTTTGACACTTAATAATAATGAAATTAATAATATGTGGAAGGTACATATTTTGTTAATATAACTGTTATATTATAATTAAGAATTGATTGAGTTTTTAAACAATGTTATACATAATGTACAAATGTGAAGTCAAGGCAAAAACAAAAAGAAATATAAATGTAAACCGGTTGACGCTATGTAAAAGTATAAGTAGTATAAGGAGAAGATATGAAACTATTACTTAGCTACGGCCTTAGGAAATCGCCTGGGTCTTGTTTTTTGTTCCTGAGTGTTCAGAGAAGATGGAGAACTTCCCATTAACACACGCAACTCCTTCATGGATTCTATTTTCTTACGACTCTTATCGGGCAAAGAGACAAAAATGGCCCCATCCATTGACCAGGAGTTCTTAACACCAAAGTGACGTCTAGCTTCAGCGAAGACTTCCTGCCTCGGTTTTGTTAGGAATTCCGATATTGAGACACCAGAGCCCTTTAAGGCAGTTTTGGAATTCCAAATAGCAGACCTCTGCCTTAAAGAATTAAACCGAACCAATATTGGTCTAGGTTTATCCCTTTTGACTCCCAAACGATGGCAAACATCAATGTGAGAGACATCAAAACCACTAAAATTATATTTTATAATGGTGTCATGAATTGCTACTTCAGCTTTCTCGTTACTATCTTCAGGTATGCCGTGGAATAAAAGAACTTTTCTACGTGAGAGTACTTCATGCCTATCAAAACCCGCAGAAAGTAACTGCAACTGATGCTGAAGCATAGAAAGTGTCTTCCATACCAGATCCTTGAAAGTTGTGTAATCATGAGCCAAGACAGAAATATCATTAAAGCAGCTATTTGGTTGCTGTTTCGTGGATGCAAGTGATTGTGACAGTGCTTTATCGAAGTTTTCCATTCTGGATTCGAACATTGTGACAATGTCCTCCATGTTTTTTGTTACTTGACTGTGTAGATCCATTTCTTTAATAAAGATGTTGTTCAGAAATTGTGTGATTATGCCAGGTAGTGTAGAGAATCTTAACACTTAATAATATTGCATAAAAAGATTGACTTATTGAAAATATTTAATTTTTAAAAACAAAACTGTTAGCAGCAAAAATTATAGTTGTTTCACTTACTACATCTACCCGCAAAAAAAAAGTTCTAACCCGCAATATCAAGTTCTTGTATTTTTTCAGCTTGTTCTGGGTTTAAAGGCCCAGTTGTCTGTGATGAATTTAAGCCTAACGAGGAATCTGACGTGTCAGGAACAACACTTTTCACATATTTAAGTAAAGCTCCTTCATTTGCTCTAATATTTTCCAACTTAGCTCTTCTCTTATTACGGTAAGAAGCCCCACTTTCTTTTACTCTTTTCATTTTTGATGCTAAAATCAAAAAAATATTAAATGAGAAAAGTACAAGTTAGTGTTGTAAACAAAATTATCGAACATTTCAAAAGAAGTACCTAGGATATTAAAAAAAAACCTTGCTTGACTGAAATTTTCCGTTTTTAGGGTTTTGTACCCAAAAGGAAAAAAATTGAGCCTTTATCTATCTTTACTTTTATTAAATCATTTCATTGACCGTCTGTCTGTCAAGACCTTTTTTCATAGGAACGAGTACTTACTTACACATATTTAATTGAAATTTATATCACAGTTTCCGATCAAGATCCCTTTGAAATGTGAAAATACTTTTATGCACTACGGCGTTTCTTTTTTATTTTAATAAATTAAAGTTTGAAGTTTGAACAACATATCAGATAGTCCAACATACAATTAGATAAATATAATATTTAATACTCACTCAGTTGAAAGTTGTTCAATAATTTCACAACCACTACACGCACTTATTTGCACAAAAATCACAATTTGGAAAGCGTAACATAATTAAAATACGAGACAATGTGAATTGGACAACTGACGATCCATCAATAAAACTTTCTTTGAATTGTCAAACTTTGTCAAAGCACGTAATTCCCCGTACCTTAAAGGGGCTTTCTCGTACGTGTGATAAATTATATTGAACTTAATATATATGTAATAGAAGTCATTCTCGCTGATTGTTAGTCATAAACGGGGAATTCCCACAAGTCAGTATAGACGTTGTTGCCAGTCGCTACAAAATATCATTCAAAGAAAAGGAATTCCCCGAATTCGTCACAAAATAAGTAATGAAAAATTCCGTGCTCCTTTCAATCGGTCCAAATTTGTAGTTACGATAAAAATATATATTTTTTATTTATTGTTAAATTTTGTCGCCCCCTATAAAGTGCCGCCCAGGGCGGGCCGCCCCCGCCGCCCCCACTACGCTACGCCACTGTACCTCACGGTTGTGTAAGTTTTTGGCATTAAGGAAGCCGCGACCCCCACACTTCCGTGGAATATACAATCTCATCACTGATGAGCGCGGATGATGCATGCGATACATTGTCAATAGTTTTCGGGTCTTTCGGTCCAGGGCATCTAATTCGGTCTGAGTCCACCTTAATATGCCGAAAGTATACATCAGTAGGGGCATTACCCAGCTGTTGAATGCACGCACTTTGTTACCTCCTGACAAAAGACGTTTTAGAACTTTTGTCAAGCGGTTAAAGAAGCGTTCCTTCACTAGCTGTTTAACGTCCCCACTTAGTATGCCTAAGCATTCCGACATACTAAGGTATTTGTAGCACTCGGTTTCGGAGAGGGATCTGAGGGACGTTGTCTCCGAGAGTTGTAAATATTCGCTATTTACAACTCGGCCATTCTGCACATGTGCAACCGCGCATTTATACACCAAACTCCATCCTAATGTCATTACTAAACGTTTGCGTAACGTTTAGTAATGATACCAGATCTGCTTTATTTGGTGCAAATAATTTGAGATCGTCCATATACAAAAGATGAGAAATGATCTCACCCCCTCTGCGAAAGCGAAAGCCCAGCTTTGAGTCCCTAAGCAACGCGCTTAAGGGGTTCAAAGCTAGGCAAAACCACAAAGGACTCAAACTGTCACCCTGGAAAATACCTCGCTCAATCCTTACAGGTTCGGAAGTAAGAAGATTTCCTCCGCCCCCTGGAAGACAAAGGACCGTTGTCCACTGCCTCATACATGAATCAAGAAAAGCGCATATATCTGTGTCAATCTTATACACTTCTAGTACTCGTCTCAACCATGTATGAGGCACCGAATCATAGTCCTTTTTATAATCAATCCATGCGGCGGAGAGGCCCTTCTTACCTCGGCGAACCTTTTCATTAATGGCCATGTCAATAAGGAGGAGCTCCTTAGTACCACGAGACCCAATCTTACATCCATTTTGAGCGGGATCTAAAATGCTATTTGCATACAAATGTGTGTTTAATTTTGAAGTCAAAATGGATGTAAGAAGCTTATAAATTGTTGGTAAGCACGTGATAGGTCGAAAGTTCTTTGGATCCGTGATACTACCAGACTTGTGGAGCAGAAAGGTGATTCCTGTTGTTATAAAAGATGGTAGGGATCCGGACACGATGGCTTCCTGGAATTGCCCAGCCAAACGTTCGTGTGAAGACCGCAGCCATTTGAGCCAAAAGTTATGTAATCCGTCCGGCCCAGGACTTTTCCAGTTATGGGTCGAACGGATCGCATCCCTGACATTGTCTGGGCTTATAAATATAGCCTCCATTGGCTGCAGGTGTTCACACGCGCGCTCAACAACACGCATCCAGCCACCATCGTTGTGATTAATAGGCACCGACCAAATATTTTTCCAAAATGTGAACATTTCTTCCATATTTGGTAACTGCCCATCAATCACACTCGTAGCAGATTCCTCCCAGCTTCTATAAACCTTTCTTTGGTCACTTTGGAATATGCGATTCTGTTTATACCTATTTACACGTTGTTTATAACGACGAATACGATTTGCCCACGCACAAACTTTCTGCTTCAGGTAGTCTATACGTTCTGTTACATAGGCCATGTAATCCTGAGGTCTAATGCCAGTACCGGCAAAGGCCTGTGTAACATAACGCATGACTCTCGGCCGGATGTTTCCCGATCTGAAGCAGATTAACTTGCCAATAATGACCCTAGCTGCGCTGATACGCCGTTCAATCCTCATCTGCCATGCGGGTGTGTCCTCAGTGGACCGCACCACCCTATCAGGCTCAGGAAATCTGACACGGGCGGAGCGGCACGCTGCAACAGCTGCACAATAAAGAATTGAATGAGTATCAGTGAGTTTATTGCTAGAACGAAGATAAGAGTCTAGCATGCAGTCTAGAGCCATTACTAGCGATATATTACGTCTATGCGTGGGAAAACGGGGTAACCGTGGCCTGTCGCGGGCTGGTATGTCTTTAAATTCCAAAATCGCATCCTCCAAAGTCCTCCTTAATTGCTCATTATCTTGGGTACTTACGGTTGTAATCTCTACGCCCCCCACATCAGCATCTCCAACCACTAACCCTGCCACCGAAGGAGCGGACGATAACTGGGCTCGCGAATGGATGCTTTCGGTGGTGGATGCAGAGACTGTCACCTCGGAGCGAAGCCGGTCAAGTGCGGAGTCATCCAACGCACGATTACGTTGAATAAACCGCACCTGATCCGATAGTCGTTGGGCCGAAACGGTCAACTCTGGTTCAAGGACCTGAAACAAAGACAGCAAACGGGTTCGCCACGCAGTGAGGTTAGTGCCACCCTCTGTCGCCCTATAGTACGCTCGCATGACATTTTCGTTCATATTTTGCGTCCATTTCATGCGGCGCACTGCACCACCGACGGCGGGGGCCGAACGCGGGGCGGATGCCCCAGTAGGCCCCAAGCGCGGCAGCGGTGGCCTCCCACGGCGTGGCGCTGGTGCTCGGCGCGGCGCTGGAGGCGGCAGCTCGTCGTCACTGCTCGACACGATTTCCTCAGAAGGAGTTGCGTACTCCTCCTCTGATGACGTGGAGCTGTTGGGTGCGACGGGCTGCGGTGGTGGGCGTGCGTTTACGTTTCTACTCCTTGTGATCATTATTATAGTATCTATTTTCACATTGTCAACAGTTCACTTTTTTCAGGTACTTTTTGTAAGTTGTTCACAGTTGTGTATATAGTATTCTTTTTTTTTCGTTTATTTTGCATTTTGTAAACGGAATGAAATTATTTAAATATGATTAAAACTGGATTTTGAAAATAAATATTTTAAACAAAAATTGACATTTAAAAACGTGACCATTCCGTGTCACTTACCAAGGAGTATTTTATTATTATTATTATTATTATTGTTGTTATAAAAACTTTTACTCATCTCTATAATGGTTTTCACAGCACAATACGGGCGGTCGCCAAGTAATAGTACTGTTGTAGATTTTAAATTTGCTTAAGTTTCTTCATTCTGTAGAAATTTCCTGACTATTCTGCATGTGTTAAGTATAGCAGCTTTTTGTACAATAATATAAATATTATCTTCCATATTTAATAGTTTCAAGCTATGATGAAGATGATTGGGAATGACTCCGGTAGTAGACAGAACTATGGGCACTACATAAACTTTTTCTTGTTTCCAAATTCTTGCGATCTCTTCTTTAAGTTCTTGATATTTATTGATTTTTTCGGATATTGATTTTTTAATATTATGCGTATTAGGAACAGATATGTCTATTAAATATGTGGTTTTGTGTATTTTATCTTGCAGTGTTATGTCAGGTCTATTATAATGTATGGTTTTGTCGGTTAGGATAGCACGGTCATAGTATAGTTTGTATGCTTTGTTTTCAAGGACTGATTCAGGTGAATATTTATAGTATAGTATTTTTTTGTCGTTTATTAGGTCGTGTTTAAGAGCAAGTGCTTGGTGGATGATATTAGCTATTTGGTTGTGTCTGTGTGTAAAATTTTTTTGAGCCAGTATCGGGCATGCTCCAATTATGTGTTGTATTGTTTCAGGGCTATTATGACATTTGCGGCATTTATCGTTTGTTACAGTTGTATCTTTTAAAATGTGTTTACGGTAGTTTCTGGTGTTGATGACTTGATCTTGGATTGCTATCATAAAGCCTTCTGTTTCCGGGAATAAAGTGCCTACTTTGAGCCATTTGTTTGATGATTCTTTATTTATATGTTCTTGTTCTAAGTCGTGTGGGTGTCTTCCATGAAGAACCTTCTTCTTCCAATCCTGGGTTTTTTGTATTTGAGGGTCGGTAGAAATATGTTCAGCTATGAATGTATTATCACCTAATTTAAGCGGGGTATAGTTATAGTCAGCTGTAACTATTGCTTTATGCATAACACTTGAGGTGGATTTATTGTGAAAGAATGATTTTAATGTTTTTATTTGTTTCTGCCATTGATGTTGTATATCAATAAGGCCTCTGCCTCCCATACTTCTCTTAATAGTTAACCTTTCTATAGCTGATTTTGGATGTAAGTTATTGTGTTGAGTAAGTGTTGTTCGTGTTAATCTTTCTAATTTTTGTATATCTGTTCTGGACCATTTAACTACGCCAAACGAGTAAATAAGTATAGGAATTGCAAATGTGTTTATTGCTTTAATCAGACGCCCCCCAGAAAGTAAACTATTGCAAATTTTATGAATCCGTTTTTTGTATTCTAATGTTAATATTTCTTTGAAAATTGTGTGCTGAATGCCCTTTAACTGATTGTATCCTAGATATTTATAGAAGTCTTTTGCTTCAAGTGAAGTTATAATTTCGTCATTGTTTGTGTTATAATTCCCGGGTCGGATTTTTCCTTTTATTATATGAATAGTCTTACACTTATCAAGACCAAACTGCATGTTTATGTCTTTGCTAAATTGTGAAGTAATATCGATAAGATTTTTCATTCCTTTTTCGGTCTGCGCATACAATTTTATATCGTCCATGTATATTAAGTGAGAGATAGTAATAGCATTATTATTATGTTTTAGTCGGTATCCAGTTTGGCTCTGTTGTAGTAAATATGATAAAGGATTTAAGGCAAGACAAAACCAAAAGGGACTTAAAGAGTCTCCTTGGTATATACCTTTTCTAATCAGTATTTCTCTAGTAGTAATTGAGGTGTGAGGACAATTTAAGTGTATTTTTGTTTTCCAATGTGTCATCATATTTTGTAGGAAGTGGACTAAGGAGGTGTTTACTTTATAAATGTGCAATATTTGAGTTAACCAAGAATGTGGAATGTTGTCAAATGCTTTTTGATAATCTATATATGTACAGTGAAGATTTCTATTTTTAGCAGAGGCATGTTTATGAATTGTAGAATCTATAATAAGTTGTTCTTTGCAGCCCATGTGACCTCGCCTACAGCCCTTCTGTTCTTCTGCTAATATGTTATTTTTCTCAATATGTTTTACGATTTTATTTGTGACAACTGATGTAAGTATTTTATAAATGGTTGGTAAACATGTGATAGGTCTATACTTTGATGGATCTGATGAGTGTTTCCCTTTTGGAAGCATGTATGTTATCCCGGTTGCAAAAAATGTTGGTATACTTTGGTCACCTAGTATTATTTCCGTCAAGTTCTTCGCTATGATTTTATGTAGTGAGGTTAGTTTTTTGTACCAGAAATTATGAATCTTATCTATTCCCGGCGATTTCCAATTATGAAGTCTAATCGTTGTATCTCTAATATCTGCTTCTGTTAACTCTGAAAAACCCATTTCTTCTAAACCGTTCCATCTGCTTTCTTCTTTTTTGATCCATTCTGCATTATAACTATGTTGTATATCATCTTCCCATATTCCCGACCAAAAAGTTTCAATTTGTTCTTTTGAAGGTATATCTGTTTTTTGTTTGCTGTCGTGTGTTTTAGGTTGAGTAAGTTGCCTATAAAATAGTTTTTCATTATTGCTAACTAGTACGTTATTTGTTTTGCGTAAATCTGCTTTTTTATATCTTTTAAGTCTGTTGACTTTGAGTGCTAATTTTTGTTTTAGTGTATCTAGATATTCGTTCGGTTTTTTATTATTTTCTTCATGTTTAGTATGAGTGGTTGTGTGTTTAAAGATCTGTTCTACTTTTTTAATTAGCTTGCTTGATGTGTTACCGTTAATGTATTGTGTAAGTCGACCGATATCTTGTCTTAATTTTTCTATATCTTTCTCTAATCTGACTTGCCATGGTGGTTTAATGTTATGTTTTCGTTTTGTAACATTTGTGTTCGCTATTATTTTGTAGTTTAATTCTTCGGATATAATGTGAGCTGTACAGTAGATTAATGTATGTATGAGTTAGTTTGTTGTATCAGTTAGTTTCATGTTGTCTGTTACAAAGTTTGGTATTATACGCGTATTAAATATATGAATCAGTTCAGTAAGTTTTCGATTATAAATAATTTTGGGAAGCTTAGGTCTTACTATTGCGTCAATTTTATCGAATTGATTGAAAGTTGTTTTAAATTTTATAAATATTTCTTGAGTAAAACTGTCTGTGATAGGAGTAATGTTAGTAAGAGCCCCGATCTCAATTTGATTTGTCAATGATTGTGATATTTGTGTGCTGATATTATTATTGCCTAATGTTGAACTGCTAGATTGATCGAATGTGACAGGTTCTGTGATGATTTCTGTGTCAAAGTGTGGCACATAAAAAGGATGTGTACTGATTTCAGTGTCAGAGTATGGCACAGAACTTTCAGTATTTGCCTCTTCTTTGCTTAACTTTGTTTTTACTTCTTCCTTTATTTGCTTTAATACTTCCAATGTTAATAAATTGTTTCTTAATATTGTTCTCATTTGGTCTGAAACTCTTTGTTGACTTACATTAATATCCGGATACTTTTGCTTGAAAATCTCATGAAGCCTTATTCTGTATAGCGTCATATCTGTCTCTAATTTGGTGATATAGTAGTAAGTACGCATAATAAATATGTTAACTTCTTTACTCCATGACATGCGTACTCTCGGTTTGCCAGCCTTGGTGGGCACAGATAAAAAGGCGTTTGCCTTCTGCGCAACATCCAATTTTGGGATTGGTGGATCAGTGGTGCTACAAGTATTTGGTAATGTTATGTTAGGATTAACTAATGTATTTGATGAATTTATCGGTGCATCGGCTGTAGCATTACCGTCGTGACCCCGCCTGCTCAGAACACGACGACCGGCTGTAGCATTTTTCTTGGGAGGAGCCCGCCTGTTCAACTCTTCGCCACCGATGGTTCGTATGCTGTGACATCCAGCATCGGCTCCAGATGTGCCCCGGCGATCGCCCCCGGGGAGCGGTCCATTACAATTTTTGTTCTGTCGTGTCTCCATATTTAATGGGTAACCATTGCCTTGTTACCGTGTAAGTTTCCATATAGTAAGATACTATATTACACGTACCCCCCCCCCATGCAGACTAGATGTTCAGCCTGGCCGTAAGGTTGGATTTAATCGGCGAGGGTTTTTGAGTGGCAGTTCCATCACTCGAGGTCCACTCAGGTCCTTCGAGGAGGCAGTTTTAAAGGTCTGCTGCCTTTAGTTCGGGGAGCTAAGATTATGAGTTGCTCCTCGACGCCCTTAGTCGCCTCGTACGACACCCACGGGCTAGGTAGGGGTGGCACTATTCTGCTCTGCCGGTGCCACACGGCTTTATTATTATTATTATTATTATTATTATTATTATTATTATTATTATTATTATTATTATTATTATTATTATTATTATTATTATTATTATTATTATTATTATTATTACTGACTGACAACCCAAAAACACTACAATCAATGCTTCAAGACCTGAGCAACAGAAGTAAGGAGGTAGGATTAGTCATCAACAAGTCGAAAACTAAACTAATGACTAATAACATTAAAACAAAAATTTTCGTTGATAATGAAGAAATAAAGTATGTTAAAAACTATATATACCTGGGACAGCTTATCTCATTCGAAAACCAGATGGCACAAGAAATTGGCAGACTTATAACAAACGCATGGAAGAGATATTGGGCACTCAAAGAAATTATGAAGAACAAATATTACAAGATGAATATAAAGAGGAAACTATTCAACACATGTCTATTATCTATACTGACTTACGGCTGCCAAACTTGGGCCCTAACACAAAACTTGATACCAAACTAAGAACCGCCCAGAGAAGTATGGAAAGGAGCATCCTTGGACATAAAAGAATAGACAAAAAACGTGAATCTGATCTACGCAAGATCACGAAATTCGAAGATGTCAATAAGAAGTGTAAAATTCTCAAATGGCGCTGGACTGGCCACATGCTAAGACAGCCACCAGAAAGATGGGCAAAAACGGTCACACAATGGATACTAAGGATACATAAAGCATACATAAGGATACATAAAGCGGAAAAGAGGCAGACAGCTCGAAAGATGGGCTGACGACCTAAAAAAGGTTGCTGGAACACTATGAATGAGGACAGCTAGGGACAGAGAGAAATGGAGGATGTTAGAGGAGACCTATGTGTCAACAGAACACACTGATAATCCGGTCTGATGTGCAATAAAGTGATAATATTAAGTTCCAAAAATTGTAATTTTATCAGTAATAAAGGCTTTTGTATTTGTATTTGTATGTTTATTTACGTAACTTAATCATTAAAGTAGGCATTTCATTGTATTAATTGCTCGTAGGTATCGATGAAATATCATTGCAGTAAATTATTAAATTATTCATTAGTACTAGCTGTTGCCCGCGGCTCCGCCCGCGTGTAGGTCGCTTTTCGCGTAATCTGTAGAAACTACAATTATCCAGACCTATAATAGACTTATAGTTAATTCTATAGTATCCTATTCCCGTGGAAATTTTATATATATAGGCATTGCTACGATATCAAACTGAAAATAACTATACCAAATGCGAAAACATAATCAAAGCGAGTTGTAAAAAAAGTCAGCGCGATCTACTGAGATTTTATGTGACTAAATTTAAAATGCTAATATTCAATTTGTTAAATTATTTTACAATTCAGATAAAACAAAGTAGAAATTCTAGCTATATCTTAATTAAATACGTTCATGTAAACCGCATTCAATTCTGTTTAAAAGTTTGGAAACAGTGCTTGAAGTAAATTTTAAATTGACCATAACTTCTTTTACCCTTAACTGATTTTAACGAAACAAAGTTTTACGCTCCAGATTACACATAATCCACTTGTAAAAACCGCGTTCATATCCGTTAAGTAGTTTCGACGTTGTAACGTACCAGACAGTCAGACAAAGAGACAAAAATTTCAAGATTTATTTTTTAGTTTCTGTTACTCATTTTAAATTGGTGTACAGACACTCGATTTTTACTGTCTTATTATATATTTGAGATTAATAGTTAAAATAATTCATATGATTAACTACGATATTGATTATGCATAAATGCATTAGCATTTAATAAATAAACTTTAGAAGAATAAACAAAAAAAAACAACAGAAAAATACCATACAGCATAGAAAATAATTTATAATGAGCCTAGCCATAGCCTATGTCACTCGGGAATAGTGTAGCTTGCCAACGGTGAAAGAATTTTTTAAATCGGTCCAGTAGTTTTGGAGCCTATTCATTTCAAACAAACAAACAAAAAAACAAACCTTTCCTCTTTATAATATTAGTATATAGAAAATCAAATTCTGTTTAGAGCAATGTTGTTCATAATTGAATGTTTGTGACATTTAAATAATTTATTTGGATAAAGAATAATATCGTAATTATTAAAACACCTTCGAAAGTGTATATTATTTAAGAACTAATTTCATAACCATAGAAAACGTTATAGTGAGTCAACCTTAAAAGCTAGATATATGTTGTCGTGGACTTCTTTTTTAAACTTTTAAAGAGGAACAATTTCATAGAACATCATTTTTGCGTAACTTTCACCGTTTTCGCATCGCACGCAGTTTTTTGTTTATTTTTTTACACCTTGCGTTAGAATATTCAAGTTTTAGTAATCAACCCTAATTTTTTGAAAATGAAACCATAGCCTATGTCATTTGGGAATAGTGTAGCTTGCCAACGGTGAAAGAATTTTTGAAATCGGTCCAGTAGTTTCGGAGCCTATTCATTTCAAACAAACAAAAAAATAATCAAACCTTTCCTTTTTATAATAAACCGGTGGACATATTTAGCGGAACGCAAAAAACAGACTGCAAGATCATATGAAAACACATTTTTGTTGTACAATACATTTGATTATTATTCTGAATTAATTAAATTAACATTTTTGAACATAAAAAATCACAAAATTAAAGCGAGAGAAAAGAAAATAAAGACAATAAGGTCAGTGACTTAATTCTGAAGAGTTTTGACTTAACACAATGAAAACTAAAGAAAAGTTAATATTGTCCAAATGACTTGTTTTTACGCGATGGGTGATACAATCAGTATTTAGTGTTGCCACCTCTTGCTGTTAAAACTGCCTGCATGCGTCTGGGCATGCTCTCTATTAAATTGTCAATAAAACTTTGCGGCATTGAGTTCCATTCTTCAACCAATGCGGTTTTGAGGTCTCTTACGTTGACAGGTGATGGATTTCTTTGTTTAATTTGTCTTCCCAGTTTGTCCCAAACGTGTTCTATTGGATTTAGGTCTGACGAGCGTGCCGGCCACCCCAAAATCTGGATTCCGACCTCATTAAGAGATTCCGAAACTAATGCCGCAATGTGAGTTCGAGTGTTGTCATGCATTAGAAGAAAATTGTGTCCAATGAAAGGGGCAAAAGGCATCACAATCTGCTCTAAAATGTCGGTTACGTATCTTGCCGCAGTCAGGGAGCCGTTTTCTACGATGTGTAGCTCCGTGCGTGCTCCTAAGCAAATACCGCCCCATACCATTACTGACCCTCCACCATACGGCTCTCTCCCAATAATGTTACACTGAGCGTATCTTTCTCCGGGTCGTCGCCATACTTTGGTCCTTCCATCATCTGGTTTGAGACAAAATCTGGACTCATCACTAAAAAGAACTTTTCCCCAAGCGTCATTATTCCAATTTAGGTGGAAACGAGCAAAGCTGGCCCGAGCCACTCGATGACCTGCGGTGAGCTGTGGACCTCCGGCAGACAAGTACGCCCCTATACCAGCTGCCTTCAGTCTTCTTATGACGGTTTTGGTACTAATTATCACTTGTCGAACTTCCTGCAGCTGGTTTCGTACCTCAGAAGAAGTCAAGGTACGGTTTCTGAGAACACTGCTGACAATAAATCTATCGTCTCTCTCTCCTGTTACTCTTTTGCGACCTTGTCTTTTACGCCTGGTATACTCTCCAGTCTGCCGGTATCGTTTAACATTGCGGAAAATCACAGACTTGGAAACATGTAATGTTTGAGCCACTTCATTGTAAGTGTAACCATTTTCAATTAAAGTTACAGCTTTAGAAACCAGAGCAACGCTGAGATCCGGTATTATCGCCTAAATTTATCGAATTAAGTTCACTTCACTCAATAATGACAATTTTTCGTCAAAAAAACAACAGAAATAAAGTTTTTGTTAAAAACAACAAAAGCCGACGAAAATTCCATACACTACGTGTCTCAGAAATTAGCAGATAAACAAAAAAAACAAATGAAATTTAAAATAAAATTATTTTTAAAATCATCTTTTTTTTTTAATACATAATATTGGTATAGTGGCCAGTACGAAAATATGAAAATATTTTCCGTTATTCGACCTTTTTTTTGCTTTCCCCTAAATATGTCCATGAGTATTAGTATAGATTATCTTGTCCATAAAACTTCTTCAGTAAATAGTGTATTTCATTAGTATAGTATAATCTTGTAAAGTCTTCCGTATTTTTAACCCCCGACTCAAAAAGAAGGGTGTTATAAATTTCACCTGTTGATCTGTGTATCTGTGTAGGTGTGTGTCTGTCTGTGGCATTCTAGCAGCTTAATCGAAAGCCTGGTTCGTCGAGATGATTCTTAACTATGTTCGGTTGAAATAGAAACAGTTATCTCCAAGATATTGAGGTTTTATTGGTGCGGGTGAAAGGTTTTTATGCAATATTGATAGAAATACTTGAACAAGTGAAAATTTGTTTCTCCGTAGGTTCTTTTAGTACAATAATGAAACCATTAATATAACTTTAACATGTAGAAAACAAATATGTACAAATTTTAAAAAACCACTGATACAAAAAGAAAAAAAAAATATTGTTATGTTCTTATTTGTAGCCGTTGCGTCGGGGGAGTGCTTAATAAAGGTAAAAATTAAAATGCAAGTAAGTAAAATGCAACCAAGGCAAAAAAAGAAATTACGATTTCGAATCGTATAGTTTAAGTCCTCAATGATGTTACATAGAAAATTAATTTCTGAAAATATTTAAATATTTATAATTTTAATATTATCGATTTCTTATTATCTGTCAAATTCGTAAACAAGGTAAATTATTTATCTGTTGACGGCTAATTATAAACTCTTAATTAGTCTGTGACATTTCTTTTTGTTTGTTGAGTCATTGAAAATATAAACATTTTATTTATAATTACTATTTTAAATGTAATTTATTAATCATTATTAAGGGTATCATATCGCTAAATATTATTTAAAAGTAGCTGTCATATGGTTTCAGATGTTTAGTTGCAGCACTTGCAGCGAACGTTGTTTTATTGTTATATTTATTAGTGTAACAATTTGTTATCAATTTATTGCATTCGTTTCTTCCTTTAGGTAATTAGTGCATTGTTCTTAAATTATTTAAATATTGGTCTTCTTCCGATTAATATCAATTTTACCCACATTTCGTTCGACAGTGCGTATACAGTGCAACATTGTTTGCTTATAATGCATATTTTGTTTATAAAATTCAATGTCGTGACCTTCTTCAGGAAGTCTTTTCTTTAGGAAGCACTTCCGAATTTCCGAATTTAATATCTTATTAGCCATTAGTGTTCAATTGCAGGGCTAATTTATTAATATGGAATAATTACAATTCCTATTGCCGGCACTTCCCGGATAATTTGACCTGATTCGACCCTCGGAGTCGACATAAACTAATAATATTGCTTGCGAGGCCTTTTTCCTCCATAAGGAGGTTTTTTTTGTATATTCTAGAAGATACGGGTTTATTTATAATTTAGTCGCGGGTAGACGTGAATCTTTGGAGCCTCGCACCGTCGAAAATACTAGAACAACGGTATATCAAAAATCGTTTTCACTAAAGTCGTTACTGTCGCATTTTTATTTATTTTTTTTTTAGTAATATTAGAGCGGAACTTTAATGTGATGTATTTTTGCGAAAATTACATTTAAAAAATATATTTTTTAATTTGAAAAATTATGTTTTGTGTCAATGGCAATTTCAGTTCTGTTCGCTTCAATACTTTAAATTTCATGTTCTTTTACTATTTGCCACATTGTCATTATTACGTTATTCAAATCTTTAAATCTATTTTTATAATCTATTCTTTCGGCGACTGCTACTATTCTCTTTAAAAAATTTTCGTATTTTTGTAATGATTTTTAAGAATGAGATCGTTACTTTGTGTTGTGAGTATCTTTAATAAGTGTTTAGTTTTACATGATATTTTTAAACCTTTAGTTAACGATGATATATTTTTTTTTCAATAGTTTCAGCTCTATAGGCATATGTTGGTAAGAATTGATTGTAAGTTTTTAAAATATCGCGTTGCATAATTTAAAAAAATAAATTAAAATAATACGGGGCTTAACGCGTATTTTACCCTATATTTTACCCGACGTTTAGGCTGGGTTACACCAGCCGTGGTCACAGGGAGACTCCGTGTCTCCTTGTGTCCTTTTAAGAATTGATTGAATTTTCGCATAAAATAAATTCTAATAATAATTTACGCTCTTATCTCCCGTAAACAATTGTTGCCAATTAATAGTCTTTATATCATTTTTAAACTTTTGAATGTTTGTCCTATTAAATATCCTTTTTAACGTTGTCCATTTTTTTAAATTATCAGTTTCAGGGAAGCTCATACTAACAAGTACACCTTTATGATCTGAAAAACCATATTCTACGGTATTAACATAGTTATTAATCTTTTGCATGTTACTAAATACTAGGTCTATATACGTTGCAAACGTTTCAGTAAGTCTGGTTGGTTCTTTAACTAACTGAGCAAAATTAAAACTTTGCATGGGGGACAAAAGATTTGAAGTTAATTTACTGGATTCCAACACATTAACATTAAAATCACCACCATCATCATTTGCACAAGTTTTGTCAGTTTGTCATGAAATATTGCAGGCATTTTATTTTTATCAGACCAGTATAATATTATTATAATTAGATTAAACTTAGGTACTTCTATTGCACATGTTTCCAGTACCAATTCTAATGAGACTCTATTAATATCTTCCCTGTCTTTAAAATCGTTTTTCAAAAATATACATCCTCCCCTCCCCCTCCCATTTAACTGAAGGATATCTTTTTTCGATGTAGTGATCCATGTATCCGAAATACATATTACTTGAATATTTTCTTCTTCTTCTGTCATGGCTTCTATTAAATGTCGTTTGTTTTTATGCTTCTGATATTTTGAAATAATATTCCAAAATTAGTAACGAAAATTATTATTATTAGTAGTAGTAGTCCCATTCTTTTTCGGCTTATCTATAAATGCAGTACAAGTGTTATAAAGCCTGGGTTCGATGTCGTCAACACTTGAAATTCTTTCTTGACCCTGTTTTGCAGGATTTGTATTTCAGGCGGGGATTGGTTTGTATTCCCTGCCGTTGATATATAGTTTGTTGTTAATGATATTGGTTCTTTGTCCTTTGCGGCGTTTTTTTATAAGTATGGTTATTAATGCTTTTCTTTCCTTGATCGATTTTTCATCAAGAGAGTCTGAGACTGCCAGCCCTGTCCCTCTAAAGTAGTATTTGTTTCTTAGTATATAATTAGTCATATTTTTAATCAACAGCTCGATAACTATCGGTCTTCGTTTGAGTATTCTGGATGAAATCGCCTTTAGGCGATAAGACCGCCCTTTGTATTTCCCATGTGCTTTTTTTTGTGTTTATATTTTATTTGTAACTATGATATGTATTTTCATGTGGTATGCAATAAAGTGTATAAATAAATATTCTTTCAATATCTTATATATGTCCCGATAAATCAATATTCAAAATATCTTGAAAAACATTAACAATTTTGTTACACAGATCGTCCGCGCTCTCCCATTGTTGCTCATTTAGTCCATATAGTACAATTCTTTTACAAGTCTTAGTTTTGTCGGCTTTTCTTTGGAAAATTATATCTGGATTTTATTTACTAATTTTACCATGTATACTCTTGATTTCCACCTCAAATTTTTTCCTTGCTTGTTCTAGACTTTCTATATTTCTGTGTACCTTCTGTGTTAAATTTTCAAAATCGCCATATCGAAATAAAGCTTGCGTCTCATTTATAACTAGATCAGTGGCAAGAGATTTAATTTCCATTCTTATTGTTGATTTAAGTTCTGCCATTATTTGTTCTTTAAATATAACTAGTTGTTTTTTGTCATGCCTCCCATTTTTGTGAGGTTATTGAGCTCAGTAATATTTCACCCTCGATCTTAGATTGGTGTAGGTGAAGTGAGGAGTCTTGTAAGGTGCTGCCCGTTATGCTATCGTTAGAATTGTCTTGAAAGAAGCTGTCATTCAGAGTAATAAATATGAATAGTGAATGTAGAAATAGCGTCTTTATTAATGATAATTATTATATTTTTAGTTATTTATTTTAAGTTAGGGTGATCTGTTCAGAGAAAAGAACTTCAATATATCCAAATTTAGCATAATTGAAATATTTATATCTAACCTTATTCATATTATCTAACTACAACTAGTCGTCAGAAAATTTCTCTGTACATTTTAATTAATATTAAATTACTTTATGTATATTAATTAAGTGCAATTATCTCATTTAGTATTTAAAAATACCATTTTACTATAGTGCTATTGTTTGTACTTTGTCTTCGTGCTTAATTTCATAAGAACAAAGAAATATACTGAGCTGTCAACCAACGGATGTCGAATTCAAATTTCTTCAATCCCGGGGAGTATTTTATTTTACTTTTAATATAATTACACTTACATTAAACTAACAACTACTTATTTTATAGTGAGTTACGTCCATCCACACACTCTGGCACCGTTATTGACTCTCTTTACTTGACTAGTTGGAAGTAAAGTTGAAGACTAAAACATTGGCCTCATACAAAACTATTACTTATACTTTACCTTACATATAAACATAAAACAAGCATTTTGAAACTCTTATTTGCATCTAAAAGATAATTTATACCCAGGTTCAACAATGGAAAGAATAATTGCAACCCGCAAGGCCTCTGCAAAGGAGTTGGAGCTAAAGTTAAAACTGGCTTTAGAAGAATTAAAATCTTCTAAAGATTTGTGCAATAAGCTACTGCAGGAACGAGAGGACAGTGAAGAGGAAATTAAAGATATTGTAATAAAAAATACTAATCTTAAAGGTAAGCTCGCTGAACTACATACCTATTATTTGGATATTGTGGCTCAGCGAGATCAGTTAAGAAATATAGTGACTGCATTTGACCAGTGCAGCAATGAGCATTAGATCGCATATCAGAGCTTGAGTCTGATTTGGTGCAGGCTAGGATAACTATTTCAGACCTAGAAACCTGCAAATTAAATGTAGAAAGTCAGCATACTCATAGCTTATATGAGGAGCTGGTTAAATGCAACTCACAACCTACTCAATCAAATTTCATAAATGTTAATTCTACTGTAATTGATCTAACAAAAGATGAGTCAAGTATTGTGCACCCCATATACTTTTCAAGTCATAAAAAATTAAAAAAGTATATGAAGGTTAAGAAATTAATTAAAAAATGTAATAATCTCATAAAAAACAAGTTTCCTGCAAAGAAAATAAAGAATTTACAAATTGAACGCTCCACATTAATTAAAAAAGTAAGTGTTTATAATAGGAAAATGATTGAGAGTAGGTCACTGTATGAGCGAGACACCCAAAACTTGCATGAGGAAATCTCTCAATTAACTTCTGCATTGCATTCAATAAGTAAAAAATATGAATCTTCTCAGAATCAAATTAAGGAACATATTGAAGCTACAGGTAATTTAGTTGACCTATGTAGTTATAACTTTGACCTATGTAGTTATAACTTAGAGCGGTTTGAGTCATTAACTAATAATTATGTTAACTGTAATTGTTTAAGTGAAAAATTAAATGTTGTTTCTAAACTAAACTCTGAGGTGTTGGGTGATTCGGCTATACATACTAAAAGTAGTAATAAAAACATAAATATAAGGAATAAAAATCAAATTAATAATAGGTCCTCTGTTATGCACAACCATAATTACTTTGTTTTTTCTGACCAATTAGGTCAGGACTTTGGGTCTCTTTTAAGTAGGGAATTAAATAATGTATATAATATATGCTCACCTGGTGCTAGTTACCAGCACAATTTAGATAAAATAATTAATTTTGACTCAAAGTTGACTGAAAACTACTATTGTACTATAACATGGAGATGGTTTGTCGATTAAGAAAATTGAAATAATGAATAATATTGAAAAATTATTGAAATTGCATAATAAGAATAATTGTAAAATTGTAATTTGTGCATTTCCATATTCATCTTCTTATTCAGACAAACAAAATAAATATATATATAATTTAAATTTGACATTATATAATTTGACATACCGTCATAGTGATGCATTCTTTTACTTTGATGTAAATAAATTTATTTATAATAGGTTTAGGATGACAAAAGGTACAATGTATCTGCCTTTATATTATAAAAAACAAATTGCTACTTTAGTAGCATTTAATTTAAAAAACTTCGTTATAAGGGATATAACGAAAAATAAATGTACTTTAAATAATGTATTACTGACAGAACATAAGCGTTCCACTTTACACTAATGGATAAGACAAAGCCTAAGTTGTTAAATATTGTCCATCAAAATATACAAGGCTTAGGTGGCAAGGAATTGGAAGTGGAACTCTTTGTTCAAAAATATGACATAAGTTTATTGTGCATTACAGAGCACTGGTTATCAAAGAATAACAATATTATAAATGTACAAAATTATAAATTGTCAAGTTCGTTCTGTAGAGAGAAAGCTATTCGCGGTGGCTCACTTATCTTAGCTCGTAACGATGTAGTGTTAAAGTCTCGATCAGATATAGTGGCGCTCTCTGTCGAGCGAATTATTGAACTATCGTGCATTGAGCTCAATGAACATATTAATTTGTGCGTGTACCGACCCCCCTCTAGTGACTTTGATGAATTTGAAAACAAAATGGAGGATATTTTAACTAAGCTTTGTCATAAAAACAAGTCCGTGATTGTTTGCGGCGATTTCAATGTAGATATATTACAAGAAAATTCGACTAGTGTACGTTTATTAAATTTGTTTAAATCTTTTAACTTACTGAACGTCTTTTTTGAACCTACTCGTATTACTAGTATTTCCGCGACTTGTATTGATAATGTGTTCTGTCGCTGTAACATTTATGAAGAAACAGTAATGACGAATTTAAGTTCAGACCACTGTGGTCTAAAATTTTCTCTATTAATTAATCACGAAAGTGAAAAGCCCCAAAAGTTTACTTGTAGACCAATTACAAAAAACCGGGTCCTAACATTTAAAAATACTGTTCAGCAAAAAGTGAGTAAAGTAAACATGAGCGATGATAATCCAAATAATTTATATAATAACATTTTCGGTTTTTTGTTACAAGAATTTAATAATGTTTTTAAGCCAAAAACTTTGACTAAATACCTGAAATTTAAATTTAGTGATTGGGCTACCGTGGGAATATATAAAAGTAGAGATAAGTTATATGATTTATATAGTGAGAGGCAATGGAATCAAGATCCGGTATTCTTGAATAAAGTTAGGATTTTTTCCAAAATATTTAAGACCGTTTGCATACAAGCTAAGTCGATTTACATAAGAAATAAAATCTTAAACTCAGAAAATAAAATAAAGGCAACTTGGGATGTTTTATCTATTGTTTCTGGGAAAAATAGGGCTGCTAATGGACCTATTAAGTTAAAAATTGATAATATTGAAATAAACTCAAATTCAACTGTGACGGCTATTTTTGAGACTTTTTTTAACGAAATTCCTTTAACAGTCACGCGTAATTTAAATTCTTCACCATGTGATGCAATCGTCGAATTGACGAATAACGTAAGAGTCAGTAATAAATGTTTTGTTTTTAAACCTGTTACATCATATGAAATTGTTAAAACTTTTAGAAATCTAAATATGAAAAAAACCGGTGATCTTTGGGGTATGTCAGTAAAATTACTAATAAGTATTATAAATGATATTGCTCCACAATTATCCTTAATTTTTAACAAATGTATTGAAACCGGTACTTTCCCAGACTTAATGAAAAATAGTAAAGTAATTCCTTTGTTCAAAAGTGGCGATAGACTAATACCCGGAAATTATAGACCTATCTCCATTTTACCTACTTTAAGTAAAATCTTTGAAAAAATTATACTAAACCAAATGTCAGAATTTGTTTATAGCAATGAAATCATGCATAGTGAACAATATGGTTTCACCAAAGGCAAATCAACAACTGATGCGGGTGCCGCGCTTCTTAAGCACATTTACGACGCATGGGAAAAGTCACAGAATGCAATCGGAGTGTTTTGTGATTTATCTAAAGCCTTTGATTGCGTGGACCATCAAACATTACTTTGCAAACTTAATCACTATGGTGTGCGTAGTGCTGCGCTTGATCTTATTGCCACAAGGATCTATTCTAGGCCCTTTCTTATTTTTACTCTATATTAATGATTTGCCCTTTTACATAAAAGAACTATGTGACATTGTACTTTTTGCTGATGATACCTCACTTATTTTTAAAGTTGATCGTAATAAACCTAATTTTGACAAAGTTAACTGTGCTCTGTCACGTGTTCTTCATTGGTTTGAAATTAATAATTTGGTATTAAATACTAAGAAAACTAAATGCATGGAATTTACACTTCCTAATGTCAAAAGTCAAGATTGTAGTTTATTCCTTAACAATGAAGTGTTAGAACTGACTGACTCGAAAACTTTCTTAGGTATAACTTTAGATAAAAAGCTCCAGTGGAACCCCCATCTCTCGACACTCGCAAGCAAACTTAGCTCAGCCGTCTTTGCAATTAAAAAAGTAAGACAATTAACAGACGCTAATACGGATAGACTCGTTTATTTTAGTTATTATCACAGTATATTGTCTTACGGTATCTTACTGTGGGGCATCGCTGCCGAAATTAATTCTTTATTTATTTTACAAAAACGAGCTATACGGGCTATTTGTAACTTAAAAGCTAGAGACTCCCTAAGAGAAGTTTTTAAAGAAATTGGTATTCTTACGGTCGCTTCTCAATACATTTTTAATAACCTACTGTATATACGCCAAAATTTAAATGACTATAAAAAAAACAGCGACAGACATACTATCAATACAAGAAATAAAAATAGGCTCGTAACGCCTAAATTTAGACTTCAAAAAGTTAAGAAATCCTTCATGGGCTTGAGTATACGCATATATAATAAGGTTCCACAAGATATCTTAGATCTTCCTTTTCTTGGTTTCAAATCTAAAATTAAAGGTATATTATTAAATAAATCTTACTATAACATTCAAGAGTTTTTGGTTGATCGAAATGTGTGGAACTTGGGTCATTGACTCATTTGCAGGGTTGATGTTATAATATAATATATTTAATTTATAAGTGAGATCCGTTGGGGTGGCTGGGGAGGCATGGGCGCTACCTTTGCCCGTCTCCCCATCGATGCGGCGAGAGCGCTGCTTAACGCCGAGAAGGTCCTGGTGGGCTGGAGCTCAGCCAATGTGGAGTTTCTGGAGGCGAAGCCGCTGCGCTGCTTCAGGTGCTTGGCACCTGGGCATGTTCGTGCGGCTTGCCCGTCCGCGGTCGACCGTAGCGCCGCCTGTTTCCGGTGCGGTGGTGAGGGGCATACCCGAGCTACTTGCACCGGAATGTTGCGGTGAGCGGTCAGTGCGGACCTAGCACCTAGTGCGAAACCCTCGATCGCAGAGCCCAGCACGGAGCCGGCTGCGGCCATGGCAACAAAGTCACATCGAGCTTCATCGGCGGAGGCTGCGAAAGAGAAGGGTTCAGCCCATCCCTTCCCAGCCGTAGGCCTAGGTGAGAGGGGGGGCGACCCCCATTGCACCAAGGTCTATGACGTAGGGGTACACTAGTTGCCCGGGGTACCCTTATTGGGGGGGGGGTTCTGCCAGAGCGTCACGGTGAGTGCGAAAGCGATCCCGTGGCGTCCCATTGTAGGGATGAGGGCAGCCGTTGGTTTTTTAGTGGGGTGCCTTAAAAATGGCAGTAGCCGGCACATACCACCCGGCCATCGCCATCCTGGCCTGGGTGACGATGCGGAAACGCATTTTTCTAACGATTAAAAAAAAAAAAAGTTATCCATTCTTTGGCTTCTCTCAGTTCCTTTAATGCTTTCTTAATACCCTCTGTTTTGGTTATATGGTAGTTAAAGCACGCCATTTTTTTTCTGTTTCTATCTTTTTTAATGCTGTTGCTAATTTTTTTACTTATTTTTCGTAAGGAACTTTCAATTAGCTGTTCAGAAACCGCCATTCAGGATGGGAATTGCTTGCTGATAGTGATTGAACAAAATATAGCAATCATATGCACATACAGACCCCCTTGTTTTTACAACCCGTCTGGATTCTTATTCTCCCTAGAAATTCTTCTTAAAAGCTTGTCTACTTCTAATGTTATCTTAACAGGAGATTTGAATATTAATATTCTACCAGAAAACTTAACAAGTTATGCTGAGGACTATTTGAATCTTATGGCTATGTATGGGCTAAGACAAGGAATCAACAAACCCACAAGACAGTCTACGTGTATTGATCACTTCATGATTAAATGCAGACATGAATGTAAAACTATAGTTTTCGAACCACCACTAACTGATCATTCTGCTATACTTCTGTACATAAATAACACCAAAATAACGAGAAAATCTTCAAATTATAAGAAAGTAAAAATAAATTTGGACGGTCTTAAGGACGAAGTTAGTCAGATTAACTGGTCCACCTTATATGAAGCAGTAAATGTTGACACTGCAGTTGATATCTTTACGTCTAAACTAGTTGCATCTATTAATAATAACACGGAAATTAAGAGCGTTAAGGAAAGGAATCGGCCTATAAAACCTTGGATAACAGTTGGTATAGTTAAGTGTATACGAAAAAGGGATAAAATGCACAAAAAAGTGAAGAAATACCCAGAGAACGATATTTTATACAGAGATTATATTTTGTATAGAAACACATGTAATAAATTAGTCAAAAGAATTAAATGTCTACATTACAGAAATGAATTTATTAAGAATAAAGGTAATATTTCTAAAACCTGGGATACAATCAAGGAAGTATGTAACATAAATAAATGTAAACTGGTATCTGATGAACTAGTTACGTTAAATGATACACCCAAAGGCTCACTAAACGTAGTAAATAATTATTTTTTAAATATAGGAAATCAACTGGCAAATGTTATACTGAATAAAATGAATAAGAATGAGGATGATTTGGCCGCTTCTGCACGCTTGTTGGAGAATTCACCACTCTTTTCTATGACTATGTTTTTAACAGACACATTAGAAATTAAGGGGGTTTTATCTTCGCTGAGATCAAACAGTGCACCAGGATGGGATATGATAACCTCCAATATTTTAAAATTACTTGCTCCCTTAATAATCGACTGCCTTGTGTACATCTGCAACTTAAGTTTTCAGACGGGTATATTTCCACAAGCATGTAAATATGCAATCGTCAGTCCTATTTACAAATCAGGCGATAAAAAAAACCCATCCAACTATAGGCCTATCTCTATACTTTCTTCTGTCTCTAAGGTAATTGAAAGAATTGCCGGTAAACGGCTAGTAATATATCTAGATAAACACAAGTTGCTGAGCAACTGCCAATTTGGTTTCAGAGAACGTAAATCTACGGAAGATGCTTTACTAACACTCACATCACTTATTACTCAATACATGGACAAAAAAAAGAAATGCTTAGGAATCTTTCTTGACCTTCAGAAAGCCTTTGACACAGTGTCTATACCAATACTTCTTCAAAGAATGGAAAATATTGGTATACGTGGAATTATCTTGCCGTGGTTTTCTAGTTATCTTAGAGACAGGAGCCAAAAAGTTCGTGTACTAAAATACGAGAGTGATAGTGGTATCTGCAGATTTGGGGTCCCACAAGGTAGTAATTTAGGACCAACACTTTTCTTAATATATATAAATAATCTTTGCCAAATGCAAGCCGCCGGAATGGAACTTATCATGTTTGCTGATGACACCGTACTTCTTTTCCATAGAAATACTTGGAACCATGTATTTCATCTAGCAGAAAACGGTTTGTCTAAAGTCACAACTTGGCTTGAGGATAACCTTCTTTCTCTCAACACCAATAAATGTAGCTATTTGTGTTTTAGCAAAACAACTACAGGTGGCCCCAATCCTAACTTAGAACTAAGGATTCATATATATCCTTGCAATAGAAACCCACTGGATAACCAATGCCTTTGCCCAATAATGCCTAGAGCCTACAAAATCAAATACTTGGGTGTCGTAATAGAAGTTAATTTAAGATGGGAGAGCCACACAACAATTTTGGGAAGTAGAATAAGAAAACTAATTCCAATTTTTAGACGCCTACGTGTAGTTGCTGATGAATCACTGATAGTTAGTACATATAAAACCCTTTGTGAATGTCTTATCCAATACTGTATCTGTGCATGGGGTGGCGCGGCTAGTAGTCACATACTTACCGTAGAACGAGCACAACGCAAGGTACTTAAAGTTGCAATGTCTTTACCTTTTCGACACCCTAGTCAAGCATTGTATAATGAAACAAAGGTTTTATCTGTTCGAAAATTATTCTTTTACCAGGCGTTGAGAAATTATCATAGAAAAGTAGTTCCCTACCTTCCAGTCTCTCGAAAAAGACTTGACCGCTGTCCAGTTCCTCGATGTACCAGTGCTAGCGCACGTAAGCATACCTTATATATTGCCCCTTATTTATATAATAAAATGTCCTCTGATTGCAAGAACAAACAAATAAAAAAGGTTTCAAATAATGTTTTTAAAAAAATAATATTTACGTGGTTAACAAAGTTTGATTATGACGATGTTGAGAAACTACTTACGCTACAGAAATAATAATACATCACACACACATGATCACAGCCACAAACAGACACATACACATACATACACACACACACACACACATACACATACACACACACACACATACACACACACACATACACACACACACATACACACACACACACACACAGAACGCTGAAATACGCTATGGAGTTGTATGGATGTTTCTATTTATATATATTTACATAAAATTTAGTTTAGTTCCTATCTTTTGTTACCATTTGGGATACTTATTTTAAGGAGAAGAAACTGCCATCCGAGACACAGCTTAAACTAGTTCGGATGTCAGAGGATTCATTAATAACAATGTTCTATGTTTTTATAAATGGGCAATAAAGATACTTATTATTATTATTTTTGTAATTTCTTTTAAAATATTTTTGTCTTCTTTGTACTCTAAATGTCTTCCTTATTTGAATTAGTTCTTTGGTATTTTCACTTAGTAATTCTGGTTTCTTGTTTTTCAATTTAGTTCATGAATTCTCACTGTCACTTATTTTCTTGTTGTATAGTTTTAGGACTTCGTTTGGACTGTTTTTGGTATTTTCCCTTTTGACCTTTTCCTTATGTGATTGGTGGTAGCAACTGTGTTTTCCATAGTTTCTTCTGCTTTTCTTTTGTTCATTGTAGCTCACGGTAGCTCTAACCATACGATGATTTGTGTTAAAGTTTAATCGATTGACCGTGTCGACGTCACGAAAGACTCCTGGTTGGTTGCTTAGAATAAAGTCGATTTCATTGTGATAGCAGCCATCTGGTGAGATCCAAGTCCATTTGTTAGATGGTTTTTTTATAAAACAGGTATTCATGATTTTTAGCTAGTGTTTAAAAGCCAGGTTTATCATTCTTTCCCCATTGTCATTCCTCTGTCCTATTCCATATTTCCCTATTACCATCTCTCCACCTTGGTTTTGCTTTCCCGTTTTTCCGTTGAAATCACCCATAACAATCTTATTTTTGTGACAGTTTTCAAGAGTCACATTGACTTTTGCATAAAAAAAAATCCTTTGAGTTTTCGTCGTTTGTTTCTGTTGGCGCATACACCTGTATTATTGACCATTTGTTACTGTAGCCTGGTAGGTTTATATTTAGTACAGCAATTCTCTCAGAAATTCCTTTGAATTCTATAATGTAATTTTTAAGTTCTTGTTTGACCATAAACCCTACCCCATAAAGTCCCTTGGTCTCGCCTTTAAATTCAAATTCAAAATATCTTTATTCAAGTAGGCATTTACACGCACTTTTGAATCGTCAATTACATTAAATTGGTCAGTATAGTCAGTCTGTGAGTAAGCTACCACCAGCTCGGAATGCTGTTCTGCTGAGAATAGCTACCCAGAAACTCAACAGTTGCTCTTTTTAAATAAAATTTAACAATGTTTGACTTATAAATTAAATATATTATATTATAACATCAACCCTGCAAATGAGTCAATGACCCAAGTTCCACACATTTCGATCAACCAAAAACTCTTGAATGTTATAGTAAGATTTATTTAATAATATACCTTTAATTTTAGATTTGAAACCAAGAAAAGGAAGATCTAAGATATCTTGTGGAACCTTATTATATATGCGTATACTCAAGCCCATGAAGGATTTCTTAACTTTTTGAAGTCGAAATTTAGGCGTTACGAGCCTATTTTTATTTCTTGTATTGATTGTATGTCTGTCGCTGTTTTTTTTATAGTCATTTAAATTTTGGCGTATATATAGTAAGTTATTAAAAATGTATTGAGAAGCGACCGTAAGAATACCGATTTCTTTAAAAACTTCTCTTAGGGAGTCTCTAGCTTTTAAGTTACAAATAGCCCGTATAGCTCGTTTTTGTAAAATAAATAAAGAATTAATTTCGGCAGTGATGCCCCACAGTAAGATACCGTAAGACAATATACTATGAAAATAACTAAAATAAACGAGTCGAGCCGTATTAACGTCTGTTAATTGTCTTACTTTTTTAATTGCAAAGACGGCTGAGCTAAGTTTGCTTGCGAGTGTCGAGAGATGGGGGTTCCACTGGAGCTTTTTATCTAAAGTTATACCTAAGAAAGTTGTCGAGTCAGTCAGTTCTAACACTTCATTGTTAAGGAATAAACTACAATCTTGACTTTTGACATTAGGAAGTGTAAATTCCATGCATTTAGTTTTCTTAGTATTTAATACCAAATTATTAATTTCAAACCAATGAAGAACACGTGACAGAGCACAGTTAACTTTGTCAAAATTAGGTTTATTACGATCAACTTTAAAAATAAGTGAGGTATCATCAGCAAAAAGTACAATGTCACATAGTCCTTTTACGTAAAAGGCCAAATCATTAATATAGAGTAAAAATAAGAAAGGGCCTAGAATAGATCCTTGTGGAACACCCATTTTTAGGTGAGATTCAACCGATTTACAATTATTTACATCAACCGTCTGAACTCTTTGATTCAAGTAAGAGGCAATAAGATCAAGCGCAGCACTACGCACACCATAGTGATTAAGTTTGCAAAGTAATGTTTGATGGTCCACGCAATCAAAGGCTTTAGATAAATCACAAAACACTCCGATTGCATTCTGTGACTTTTCCCATGCGTCGTAAATGTGCTTAAGAAGCGCGGCACCCGCATCAGTTGTTGATTTGCCTTTGGTGAAACCATATTGTTCACTATGCATGATTTCATTGCTATAAACAAATTCTGACATTTGGTTTAGTATAATTTTTTCAAAGATTTTACTTAAAGTAGGTAAAATAGAGATAGGTCTATAATTTCCGGGTATTAGTCTATCGCCACTTTTGAACAAAGGAACTACTTTACTATTTTTCATTAAGTCTGGGAAAATACCGGTTTCAATACATTTGTTAAAAATTAAGGATAATTGTGGAGCAATATCATTTATAATACTTATTAGTAATTTTACTGACATACCCCAAAGATCACCGGTTTTTTTCATATTTAGATTTCTAAAAGTTTTAACAATTTCATATGATGTAACAGGTTTAAAAACAAAACATTTATTACTGACTCTTACGTTATTCGTCAATTCGACGATTGCATCACATGGTGAAGAATTTAAATTACGCGTGACTGTTAAAGGAATTTCGTTAAAAAAAATCTCAAAAATAGCCGCCACAGTTGAATTTGAATTTATTTCAATATTATCAATTTTTAACTTAATAGGTCCATTAGCAGCCCTATTTATGGTATTTTTAAATACTAAATGAGATAATTGCACTTAATTAATATACATAAAGTAATTTAATATTAATTAAAATGTACAGAGAAATTTTCTGACGACTAGTTGTCAGTGTTGCCACCCAAAAAAGGCTTTATAGTAGAGAATGTAATTGTTGCGCTCTTCGATAGTATCACCCAGTCTTCTTATTTCAAAAAGTCCAATCACATCCCATTTAATATTTTCAATTCCATTTGCTAATTCCAGCATTCTTTCTTCGGTTCTTAATGTGAGTGTGTTGATTATTGCTATGTGTAAGTTTCTGTGTGTTAATTTTCTTTTTTGTTTTCGATCTGTTAGAGGGTTGCGGTCGTTAACCCCCACGGAGACCGCTGTCCGGCTTGAGGGGATATAGTTTATTATCGGTAGTCGATGTATCGTTGCCGTAGGTTGATGATTTCCGGTTTCTAATGTGCATAGATTGTCATTCCTTGTCTTCGCTTGAGATCGGAGAATTGCGGAATGGGAGCCCTAGTGTATCTGTTTTATTTATTTTAAAAGGAGCCTTTAACTCGTTGTTGATGTTTATTTGGTTAGGCGAACCTGAGGGCATCCGTTTCCTTTTTCACTTTTGTTTTGTCGTTTGGTTTTTTCTGCTCGACTACAAGTTGTCGTAGCGGAGATAAGCTATGTTCCAATTCAGCTCTTCTTGTTTCTTTTTAGCTTTCAGCTCGTTTCGTTTTATCTGAATATCCTTTGGGTAATCTTGGGTCGCGTAGATACCACTGGGAAAATTCTTGTTATTTTTGAGTAGATCGATTTTTGGCCATAAGACTGTTAGAGATATAAGAATGGGCCTCTTTTTTGTCATCATCCTTCCCTATTCTTTGAATTTCACTTATTTTCCATTCATTCCATTCGCGCATATTCGATTTTTTGCTCAAGGCGTTCAGGATAGTAATCATTTTATCTCTAAGATCAGCATAGTTTGTTTCAATTTCTTTAACTCCGTGTATTATGACATTGTTTTTACGTGTCTCCCTCTCTAAACTTTTCACCTTTGCTTGCAATGTTACAATCTGTTTCTTGAGTTTGTTATTTTCCTCCACATAAGGTTTTAGTTTCTCGTCAATAGTTGCCGAAAGATTTTTCGTTAATTTAGCCGTCAAATTATCCTTATACTGTTGGAACTCCAATTTCATTTCATTCATTTTTTCTAATATTATTTGAGTCTGAGGATCCATCTTTCTTTTCAGTTTTCTTCAACTTGTTAGTAAAAGTTATACTCTGGCAACACTTTTAGGCTGTTAACCCTTTGCGTGACTATGACTAGATAATCGAAGTTATTGGTGTGCCAAATGTGATAAAACACAATCCAGACGTCCACTTTGTACACTGGAATACTTTTTAAAGCAAACTGTTTCGAAATTGATTAAAATTCCACCAAAAATGTGAAGAGCAAAATAACGTTAACTTAACTAATTATGCGAGCAGCAGCCGAAGGACTTAAAGAAACCAAAAATCTTTGCTACTAATTTATTAAAATTAAAATATTAAAATATTATAATAAAATTCTTAAGTTTAAACTAAACTATGTGCTCGATTCGAAGTGTGAGTCTGAAGTGACGCGATCGCCCCCAGCCATCGTCCGTTTCCACGCTCCCCACAATGTGTTGCAATCCCACGGACTGGGTGGCTCGCTTCCAGCTACCTCAGCGGTCTACATGGTTGATGCAGTTGCCTCATGTCGAAAGACCACCATTGTTCCAGTTTTCGTAGAATGTCAATTGTCGTAATTATGCAATATGTAATTTCTCCACCCGCAGTTCAGCAACTATTTTCCAACTTTTAGTGAAAATGTTGCTGGAAAATCTTCAGAAATTTCTGGTTCTGTAGTCTGGTCATCTCGGCGCTGAGGTATGTTGCGGTTGCGTGGGCAAAGATAGAATCGTCGCCATATTAATGCAAGAGCAAGTGCGACCGCACCGCATAGTACCACATAGAAGGGGACAGTGGTGTGATAAAGTGCGTCGTCCGCTGTCGTATCTCGTTCTATGCTTCGCTCCATCATGACTTGATTGTATGAACTGTGTAGTTTTCTTAAGTCGATAGACTGTAGCGTCAGTTTGTGCGGCGACGTATACTTCTGTTCAAAGTTATATGAGGTGCCAGTTATTATTACAGGCTGGCCATGTACTTCATTATCTTCGTTAACTACTGTAAATTTCGATGTTATCAAGGTACAGTTTAGGGGTACCGTGACTAGGTAGCTTCCTTGAAGTTGCTTGAATAGCGAGCGGGTTCTTAACAAAGATTTGTTGTCGAGGTTCATATTGTACTTCCGATTCCCGATCTTTGTTTCTATTTTCTATTAAAACAGTACGGTTGTGCAAAGCTGACTCATTAATGATTTCATAAACTAGTTTCATTTGGTCTCTGTGATTTTCAGTATATTGCTGTAATAAGTGCTGTGATAAATTTATACTAACTGGATCTCTCGGGTCGAAATGACCTGTAATAATGTCGAACGGTCTGCACCTTTTAAAGCTATGAACTGAGCTATTGTAGGCGATAAGTGCATATGGCATTAAATTTGCTACCGGTTCATCTTTGCGTTGTATTTTTAGAAGACGTAGGTGTTCAAGGATAGTCGAATGAAATCGTTCTATCATGCCGTTATCGTTGGGTGAATGGGGAAGAACTTTATGGTGGTTAACGCTGTGTATACGTAAAAACTCTAAGAATAACTGGTTACTGAATTCCGGGCCGTTATCAGTAACGATAGTTAAAGGTAATCCATGGTGTGTACTATATTTTAACAAAGCTTGTAACACACTGATGGCAGTGCCGTCGCGAAGGTGGTAGGCCTGTCCATACTTTGAGAATGCGTCGACAATCGTTACGTATTTCTCGCTGTCTACTGTAAGTAAATCCATATGAATTATTTCCATTGGTTTACTAGGAGGTGGTACGACATTAAACCGTTGTTGTATGGGGTGACGATCGTATTTCCCTTGTCCGCATACAGTACACTCGTTAATAAATTTAGTAATTTGTTCGTTCATTCTTGGCCAATAATATTTTCTAGAAAGAGAAAGGTAGCATTCGTTAATTCCCCTATGATTTGTCTTACGGTCGTGATAGTGCCTTATAATTTCCTGTTGTCTCAAATAAGGTTTTACGTTTTCAAGTTCGCGTTTTGTAAGAATGAGATTCATGGCGGAACTTTTAAAGTGGTTTTGTATTACGGGTATTATCGAGTATATGCCTAGAGGGGGATTGATCAAAATTCCAGTTTTAATCTTCGGGGTAACAAATTCTTTAATCGCGTTAATGACGTCCTGTTCTAAATTAGACTCTGTAATTTGAATGGAAACGCGTGTATGGGTGTCAAACGGCTTAGATACTGCCGGTCTTCTTTTGACAATATTAACTATTGAAAAAACTAACTGTCGGTGAAATTTATTTAGCGGCTCATCGCTTATGGGAACTTCCAGTATAGGGTTTTCCTGACTAGTGTGTGCCGTTACAGTTGTAGAACCGCTGTTTAGTACTGACCGTTGACTGGTGTGTACCGTCACAGTTGTAGAACCGCTGCCTAATTCCGACTGTTCCGAGCTATTCACTATGAGGGAGTTAGTTTCCTCATTATGTATCTCTATACGGGATAGAGCGTCCGCGTTCGTATTTGCCCTGCCTTTTTTATACACGACAGTGAAGTTGTATTCACTGAGTTTTAAGCGCCATCGGGTAAGTCGTGAATTGGGTTCCTTCAAGCTCATAATCCACTGCAACGGTTTGTAGTCGGTAAGTATTTTAAATTTCCGTCCGAAAAGATACGGTCTAAAATACTTTGTAGCCCAAACTATCGCGAGAAGCTCTTTCTCGATGGTACTATAATTAAGTTTAATATCATTAAGCGTACGGGAAGCATAGGAAATGGGCTTATCGGAGCCAACGGGTCCCTGAGATAGAATAGCGCCTATAGCTACGTTGGATGCGTCGGTGGTAAGGAGAAACTCTTTATCAAAGTCTGGGTACTGGAGAATCAGATCATTTGTTAACAGAGTTTTGCACATCTCAAAACTCTTGACGTAATCAGGGTCAAAAGTTATCTTTTTGCCCTTCTTGAGATATTGGGTTAACGGTTTAGTGATTCGTGCGAAATCCGGTATGAATTTCCGATAATATCCGAGTAGGCCTACGAATTGTTTTATTTCTTTAGGCGTTTTAGGGATCGGATACTTCTCGATTGCTGCTATCTTATCCGGGTTAGGCTTCACTCCTTCACTGCTAATAATATGACCCAAATAAGCCGTTTCCAACTTTAAAAATTCGGATTTGTCCATTTGTATTTTAAAATTGGACTGTCTGAGCCTTTGGAACACCATTTCTAGATTGGTCATGTGTTCCTGCAAGGAGGGACTGTATACAATAATATCATCAAGGTAAACCAGACAGATCCGGTTCTGAAGTCCCCTGAGGACATTACCCATCACTCTTTGGAACGTTGATGGTGAATTTTTCAATCCCATTGGCATTCTGAGGAACTCAAAGTGGCCATGTTCTACTGTGAATGCTGTCTTCGAAATGTCGATGGGGTCCATTTCGACCTGATGGAATCCACTGGCCAGGTTCAGGGTGGTGAAATATTGACATTTGCCTAATTTATCCAAAACATCCGTTATGTTCGGGATAGGGTATTTATCGTCTATGGTTTTTTCATTTAACTTGCGAAAGTCAACCACTAGACGCCACTTTTTCTTACCCGAAGCATCCGCTTTCTTGGGAACAATCCAGATAGGTGAGCTCCATGCGGATTCGGATGGGCGTATAATGCCTTGGGTCAGCATTTTATCAATTTGTTCGCTAACCTCCTGTCTATGAACAAAAGGGTAGCGATAGCTTTTTGTGTAAACCGGGACTTCGTCGGTTGTGCAAATACGATGCTTTACTTGGTTTGTAAAAGATAAATCTTCACCGTCAAGATAAAAAACGTCAACGTACTTCGAACAAAGAGTCATTAAGTTCGCTTTTTCCTCTTCGTTAAGATGTTCCGTACGTAGTCGCGACACGACATTTTTTACTCGCGCTGACGACCCTTCAGTTCGCGTGTACTCAATATTAAATAGCTCCGCGTGAGCAGGACGGTCTAACGAGAAAACCACGTCGTTTTCGTTCGGATTTTCGATCTCTAAATATCCTCTATTCTGAACTACGCTAGTAACGCATTCATGAATGATACAGTTACACAGTATTTGTTCAGGAATGTAAGCGTCACCGTCCACCGCATTAATAGGTATCCTGGCTATCTTAGTGGTTTTTCCCGGGATAATATCTTCTTAAAAGTTGACATTTCGCGAGTTGTATAATAAGATAGGGTTAACGGCGAATTTGGTGTTTAACCGCATCTCCTTGAGATCGATTTTTGCCTCCCATTTGGTTAGTAAATCGAGGCCAATTAGTCCGTCAAAATGGTGGTGAAATTTGTATACAAAAAATTTTATAGGTTCGCTGTCGTTGACTTCGCTAAAACATGGTACCGTGATCGAATACTCATTTTGGCTTACTGCATGAACGTTCGTGACTTCAAACGGATCATAATCTAACTGCACATGTGGATAATAATATTCTACAGCATCCGGGCTTAAGAAAGATTGGTTCGCACCAGTGTCTATAAGAAGTTTCAAAGGCGGATTTGAAGTCTGAATAAATGGCAGTTGCCTTTGAGTCTGTAAGTTTACTTCTATTTTGGCCTTTCTGACACTGAAGCCTTCTGAAAATTTTCCTTATGGCTAGTGGAAGGCTGTGGTTCAGTGGCCAATTCATTAAAGTCATGTACTTCAGCTGTTTCAGTAGTGTGACTCTCGGGGTCAATGTAACAGCCATAGTCGGGTGCGTTTACATAACTCGGGCACTCATAGTAGTCAGGATAGTAACTAAGGTCGGGGTCGTAGCAATAGTCTACGTAGCTAGCGTAGCCGTCGTCGACACACTCATTAAAATTCATCTCACGGCTTCTAAAATAGCTAGTAGGTGATAGGTTGCCGTGTTTTGTCCAGTCATGTCCAGTTAGTTCCGTCGGGGGTAAAGCTCTAGGGGTGAAATGTTGTACTCCACTCATTGGCTTAGGGTTAAAATTTTGTGGATGATTTCGAGGTGTCATGCGAAAAACGTTACTTCGCGGATTATAATTCGGTGGTTGCGCAGCGAACATTTGCTGTGTGCGTGTAGGCATACGATATGGGTTAGTATTTTGAGGTCCCGTATTATATCTAGGTTGGTTCTGCGGTTGAACAAATTTAAATGGTTGAGACGCCTGGGGTGGCATAAATAACGGTCTTTGAGTAACAGGTGGTAACAACATATGCTGTGAAGGCTGGAAAGCCTGCTTGGTTGGAGGAGGCATTTGAATTGAAGTATGGCCTTTTACAAGTGGCTGAGTTTTATGCACTTCATTATTGCGCTGCTGTAATTATAATATATTAAGTTCTTCCTGTACAAATTCCAATGCCTGCTCTACAGTGGATGGTCTCATACATCTAATTCGTGAGCCAAGAGGCTCTTGCAAACCGCGCACAAAGGCTTGTTTTGTAAGTTTTTTATAAAGCATGCGATTTGACTCTATAGTTGTAGGAATAGTTTCATGCAAAGACACGTAAGTCATTATTGTACTGAATAATGTCTGACAATGTTCATAAAATTCCTGTGGTGTTTTATGGCCTTGTGTAGCTAGAGAAAGATCGTTATACAATGCAGTTTCGTCCCTCTGGTCAGCGAAATTATTTATGAGGGAATCGCGAATTCCTAACCAATTATCAGGGATGCCATTAGAGTTGATAATTGTAGCGGCGGGCCCCGTTATCTTGTTTAATATACCATTCAACAAGCATAAGTTAGGTAACTCCCTACCGGGCTCGTTACTCATATAAGTCGTAACAATTTGGTCACATATTTTAATAAATCTAGTTAATATATTCGAATTTCCGTTGAAATCCGGAACTGGGCGTAAGGCCTTATAAATTACGTCTGGGTCGTAAGACATTTTTATTTCAGTATTAAATGGTGAATTTAAATCTATTATTTCTATCTGCCTATTACTATCTAACTCTCTATTACGGCGAGACTGGCGCGATGCAGTCTCGCTAGCACCCTTAATTGGAGGATGAAAAATTTTGAACGATTAAGGATAAGAACTAGGAAGGAAGCAACACAAAAAGAAAGTTTTGCGTACTTACATTTGCATTCTGGTTTCCTCCGCGTATCAATGGTCGGATACTCGTCCCCGGTGTTGCGCCCACGTAGTTTCGGATCCAGATGAAGGCTAAGGAGCCTGCCCTCGACTATCGGAGTCTAGCCGATTTTTAGAGCAATTAGACCGCCGCGCAATGACTCTAGATCCTACCGACTGCGCCAATTATGCGAGCAGCAGCCGAAGGACTTAAAGAAACCAAAAATCTTTGCTACTAATTTATTAAAATTAAAATATTAAAATATTATAATAAAATTCTTAAGTTTAAACTAAACTATGTGCTCGATTCGAAGTGTGAATCTGAAGTGACGCGATCGCCCCCAGCCATCGTCCGCGTTTCCACGCTCCCCACAATGTGTTGCAATCCCGCGCTTCCAACAATGTGTTGCAATCCCACGGACTGGGTGGCTCGCTTCCAGCTACCTCAGCGGTCTACATGGTTGATGCAGTTGCCTCATGTCGAAAGACCACCATTGTTCCAGTTTTCGTAGAATGTCAATTGTCGTAATTATGCAATATGTAATTAACTTGACAAGGTCGCCGGAAGTCAAAATAAACATCATAAATAGCAATTAAATGTTATTATTATAAGCAGCTTCATCAATACATGTATCCTTCTTAACCTGAAATAAATCGATAACCATAAAAATTTCGTTAAATTCCCTAAAAAAGAATACGGTTTTTATAGAAAGTTATACTGAACTTTTGTAAGCTAGGTTAGGTTAATTTTAAACTCAAATTTTTTAATGTTCAATACGTAAGTATAAATTTATTATAAATAAAGTATACTTACGTTAAATTTATCTTCACAACAATATAAACACGATTTAGCACATATATTATCGCTTTTAATTACCATACACCATTGTTTTATATTTTCGCATCTCTTGGAATACAAAAAACACTTTGTCGGGTGTTTTTCTAATACTATTTTTGCTCTCCGGTACTATACAATATTTGTAAGATGATTTTTATCTTCTTCCATGACTTGTAAAGCAATAAAAACTTAAAATATGTATGAAGTAACTAAAAAGTGCATAGTAAACATTCACTGGATGTGTCATTTGACGTCACGCAAAGCGTGCGCAAAATGACGGTGTTTGAACGGCTCAAATTTAAAAGATGTTTTGATTTTTAATTTGAAAAAAAAACTAGAATCTTTTCAAACCTATTTATAATTTTTTCTACGATGTAGAGAGGTAAATGATTTACGTCAAAAAAAATTACATTAATGTTCCCTATTACGTTCAGGCTCCGTTATCATAGGTTCACCTATCAAAAAATGTCCTGAGGTCAAGGGCATGGGTTGATCAGGAGTGTCTGGTAATAATCTGTCTGGTTGACAATAGTCTCCAATTCAGACATGCCTCATTTTGAATCAGAGTGGTGGACATTTCTTCGTAAGTAAGTGTTGAATCGCCAATAATACGTCGCAAATGACCTTTAGTTGATTTTACACCTGCCTCCCAAAGCCCTCCGAATTTAGGCGCATGAGGAGGTATGAAATGCCATAAAGTTCCGTGATTGCCAATCCACTCTCTAATTTCTACAGCAACTGAGGATTTTTCAGAAGCAACTAAGTGTCGAAGAGCCTTAGCAGCGCCAACGAAATTGGTGGCATTGTCGCTCCACATGTCTGATACATATCCTCGCCGTGCTACAAGCCTTTTAAAACCAGCAATAAAACCCTGAGCTGATAAATCGCTGATAACCTCCAGGTGAATACCATACACACAAAGACACAAATATAACCTTTATAGGAACGATGTCCGCGACCCTTTGAAGTCCTAATATTTACTGGACCCGCAAAATCTACCCCGCATTTGAGAAATGGCCTTGCTGGTATAACTCTACATTGTGGTATACACTCTACACTGACCCATTAATTGCGTTTGATTTGACGTTGAGTACCTTTTACATTTGACACAGTTACGAACAAAGGCTTTAACCAATGACTTAACGGAAACAATTCAATATTTTGTTCGCAATTGGGTTAGCATCAAAGTTGGACCACCGTGTAGGGCCTTCTTGTGGGTATTATCAATAACCAATGTAGTGAAATGGTTATTGTGTGGCAAAATAATTGGTTGCTTAGTATTCCATTGCCATTTCCAAATTCGCATTATTTAAGCGACCATTGGCACGTAGGATTCCTTCGTTGTCTATATATGAGCATAACGATTTGAGTCTACTACGTGATTTTACATATTCCTATTTCTTTATATCACTGATTTCGTCAGTCAATTCTTTAGTTTGAGATTGTCTTATACAAATTTTCATAGCATTGTCTAGTACGTGACTTTCAATATAATTCTCATACCTTTTGTTTCCTGTACTCTGTTTTTTCCACTTTAAAACTCTTCAACAATATGCTATCACTCTCAACAATTTAGACAAAGTAGAGTATTTTGTCCAAACAAGATCGTCCTGTATCACCTCGAGATCAGTGATTGCATGATATTTAACTGATCTCAGTTCTAGGCTTGTTGTAATCGACTTAGCTCTTTTGTATTCGATTGTCTCATTTTTTAGCCATGCTGGCCCTTGAGCCCACAGAGCATTGCTTACAAGTTCTTGAGGTGTAATTCCTCTCGATGCTATGTCCGCTGGGTTATGTGAGGACTGTATATGTGAGCAGTGGTTGTTATCAAAATAAGACAAGATCAAACATATTCTGTTCCCGACAAAGGTAGTCCAGTGACTAGGATGACCTGCCTTTATTTTATAATTTATATTTTTACAATTTTTATCCAAATCCACAACTTTTGGATAAAAATCTCTGATGTAACAACACATGGTGCTGCCCATCCAAGTGGGTCAAACAGGCGGGAGATGTTTGATATGACTTTCCTCTTAGTGATTGGGCAATGCTGAATTGGTAAATTAACTGAATATTTGAGTTTCTGGCCAGCTCTTCTCAGCAGAACAGCATTCCGAGCTAGTGGTAGCTTACTCACAGACTGACTATACTGACCAATTTAATGTAATTGACGATTTATAAGTGCGTGTAAATGCCTACTTGAATAAAGATATTTTAAATTTGAAAAAAATTGAATTTAAATTCGTTACGTTTACGAACTCCTAATATTTTTATTACTTCATCCAGTTTTATATCCTTGTCTCCCTGTCCTTCTTCTTCATTTAGTTTCTCACAATCATTTCCTTTCCTTGAGATTAGCTGATGTAGTTCTTCACAACTACTTATCCACTTTTGTAATTGAAATCCTCCTTTTATTAATATATCCGTCATATTCTTCCAGATATCTATTCGTTCCTTGACTGAATTAAAACCAGTCATCAGATCATCAATATAGTAATCGTGAATTATTTCTTCAGATACAACAGGCAAATCTTTGCCTTCACTTATTGCTATTTTCTGTATTTGCTTTTACTGCTAGATAAGGTGAAGATGCCGTACCAAAGGTAACTTATTATCTTCAATTTCAGCATCAGGGCTATCACGCCACACTACTCTTTGAAAGTTGGTATGTTTATGAGCTACCTTAACCATTCTATACATTTATAATGTCGGCACAGAGACTTATGGGGTGCAATCTCCATTTCATAATGATATGACGAAGCGGCGGCTGAATTGTAGGACCTACCATGAGATCATCATTGAGCGACTTTCCATTGACTCCTTTCATCGAGGCATCAAAAACTATTCTAAGTTTAGTCGTAGCATTTCAGGATCGTCAACTGCTATGAGTTCAATATGACCAAGATCTTTATACTCACGAATAACCTTGGTTATCGCCTGGCCATTTCTGGATTTTTCTTAAATTTAGATTCTAGATATAATAACTTTTTAACTGCCAGCTTTCGCGAACTTCCATATTGGCTCTGTGGATCTTTGCCACGAAACGGAAGTCTAACAACATAACGACCATCTAGGTCTCGATATGTTGTTTGAGAAAATATTTTTTCACAACGTAACTCATCTTCTGATAAATTTTTCTTCGTTTCAGGACTGACTGATTTAAAAACAAAAACTGTTTAAGAATTGCGTTTTCATCAACTATATCTGATCCACCAACTACGACATGATGACAACTTACATTGCCACTGGTTGATGAAACCTTTCCAGATAGAATTCATCCAAATTCAGTATTTTGAGCTATCGGTACACCAGGTGGACCTTAGATTAAGTCTTCTCTTAAAACTTGTCCGTAGGCGTCTGCTCCAAGTAATATATCAATTTTATTTGGGGTGTAAAATGCTGGGTCTGCTGATTTTAGAGTATTTAACTCATGCCAATCCTTAGGAGTTACCTCTACTGAAACGAGTCCTGCCCTGAAACGAGCTTCGAGAAATTCTTTGAATTGAATTAATTGGGGTAAATCTTCAAGGCTACTTGTTTGTGTCTCCCATTGTTTGCGGGATTCAGAATCTAATGTGCCACTTATTATATATATCACAAGAATATCCCATGAGCTTACATCAATACCAAGATTTTTTAAGCCGTTTAAACATTCCACTGTCGTATCTAATAAGCTCTTGATGGCAATAGAATTTCCAGACACAACATAATGAGGAACAAATAAGCACCAAATAAGGAAACACTATATTTTAATGCTTTTATAGCATTAGACAAATCAATATTTTTAGTATGATAAAGGATGGTATATTTCGTGAAAGCGTCAATTAAAACGAAGACATAATCTTTGATGTCATTTTTACCTGACAGTTTTCCTGTTGCATCTATGTGAATAGTATGCCAGGGACATGTTACCTTTGGGATAGTATGCAATTCGACTTGTTTTCGACCAGAATGACATTTAGATAACCTACATGTTATACAATTATCAACGAATTTTCTGACATATTTGTTCATATGTGAAAACCAGTAAGGACAAAACATCTTTTCTAAGGTTTTCTTCCAACCTAAGTGCATTAAACTTTCATGCACGTTATTTATTACTGCCCACTGAAAAGCCCGAGGCACGATTGGCAGCGAGACACTACGATTGTTTCTTTCAACTTTTCTATGTAAAACACCGCGCCTCGTTTCATAGGTTTTTGTTAAATCCTTATTAAGTGAATTGTTATTAAGTTTTAGATCTAATATCTCCGAATCTTTTTGCTGTTCAACGAGTAACCAATTATCAGAAATTTCAGTAAGATTTATTTGTTTGTGACTAACTTAATTTTAGGTTTATTTGGGATGATATTACATGATAGAAAATCTACATGCTCCATTTTATTACCCGGTCGATATTCTATATCAAAATCAAAAATTTGAAGATAACACCACCATCTATGAACACGAGGTGTGAGATCCATTTTTGTTTTAGAGGCTTTAATTGCATTACAATCTGTGACTACTAAAAATTTTCGATTATGTAAATAGTGTTTGAAATGTTTAATTGCCTTTACAACTGCTAACGTTTCTAGTTCGTAATAATGGTATTTGGATTCGCAAGGCGTAGCGATTTTACTATAGTATTCAATGACATGTGATTTGTTATCTATTTTTTGTACAAGAATAGCACTATAACCCTCACTACTTGCGTCTGGTGTAATTCAATCGGTAAGATAGGGTCAAAAATAGTTAGTACAGGCTTTTCTGTTAAAATAGCAATATTTTGAAAATATCTTTAAACATGTATAGCCATGTTAAGCTTATTTAAATTTATATAAATATAGAATGTAAAAAACCGATACGGGCAGGGATTCGAACCCGCGACTACTGGGAAACCGTCCCGTCGCTCTACCAACTGAGCTACCGTATCGCTGTCCGTCTCGGTGAATTAAGCATTCTATATGTGATCGTCTTTATCGGGATGGTGGTGACATCTATTAGGTTTCTTTCGAAAATCCTAACCAATGTTTCTAACTTTGCAGTATAGATAAACATTGAAAAGATGCCACTACCGAAATCAATTTTGAAAATATCTTTAAACATGTATAGCCATGTTAAGCTTATTTAAATTTATATAAATATAGAATGTAAAAAACCGATACGGGCAGGGATTCGAACCCGCGACTACTGGGAAACCGTCCCGTCGCTCTACCAACTGAGCTACCGTATCGCTGTCCGTCTCGGTGAATTAAGCATTCTATATGTGATCGTCTTTATCGGGACGGTGGTGACATCTATTAGGTTTCTTTCGAAAATCCTAACCAATGTTTCTAACTTTGCAGTATAGATAAACATTGAAAAGATGCCACTACCGAAATCAATTTTGAAAATATCTTTAAACATGTATAGCCATGTTAAGCTTATTTAAATTTATATAAATATAGAATGTAAAAAACCGATACGGGCAGGGATTCGAACCCGCGACTACTGGGAAACCGTCCCGTCGCTCTACCAACTGAGCTACCGTATCGCTGTCCGTCTCGGTGAAACGTTAGAAACATTGGTTAGGATTTTCGAAAGAAACCTAATAGATGTCACCACCGTCCCGATAAAGACGATCACATATAGAATGCTTAATTCACCGAGACGGACAGCGATACGGTAGCTCAGTTGGTAGAGCGACGGGACGGTTTCCCAGTAGTCGCGGGTTCGAATCCCTGCCCGTATCGGTTTTTTACATTCTATATTTATATAAATCTAAATAAGCTTAACATGGCTATACATGTTTAAAGATATTTTAAAAATTGATTTCGGTAGTGGCATCTTTTCAATGTTTATCTATACTGCAAAGTTAGAAACATTGGTTAGGATTTTCGAAAGAAACCTAATAGATGTCACCACCGTCCCGATAAAGACGATCACATATAGAATGCTTAATTCACCGAGACGGACAGCGATACGGTAGCTCAGTTGGTAGAGCGACGGGACGGTTTCCCAGTAGTCGCGGGTTCGAATCCCTACCCGTATCGGTTTTTTACATTCTATATTTATATAAATAGCAATATTTTTTTACGGATTTGTTCTAGTTGAGGAGTCCAATCTATATATCCTTTCTTAGAGTAAGTCTGTAAAGAGGTGCCGATATTTGGGAGAATCCTGGGATAAATTGCCGGAAATAAGAACTTAATCCAATAAATTGACGAAGTTGGGTTGCAGTTTTTGGTGGAGGTAATTGAGTAAGAGCCTGTATCTTACGAGAATTTGGTCTTATTTGACCAGAAGAAACATGGTAGCCAAGATAATCAACTTCTATTTTCAAGAATGCACACTTTTTAATGTTGAATGAAAACCCTGATTTTGTCAGAGCTTCTACATATAACTGATCTAAGTCTCTCAATACCTTGTTCAACGGTCACAGATGGGATAATCACGTCATCAATGTAGCAAACTGCAAAAGATTCAGAAAGTTCACCAAGGGCCTTATTGATAGCGCGTTGGTAAACAGAAGGCGCATTTCGAAGACCAAATGGCATAGTAACATATTCAAACTGCCCATCTGGTGTCACAAATGCATTTTGTTCTATGGACTCAGGTTGAATGGGTATTTGGTGGTACCCGCTGGCCATATCAAGAGAAGAAAATAAATTAGCACCAACTAAACGCTGTATCTGATCTCCGATTAGTGGCAAGGGGTATCTATCGTGGACTATATTGTTATCGGGTTCACGGTAATCGATGCATAAACGATCAGTACCATCCTTTTTTTTTACTAGTAACACGGGACTGGAGAAAGGGGAAGAACTTTCACGTATAACTCCAGCGGTTATAAGATCACGAATCTTATCTCTTACAACCATCCGTTCATTCATGCTTAATCTATAGGGACGACGTTGAACTGTGCGGCTTGGATCAATTAATTTAATTTCGAGCTGACCTGATGTTACTCTACTTGTAGGGACACCTTCAATGAAATTGTTCGAAAAGGAAGCCAATAGATTTAGCGAATTATGTTTGTATTGTTGCGGGATATCAGTATCTATATTTTGGTAATGATCGACTTTTCGGCCTACTTCATAGTATTGAACCACTTTAGTTTTACTAATAGTGAGCCGTTCGGGGGATATTTCAATCGTAAACCCTAAGCGATTAAATCTTGTCCTACCAAAATATCGCTTGAAAGTGACTGAAACGACATGAAACAATAACTCAACAATGTGGTTTTGGATCATGACAGTTGACAGAATTTGTAAATGACACACTAAACTTATACCTTTTAAAATGATAGTATTATAAGATCGTTTCCCAGAAAAATTTTGAGCAATACTATCTTTCATTAGAGAGCACTCAGCACCAGAATCAAAATAAAACGGAAATCTCTCACCCAAATTACACAGGTTCCCCGCAGCCGGACGTAAAGTACAGGTATCTATCGTTCGCTCGTTCGGATCTGTATGTTCAACTGCTTTTGCATCCTTATTAGGACACGGCGGCGCTAAATGTCCTAGTTTTCCACACCGCTAACACACGATAGTTTTCTGCGATGATTCTCAGCGTTGTATTGGAATACTGGATGTGGTTGGATCTTGATGTAAAACAGTAGAATTTTCTTTTGAAACAGAGCGTCGACAATCCCGTTTTCCCACAGTTGTAGCAATTATGAGGAAATCTTGACTTCTTGGCTTCACTTCCTTCATATTTTTTTTCAGCTACTGGTAAAGTTCTCTTCTTGTATACAAACGTCATAAGCTCCTGTTGTAACTTCGCCCGTGAAACTATTTCTATGGTAAATGCTAGTCTTTGAATCTGAGCATCAGTTCAGGTGACGTATGCTAGTGCTACAGTGGTCGCAATTTGTTCCGTAGACGGATTTTTCCAACGGTTCACAAGAGTACTTGAAATCCGAGACACGTACGATGAAATATTCTCTCCATCATTTGGGGTACTGTTAAGTACTTTGAAAACAGTAGCAGCTGGTGTTTCGGCAGAGCCAAATCGAGTCATAAACAAGTTCTTCAGTTCTGGCCACCTTGCGTTGGCATAAGTTGGCATTTTTTTTTTTTTTTTTGTTTTTTTGTTTTTTTTTTGCGGGTAGATGTAAGTACATTAACAGCTAAAATTTTTGCTCCATCTCTATTTTATTATTAAAAATCATATATCATTAATTTACATCCTTTTAATGATTTATTAATGAATATTGATATTGTTCTACACTACCTGGCAATATAAAACTTATTTTTTCAAATAACATCTTTATTATATAATCAATATGGATCTACATAGTCAAGTCACTAAGAACATGGATGACATTATTAAAATGTTTGAGTCCAGAATGGATAGCTTTGACAAAGCTCTCACACAAACACTTGACTCAAGATTATGCCATCTTCAAAGACCTGGTGTGGAAGACACTATCCATGTTACAAAACCAATTGCAATTGCTCTCTGTTGGTTTTGATAGGCATGAGGTTTTCTCTCGGCGAAAGGTTCTCCTATTTCATGGTATTGCCGAAACCACTAATGAGAATGCTGAGATGGCAGTCAGTAATGTCATTAAAAAACTTAATTTGAGCTGGTTTAAAATATCTCACATTGATATATGTCATCGTCTGGGAGTGAAAAAAGATAAACCCAGACCCATTCTGGTACGGTTCACATCGTTAAAGCAGAGATCTGAAGTCTGGAATACTAAAGCTTCTCTAAAGGGATCTGGTGTTACCATCTCAGAGTTTTTAACAAAGCCCAGGCAAGAGATCTTTGTAGAAGCTAGACGCCACTTCGGGATCAAAAACTCATGGACTGCTGACGGTATCATTATTGTTTCCCTGCCTGACAAGAGCCGTAAGAAGATACAAACTATGAAGGAGCTGCGTTCTTTAATGGCTACGTTTTCTTCACCTCAGAATGTTGAGGAGCAAAATACGAGATCTCGACGTGTGCCCAAAAAAGTAGTTAAGTAGTGTTTTGTTGTATTTTTCTCTGTCGTTTATTTTTTTTTGTAGTTAATATTTAAGTGATATTTTTTTTTTTATTTTTTTTTTTTTTTATTTTTTTTTTTAATCTGCGGTGTGCGTGTGCGTGCTAACGTGATTTGACATATTTTTATTCGTTCTATGTTTATTTTAATAATTTTATTTAAATATTTGAATATTATGTGTATGTGAAGTTAAAATACTACCAGTACAATCCAAACAATTAAGTGCTTCATTATTACCTTTAAAACTTTATTAAATCAACACGAAAAAACCGTTACTATAATACACGTCACAATGGACACATTAAAACAATCGATTTCTGAATTAAGTGAAGTTTTCAACTCCCGTATGAACGACTTCCAACGGGATCTAAATGCAACAACGCCTTTTTTTTTTTTTTTTTTTTTTTTTTTTTATCGTTGGAAAAATGCGTTACGCATCATCCCTGAGGCCAGGAAGGTGATGACCGAGGGGGTATGTGGGACTACCCGGCAGCATAGAAGACGCTGCCATTTTTAAGGCTACCCACTAAAAAACCAACGGTTGACCTCATCGCCTTAGTGCGGCGCCACGGGATCGCTTTCGCACTCACCGTGACGCCCCGGCGGAACCCCCTGCGAGGGGCCCCGATCAACTTAGGGACACCCTCACCTCGTAGGCCTATAACGGGCGGGAGAGGTCACCCCCCTCTCCCGTCCAGGCACTACAGCTGGGGAAGGAGGCTGCGGGCGTAATCCCGCCTCCTTCGACCCAGCCTACCCCTGCGAAATGCAACAACGCCTGCTGCAAGTCCATCTTCGAGTATCAATTCGCAGTTTCTTGCATTTAGGTCATTTATATTGTCATCCCTGCAGAGTCTTCAGCGGCAAATTGATTTACTCTCACAGCATCAAGATGAACTGGAGATGAGATCCCGCAGGAAAGTACTCCTGATCCATGGAGTGACGGAAGACAAAAAAGAGGACACTCTTGCCAAAGTGTTCACAGTGTTTTCAGAAAAACTTAAATTATAGGACTGCACTTCAGGTGCTATTAGTCGGTGTCATCGCCTCGGGTCTCAAAACAGTAGCAAAACGAGACCTATTCTTGTGAGGTTTTATGAAAGCCAGATAAGAGATAGTTGTTGGTCTCTTAAAACCAATTTAAAAGGTTCTGGTGTAACTCTTTCAGAGTTTCTCACGAAGCAGAGACATGATGCATTTATATTGGCTCGTAAACACTTTGGAGTCACAAATTGCTGGACAAGAGATGGCCATATAATATTATTAAGCAGTGATGGTACGCGACATCGTGTAACCACTGTCTCAGAGGTTACCACTATACTTGATGCATGCAACATTGGTTCCGATTCTCTTCCAGCATCTACGATGGCGAGTACTTCGAAAAGTACTAAATCGATTGTGAATGTAAGATCCAAACGAATAATTAAAAAGTAAAAATGTTTTAATGTTGCATGACACTCTGTTTACTATTACTTTTTATTTTACTTTTACCCTACATTTTTATTTTTTTATTTTGTTGTCGTACGTTACCTTTCTTTGAACATAGATTATGCTTGTCATATATCATAATTGACATAACTTTGAGTGTTTAGACAGGACTATTAGAACATTAAGTGTTGCTACAGAATTATTTTTAAACCTGTCAACATATAAAAACGTTTATTATTGCATCATTAACTTTTACTACAATTTTAATTTATTTTATTTTGTGTTAACTTACATTAAATCTTTATATTTTTTCTAATTAGTTATTATTTGTTATTAAGTACTCTGCGATAATAAATTAAGATAATCTTTGTGAGACAGTTCTTTTAGACTAGCATAATATTATTATTATTATTACTTTTTTTTTTTGTTATTTATGTTTTTTTCTTTTTTATTATTGAAAGCAATTATTGTTATCATTTCTCTATAGAAATAATTCGATCTCTTTCAACTGGTGGGTGTACACATTATTATTTGTTTTATTTTAAGTTTTTTATTGTGTTATTTTATTTCTTTATATATTTTGTTTTATTTTATTATTATTATATCCATTTATTATTATTATTTTTTTTTATAAAATTTATTTTATACATATATACTTTATATATACACATAATGTCTTTTGTTGATGACAGTGATACTTTTTTATCTCTTTCTTCTGGACTCTTTCTTCTGGACTCTTTCTTCTTTCTCTCTTCTTTCTGGACATTCCAGTGATACTAGTTACCACAGTGCAAATTCTCCTCTATTTAATATTACTTTAGAAAATATTTTTTCCAAACTTGATAAAAATTTCAATGTAGTGCATCTAAATACCCAAAGTATTCCGGCACATTTTCCAGAAATGCTTGCGTCGTTTGAGTCAAAAATATTCACGCTATCCTTATTTCTGAATCCTGGCTTAAACCTTGCTTAACCTCTTTTTCTTATTCCCTACCAGGATATCGTCTTATTCGCAATGACCGCATAGGCAGAGGTGGAGGGGGAGTTGCGATTTATCTTCGCACTTCTATACTTTTCACTGTGATAAATTGTTCTACTCAGCCACCTCCAGCTGATGCAGCCGAGCACCTATTTATTGAAATCACCTTATCACATCACAAACTTCTTCTCGGTGTACTCTATAGCCCTTCTCTCCATGTAGATTACTTCTCTTCTTTTGAACGTTTATTAGAGGACATTACTCCATTATATAGTCACTGTATTATAAAGGGTGACTTTAACACATGTCTGTTAAAGCGTGATAACCGAGCTAATAAGCTTCTGTCTTTAGTTGAGAGTTGTAATCTACATATTTTACCACTATCTGCCACACATAATCCTCCTAACTGCTCACCTACTCTTCTAGACCTTATGATCGTTTCTTCTCCCGAATATATTTCCCATCACGGTCAGTGTGCCGCTGATGGTTTCTCTCACCATGATTTAATATACCTTTCATACATGCTACATCCTCCTAAATCTAAGAATAAAATACTTTTGCAGCGTAATTTTGGGGGAATGGACCTTATTCGGCTATGTGACGATGCACGCAAAATAAACTGGTCTAATGTCTATACTGCTGGAAATTTGGACTCTAAAGTTAAAACATTCAACACGCTTTTAATCCAGCTTTATGACATTCATGCTCCAATAAAACCAGTTAAGATTAAACACTTGCCTGCGCCGTGGCTTACAAAAGATTTAAAAGAGCTAATTCTCAAGAAATGTCTTGCAAAATCTAAATACAAAGCAAATAGCTCGGATACAAATCTTTTAAAGTATAAAAACCTGAGAAATCGCTGTAATACACTGTGTAGGGATGCACAACGACGCCATATTCATAAACATGTCGAGAACGGCGACGCAGTACGTACATGGAAATTTCTTAAATCTCTAGGAGTAGGGAAGTCGTCAAAACAAGCTTCCCCTAATAATATCGATCTAGAAGGTCTCAACATTTCATTCTCCAGGACAGGTAATACTTTGGACAATATTTTAAAAACTAATACTCTAAATTCCATCGCAGCACTTCCCACTTCTGATTCTCCACCGTTTACTTTTGATCAATTTACTGAATGTGATGTTAGGGGAGGCATATTGTCCGTTTCTTCTAATGCCGTTGGTAGCGATTCTATCAGTCGTAATATGATTGTCCCTATTTTAGATACCTTGATTCCCGTGATAACCCATATCCTTAATCATTCCATATTAACTGGTGAGTTCCCTACTTTATGGAAAGATGCCCACATTATACCCCTTCCTAAAAAACCTCACCCCTCCTCTTTCTCCGATTACCGACCTATTTCTATTTTACCCCTCCTTTCAAAAATTTTGGAAAAATTAGTATTTAAACAATTCAACTCCTTTATCGATAAAAATAACTTGTTAAATACATTTCAGTCTGGGTTTCGAAGAGGCCACAGTACTACATCTGCATTAATCAAAGTTACTGACGACATTAGAATGGGAATGGATAATAAACAACTTACAGTATTGACCTTGCTCGATTTTAGTAATGCGTTTAATAACGTTGACTTTGACATCATACTTAGTCTGTTAGCCTCTCTTAATATATCTCCATTAGTAATTGATTGGTTTCGTAGTTACCTGAGTGGACGCCGACAATGCATTCGTATTGATCAATTATTTTCCTCTTGGTGCAGTGTAAATGTCGGTGTCCCTCAGGGAGGCGTGTTGTCACCATTACTATTCTCCATCTTTATTAATACTATTACTCACAATATTTCTTCTCCCTATCACATGTATGCAGACGATTTACAAATTTACTCTCATTCAACTTTGGCAGACCTGTCTAGCGCTGTTGCTCGACTTAATAATGATCTTTGCTCTATTTTCAACTGGAGTTTATCTTACGGCATAAAAGTGAATGCAACCAAGTGTCAGGCTATAATAATTGGATCTCCAAGCATGATCGCTAAACTTGATAGTACAAACCTGCCTCCGATTTTGCTTGATGGTGCCATAATATCTTATAGCCGCAATTTAAAAAATCTTGGATTGCGTATGGACAACACTTTATCGTGGACCTATCAAATAAATGAGGTTAGTAGGAAATCCTTTGCTGCATTTTGTTCACTACGACGGTTGCAAAATTTTCTTCCCATACCTACCAAAATTATGTTAGCACAATCTCTTCTTCTTTCTATACTCGACTACGCCGATGCAAGCTATCCTGATCTAACTGAGGCACAACTTAATAAGCTTGAGAGACTTCAAAATCTCGGTATTCGGTTCATATTTGGCTTGCGCAAATATGATCATGTATCTCAGTTTCGTTCTCAACTTCAGTGGTTGCCTATCCGTGCTCGCCGGAATTTACATATTCTCTCACTTCTGCACTGTGTGTTGTACAACCCTTCATCTCCGATCTATTTAAAAAATAAATTTGAATTCCTAGGTACTCATAGTCAGATACTTAGGTCCTCCGAAAATCTGACTCTTCGTTTACCACCTTATTCTTCTTCCTTCTTCAAAAAGTCTTTTACTATACAAGCAGTTTCGCTTTGGAATGCTCTACCAGTAGCCATCAGACGAGTCAAATCCTTGACTACTTTTAAGAAGCTAGTCAAAAATCACTATCTCGAACCTTGTCCCTAAATCTATGCTAAACATGTATATATAATTATATTTCTATGCTAAATATGTTATTAATATTTGTTACTTTTTCTCTTGTCCTTACTTTAACATGATATTTTATGATATTTATTTCTTAGTATCACTATATATAAATATGTATATTTAATTATATTTGTAAGTGTAATAAATCTTACATGTATTTAAATTTGATATATTTATTGATTACGAGCCTGGTTTATTAAACATCTTAAAACACACAATGGTGCTGAAGTGCGGCAACCGTCGGTAAGATCTTCAGTTTTCACTGCGGATAGAGTTTACCCTCATATATCTCATGGTGAGCCATTGAATGAAAACTACCAGGAGTCCATGACCATCCGGACGCGTCTTAGCATTCCAAATACTAAACAATCGACCTGGAAAGTACATGACCAAAATATAGCGGCCCTGTTAGAGCACCCGGGCTCAAATCAGGTACTCGATGCGCAAGTAGAGACTTTCCAAAATACTATTTACGACTACTTTAATGAGCACTATCCACCTACGAATCGTTATGCTCACAAAAATAAAGAAAACGGTTTTAAATTGGAAATGAGGAGGAAAAAAAGAGATCTTATAAAGAAACTTCGTATAGCCAAAGCCTTAGGCGATAATCAACTTAGTCACCAACTGTCTAGGGCATTGCGATCAATTTTTAAACTTATCCAAGGTATAACAAATCAAATAACGAAAAATCGTGATAGCTTTGATCGGGCAAAACATGAAGTAGACTTTGATAAAAATCCTTTTAAATACTCAAAAAACATTTTCAAAGATCAAAAAGGTAAGCTTCTCTTGACCAACGAGCAAATTTTCGACCATTATAAAAGCACATACGAAGTGCCAGAAAACCAAAGACTATATGGGGATCCAAACGAACACAAACCTGAGACTCCTACTGAAGATTTTCAAGCCAACCCACCAACTTTGGAGGAAATCAATAAAATAATTAAAATGAAACCATCTAAGTCAGCACCAGGTCCGGATGGTATCCCTTATATAGTTTACAAAAAATGTCCGTCGCTCCATAAACATCTTTTAAATATATTCGGTAAAATCTGGTCAAGAAAGCGAATACCGGTATCGTTCGGAAAAGCCCTTTTTGTCCTCATTCCGAAAAACGACAATGTCAATAATCCCAATGATACTAGACCGATAGCCCTAACAAATACAATTTCCAAAATATTTTTCTCTTTTTTACAAACTAAAATGACGCAATTCATGATTAACAATAGATATTTCAGGCCTAATCACCAGAAAGGGTTTTTGCCCGGAATTTCTGGATGCCTGGAACATAATACGTTAATATCGGAAAGCCTTAAAGATGCTAGAACTAGCGAGAGACAAATTACGGTTTGTTGGATAGACTTAGAAAACGCTTTTGGGTCGGTACGACATGAACTAATGATGTTCGCGCTTAAATGGTATAACTTTCCTATGGTAGTTCGCGACATTATTGCATCATATTATTCAAAATTAAAATTCTCAATAATTTTTAATGAAAACCATTCAAAACCACTTAATTATAACGTTGGTTTATTTCAGGGCTGTTGTATTTCTCCTATTATATTTAATATAGTTATTAATATTTTAATAGACAAATTAATTAGAAATGAAAAAAAGTGGGGCTATCGGTTTAAGTTCAACAACAAATACACAGAATCCATACTAGCTTTTGCAGATGATCTCGCGATACTGACACGTAATCCGAAACAATGTCAGGTACTTTTAAATGTAGTTGAGGATTTCTGTACGTGGACGGGCGGATTGAGGACAAAACCAAGTAAATGTTTTAGTCTGTGTCTGGGTAGACGGAATACCAAATATACCTCTTACGATCCGGGTCTTATAATAGGCGGTCGGTGCGTTAGTACGGTTACGGAAGCAGCTCCGTTTAAATTTTTAGGTAAAAAAAAATCGATTACCAAGGCCATACTCCATCGTTGGATGTAATAGTCGATAGCTTTTTAAACGATCTCAAAAAGGTAGACAACCAACCAATAAGTAACGTCAAAAAAGCTTGGATTTACGATAATTATTTAACATCACGTCTAAATTGGCCTTTCCTCGTGTATGATATAAATAAAACCCTTTTGTCAAAGTTAGATGCAAGCGTCATAAAGACATTGAAGTTATGGCTCGGGTTAGCGCACTCAGCGAACTCTTCAACCTTATTTAGAGACCGTAACAACTTTGGATTAAAATTAAAGAAACCATCGGAGCTCTACAAACATCTAAGAGTTACCAAAAGACATATCATCGGAAAATCTAAAGATGATACTGTAACTTCTCTCCCAAAAGACAAAGTTGCCTCAGAGCTCGAGTCACGACTTCAATTCCATAAAAAGTTTATGATAGGTGCTCAATCAAATAAAGTAGGGCTAGGATCAAGTAGGAAAGTTCAAGACATAGACATAACAAAATCTTTTATACGACAAGACGAAAACGATAATTACCGACTCCACGCGATGAGCCTAGAAATTCAAAACGAATGGGTGACCATAGGAGATTTTTGTATTCCACTAGCTTTGAAGTGGTGCACCTTAATTTATGATTGGTCCCCAGCATTATTAAAATTCTATCTTAATGCATTCCAAATGACTCTCCCAGATCAAAGTAATTTAGTAAGATGGGGCAAAGCCACCGAAAAGTCTTGCAACATCTGTGGGGAGGCAATAGGAACCGCGAAACACCTATTGGTAGGGTGTAGGGTACTTCTAGATAAAGGTCAATACTCGCGTCGCCACGACAAGGTATTAGAAATTATACGGGAAGCGGTTAGTCTTTCAGTAGCAAGAGCGCGGAAGGGTATAACAACCACCGAACGATCTATAGAATTCGTAAAAGAAGGCTCCTCCAAAAAATCAAAAGCGAAGCCTTATTCAATATTAGGCGCGGCTCCTGATTGGATTCTCATGATGGACACGTATGAAAGGCATTACAAAATCCCTGGGGATGTTGGTGTTTCGTCATCCAGACCGGACTTATTCCTGTATTCGAAACATCTGAGGCGCGTGATACTTGTGGAGCTTACTGTTCCTTGGGAAACAAACATCCCAAGGGATCACACATTCAAGCTCAATAAATATTACGAACTAACCAACGAACTGATCAGGAATAAATTTATAGTTAGTTTGTACGCGGTAGAAGTGGGAGCGAGAGGTATAACAGCAAAATCTCTCTATAGCCTACTTAAAGATCTTGGCCTTTCTAGAACAAGCATCGGTTCATTTCTAGAACGTACTTCAAAGGCGGCATTAGTAGGTTCTTTCCAAATTTGGTTAGGTAGGGAGAGGAGTGTGTAGGGTGAAGGCGAGCGTTTTTGCGCATAATAAAGGGGCCCCTTAAACCTACTCCTGGGTCGCAAGTCCCAGGCACTGCTTGCACTCCTCTCCTTGCAACGCGATGGGCCCGGCACCCGCACGGTGAATCCATGGATTGCTAAGAAGCTTCGTCGTCGTCGTCTCTGTGTCTATATATATATATATATATATATATTATGCACCACTCTGTACTCTCCTTCTTCATTCCCACCAGTTTAAGGTTGTCTGGAAGAGATCGTTATTTAGCGATAAGACCGCCTTGTTGTATTACCAATACCTCTTATTAAGAATTTATATGTAACGTTTCTGTATGTGGTGTGCATGCAATAAAGAGTATTATTATTATTATTATTATTATATTTTTTTTAAGTGCCTCTAGCCATGCCTCATCAGATGTTGATTTCATACCTTTAGATTTCAAACTTCAGTCTATACTCTCTAGCGGAAGTAATAGCTTTAATATTGTTCACATTAACGCTCAAAGCATACCGGCTCATTACCCTGATTTCCTTGCAACATTTAGTAACGTCGAAGTCGATTGTATCTTTGTATCTGAATCCTGGCTAAAACCTTCTCTCTCATCCTCTCTTTACAGTTTACCTAATTATACAATGGTGCGTAATGATCGCCTTGAAAAACGGGGTGGCGGCGTTTGTTTATATTTAAAAAGTCATATTTCCTTTAAAATTATTGCCACATCAACTTCTTCAGATATCCCTCACTTAGAATACCTTTTTATTGAAGTAGTCCTTTATCATTCTAAATTACTTCTTAGTGTCATGTATAGCCCCTCTCCTACTATCGACTACTTCAATAATTTCGATTTACTGTTGGATTCTCTTTCTCCTTCTTATCAACATGTTATCATCATGGGTGATCTAAATACTTGCCTTGCAAAAAACAATTATAGATCAGACAAACTAAAATCTTTAGTTGCCTCTTATAATCTCTCTATTCTTCCTCTTTCTGAAACCCATTTTTTACCTCACTCTGAACCTTCTCTTATCGATTTAATGCTGGTTCTTAACTCCGATAACGTTATAACGCACGGGCAGCTTACTGCTCCTTTTTCCTACCACGATCCTGTATATCTTCGCTATAATCTTTCGACTCCTAAAAGCAAGGGTAAGATAATTCTGCGACGTAATTTCAAAAATATAAATTGGGATAAACTAGTCTCTGACGCTACAAATATTGACTGGTCAAATGTATATAATGCCACGTCTATAGACTCAAAAGTGGATATATTTAACTCTCTCATCACTTCTTTGTATGATACCCATGCACCTATGAAACGATTGAAAGTAAAACATTATCCTGCACCGTGGCTTACTTCCAATATTAAGTGCGTTATGAGCAAACGTAACAAAGCCAAGTCACGGTACAAGAAAGTCCCCACCGATGAAAATTTCGCTGTCTATAAGAAATTACGCAATAGTTGCAATCGGATGTGTAGGGATGCTAAACGCCGTTACTTCTTTTCATGTGTCAGTAACTATACTCCTCCTCAATTGTGGAGGTTTTTTCAGTCACTAGGTGTGGGTAAATCTCTGCCTTCGATAAACAATTTCCTAAATTTAAGTTCAATTAACAATTACTTCTCGACTTCGCCTCTTATCACAGACTATTCAAAAAAACTCTCAGTTCTAAATAAATTAAATAATACCACTCCACCTATCTGTGACAGTTTTTCTTTCGCAGAAATTACGGAGTGTGATGTTAAGACAGCTATAGTTAATATCAGTTCCAGAGCAGTGGGTAGCGACGATATTAGCCGTGACATGTTGATTCCCCTCCTTGACATTATATTGGATGTTATAACTCACATTTTTAACTTTTCCCTAACAACCAATTCCTTTCCATCTCCTTGGAAATCTACACATGTCATTCCTTTGCCTAAAATCATTAATCCGAGTTCTCCCTGCCACTTTCGTCCGATATCTATACTCACATTTCTATCCAAAGCCCTAGAAAGCATTGTATCCAAACAATTGACAAATTTCCTAAATCTAAACAACCTCCTTAGTCCTCACCAATCCGGTATCCGTACAGCGCATAGCACACCCTCTGCTTAACTTAAGGTTACTGAAGATATCAGGTATGTTACGGACAACAAAAACCTTACTATCCTCGTCCTATTAGATTTTAGTAATGCCTTCAACACAGTGGATTTTGATATTTTGCTAGCTATTATGAGCAGTCTTAACATATCTCCACCCGTAATTTCCTGGTTCCATACTTACCTGTTTGGACGTAGACAGATTACTTGTTCTGATGATTCATTCTCTGAATGGGCAGAACTTACTGCTGGCGTCCCACAGGGTGGCGTTTTATCTCCTTTACTTTTCTCCATTTTTATTAATGAAATCACTAAAATCTTTTCTTGCCACTACCATCTCTACGCTGATGATTTGCAACTGTATAGGCATTCATCATTCCAAAATCTTAATAGCACTGTGAATCTTATAAATAATGACTTAAGATTACTAAAAGAGTGGGCAGAGTCATTTGGGCTTTTAGTAAATCCCAAAAAATCACAGGCTATTATAATTGGTAGTAGACACTTTTGAAATAGAATTATTATTAATCAACTTAGCAATATAGTATACGACAAATCTATTATACAATTTTCCGATGAAGTTAGAATTCTAGGATTGACATTTGACAAATATTTATCTTGGTCGGCGCAAATTAATGATGTTAGCAAGCGCATTCATATGTCAGTCCACTCCCTTAAACGTTTGCAGAGTTTCTTACCCTTGCGGACTAAAATCTTGCTAGCACAATCTCTTTTATTACCCCTTCTCGACTACGCCGACGTGTGCTACTTGGATGCATCTGAGGAACTACTTAATAAGTTAGATCGCCTTCAAAACTTGTGTATCCGGTTTGTTTTCGGAGTACGCAAATTTGACCACATTACAGAATTCCGTCGTCAACTTAAGTGGCTCCCTATCCGCTTACGCCGGAATATGCACATCCTTACCTTGCTATATAACGTCTTCTCTCATTTAGCCCCTTTCTTATTTGCATGAGCGTTTCCAAATTTCATTACCCAGTAGCCGCCCTAAACGTTCCTGCGTCATAGCAAAAACTTTCCATATTCCTTCCTACAAATCTAGCTTTTATTTCAAATCATTTTCCGTGCAAGCAGCCAAGTTATGGAATTCCCTACCTATTACTATTCCCTACCATATTACTTCCAGTCCTTCCGTCATGATATTTAAGCGTAGACTGAAAAATTATTATATGTCACAATCATAAGTTATATTTATTATTATTATGTATGTAAGTGTATGTATTCTTATATATTGTAATTATATGTATTTTTGTATTTATGTTGATATATATGTAAGTATTTTATTTAATGTACCTTTCTCTGCCCTCTATAACTACGTCTCCAACACTCTTGGGTGAAGAGTGTTGGAACACTTGGAAGAGATCTCTTTGAAGAGATAAGTTCATCCTATGTGTACGTCTTTGTTACTGCTCTAATTTTTGTAACTGATTATGGTACATGAATAAATAAATAAATAAATAAATAAAATAATAAGAATTTTGCGCCAGCCATGTTGCTGTTGAACCTTTCAAGGCTTTACTCAGTAAAATTATCAATTTACCTCCGGTAAGGGTTTCTTCAACAAGACACAAATCAACAGTATTGCACCAAGCTTCTGCGTCCGCATCGGTTCTATCTGGATTAAATTCAGGAAGTGCAATTCTTGTTGAAAGATCTTTGGCTTCTTTTATGTATTTTACTATTTCTGGACAGGTCGTGATGGACTGTATACACGCTGGACGCGTAGCCAAACGTTTTCGTATACCAAACCTTATGGCCTGGGTTTTGTCTACGTTAAGCGTCAACCTCGACTCGGCTAGCCAGTCCGGGAGGAGATCAATTGTGGCTTGTAGTTTTCTGGAAGCGTGGATGGGTGACGTTGATGCTGTAATATAAGCTGCGTCGTCCGCGTACAGGGCCAGCATGACCCCCAGGGTCAGCTTGAAGAGATGGTTCCTTCTACTCTTACGCGGAAGGACCTGTTCGCCAGGAAGCTGGCTATGATGCGCGCTAGGTGTGGTGGGACTCCAGCTTCTGTAATGGTCATTAGTAGCCCGGGGTGCCAGACCCGGTCAAATGCCTTGGCTATATCCAGAAATATGGCTATGCACGCCTCTTTCTTGTTCAGAGCTGTTGCTGCGTGGTGTAGGACACGGGAGATCTGGAGGGAGGTGGAATGGCCAGTGCGGAACCCAAACTGCTCGGAGCGGGGCTTCAGGTGCTCCTGTAAGAGCGGTAGAAGCATCCGCTCGAACAGTTTTGATAGCGCGCTAAGGAGGGTAATAGGACGGTAGCTCGATGGGAGTTTGGGATTGGAGTGGGGTTTTAGCAGCATTATCACCAGGCCTTCCTTCCACGCCTTAGGGTAATACCCCAGGCGAAGAATGGAATTGAACAGCCTGGTGATTGCTGCTAGGAAACGGTGAGGTGAATGACGTAGGGATGCATTGGTAACTTCATCCTGCCCCGGAGCCTTCCTGGGCTTCAGGAGGGTTATCGCCTTTCTGACGCTCGACGGGGAGGTGAAGGGGGGAGGAATGGATGGATCTGGTGGTTGAGAGAGTTGGGACTGGATTGCGTGTTCCACTTCAGCGTGGTGTTCCACGCGGAGGGAAGGATTGGGTGTGAAAATAGAGGATAGGTACTTAGCAAACAGCTCTGCTCTCTCTGTCGGTGCGTAGCTAAGAGTGCCTTCTTCGTTCTTCAGTGGGCAGGCCGCTTGCGGGCGGCGCTGCAGTTGGCGGCATAGTTTGTGAAGAGACGCCTGCTCTTCTGAGGCGTCGTTAATCCGTGATTCCCAGCGCTCGGCTGCCGATGCCTCCAGCTCACTCTTTACTTTTGCAGTAAGCGCGTTGAGTTTCGTCTTGATTCTAGGGTCGCGGGACCTCTGCCACTCTTTGCGGGTCCTCCTTTTGAGGGCAATGAGGGCAGAGATTTTCAGCGGTAATGGCGGTAGAATCCCGCTAGGGAATGAGGTAGTAGTCGACTGTTTCGCCTCTCTCAGCGCCGTCGTGATGGTCCCTTCGAGAGCGTCTATGTCTTCGGGCTGCTGGATGGGTCCTGAAAGAATTTGTTTATCTGCCAGGAGCTGAGTAAACGCCGGCCAGTTGGTGTGGCTGGAGGGTGGAAAGTGGCCCATTCGCGTAGCTTTCCCTCGCACAGTTAGCAGCACCGGGTGATGGTCCGAGCCCATCGCGTCCGGTGTTGTTTCTAATTGTAGCCTGCTGTTCACTATGCCCTTGTGTACTAGCAGGTCAATTGTGGTGGGCCTTTGAACGTCAATGTTTGAGTAGTGGGTGGGGGTGTCGGGCCCCTCCACCGTATAGTCGTTATTATTGTTACCGTCGTTGAGGACTCTTCCTACTGTATTCGCACGATGGCACCCCCAGTTGGAATGGTGGGCGTTCCAGTCCCCTGCTGCAAGTGTGGCCTCGGGGCTGCCGACAAGCTCCCGGACCTCTTCGGCGATGAGCGGGGAATGTGCTGGACGGTATATGGCATATATGTTTAACAGTTTACCGTCTAGTTGCACTCTTGTTCCAAGCGCCTGGAATGATGTGCACCCTGGAGATGGTAGCGGATCGTAAATGATGTTGCGCCTGATGGCGACAAGTAGCCCTCGGCGCCCGTGCATATTGTCGTCGTCCAGCCGCAACAAATTATAGCCGGGGATGCTTGCTGCCGCGTTCGGCCTCAGGTATGTTTCGCTGATGAGGGCGATGTCCACATCCTGAAGCCGAAGCAGCAAGCGCAGAAGGTGAATGCGTCGTTGTAGTCCTGCGGCGTTCCAAAATAGTATTCTGAAATTAACTATCTTGGGTTAACGTTGTCACCATGTTGGTCACTGCTGGGATAGGGTCCCGGCCTTCCCTCATGCAGGCAATCACCTCCATGAGGGTACCGAGTACCTTATCCAGCATGACCATGCGCGGTCCCGACATAGGGACGGCGGTTGTCGGCGCTGGTGCCGATGTAGTAGCAGTAACGATGGCAGGCGTTGTGCCTTTCCTTTGGCCTCTTCCTTTTTTCCCACGCTTCTTGGTGCGGGCCCCCTTCTGCCTGGGCATGTTGGCAGGCGCCATAAGTGTCGCCGCACTGGCTTCCGCTGTAATCGTAGCAGTCGCGCCGATTGCGCCGGCGGCGCTGCTTTTGGTGCGGGTGTTGTCCTTCGTAAGAGGGACTGTTCCCGCCTTTAGATTTCTTGCCTCCTTTTTATATTGTGGGGGCAGGAAGTGTGGTTTGCGGGGTGTGGACCCCCGCAGTTGGCGCACGTCGCTGGCTCTTCCCTCGGGCGATCGCACTCCTTGGCGGCGTGCTCCCCGCCGCAGCGCACACAGGCTTGCCGGCGATGGCATCCATGGCTTGAATGCCAAAATGCCTGGCACCTGTGGCACTGCGCAGGTCCTTTCTTACTCCGCCATGCTTCTATTATAATACCTTTCATTAACATTAACTCAGATACCTCGTAAATGTGCGGAAGAAGATTGGGTGTATTTCTCATTATTGCGAAGAAAATACACCCCGGACGGCCCATCCGCGCCTTGATGGGGCGGACGTACTCAGCGATAAAGCCGAGCTCCGCTAGTGCTTCAATAATATCGTCAGTTGCGGTGTCCACAGGTAGGCCCCGTATGGCTACCTTTTTGTTTATCTCTGACGGTAACCCGTAAGAAAACCAAGATATTTTTTCCTTCTTCATGAGTTCGTCTAGGTAGTTTTGAACTGACCTGTATTCAACTTCCGACGCGGGGGAGAACCTCACCCCTTTCCCGAAGGGACGGGCGTTCGGCGGGTAGCCCATGATGTCTTTTAGGGCTTTGAAGTGGATTGCCCAGTTGGGCAGTGTTTCCGCTACGATCGGCGGAATGCGGGGCTTCGGTGTCGGCGCTGGTTGCGCCGTGTCCATAGCCTGCGCTGGGGCCGGAGCTCTTACAGCGTCGGCGAAGGATGGGGTTATCGGGGCGGCGGCAAGGCTTGGTCCTGCCTCGGCGCTGGTTGAGGCGGTGACTTCCACAGTTGTCGTTGCGTCTGTAAAGACACGCTTACGTAGGCGGGGATCGCGTTGTAGAAGCGGTGGCAGCGGGAGCGGCGTCGTGCACGGCCGCTTGTGTGCCAGCTCGCTGTCCGAGCCTTCATCGGCTGGTCTGGGCCGGCGGGTTGCCACCGTAGGTGCTGGGGTGATGCTCTGCGCGGCGGTCGTCCTTGTGGGGTCTGCCTGGGTCTGGGTGCGTTCAAGTGCACCGCTGCGGTCATTCAGGAATACTGCAATATGTTCCATTAATGCTCGTGAAAGTGCGCCTTGCCGTTGAAGCGCGGCGACCACGAGCAAGTCGCTGTTGTGCTCCGTACGCGGCGACATTTCTGTCGAGGTCCACGCCGGAGCCGAGGGGGAGCGCTTCTTGATTTGCGCGCCCTTGCTGGTGGGTCTGGAAGCCCGCGGCGTCTTCATCTTGGCGTCCAAGGCAGTCTGGTCCCCCTTGGAGGCTTGGGTAAGCGGCGAAGGGTGGTCGCTTTTGACGGCGGCAGTACGCATTGGAGTATGCGCTGCCGAGGTCTCAGCGGCCACATCTTGCGTCTTCGTGCTTGGTCCGGGTGTCGTCGACAGAGGGCGAGCGGGGTAGAGGAGCTCAACATCTCCGCTGCCGCTGTCCGTCGAGGTGTCGGGACACGAGCGGGTTGAGTCCCGCCGTGTGCTTCTATCGCGCCGTCCGGTCATGGTGCGCGACTATGGGTACCCGCCACGGTAGTCAATCAACCCCCCTTACAGAGGGTTGGGAGTCCATGGGGGCGACGTACTTACCACGTCTTGATGCAGGCCAGCGGGCCGGCGGGCCGACGCCCTGAAAAGGGCAGTAACTCGGCTTGCTCTAGAGCAACGCCTTGAAAAAGGCGGAGAGCGGGGTGACGTATTGTCGAAGACAATATACGGTAGTGCTCGCCTTGAAAAGGCGGCTTGGGTTCGCGGGACAATTTATATAAATTGCCCTTTGACCCTCGCGTAAACACTACCGTACACTGACAGGCCGGGCCCCGCTGCGTCTCCACACCAGCAGGCCGACAACGGGATAAAGCGCAACGCCTTAATAAAGGCGGTTAGGTTGTAAGTAGAACAATTAAAATAATTGCCTACTTACAGCCTTTCCTTTGCACGAACCCCGCTGGCAGTCCACAGGTGCATCGACTCAGCCGACTGAGTTGTCGTAATAGGTCTTTGGGAAATAGGCTAGAACGCAGCGCCCTGAAAAGGGCGTCTTCGGAAACAGTCGGTAATTAAATAAACTGCTCCTAGCGTACCAATATCCCCCGCAGAGAATCACTTCAACTGATCAGAACTCGAACCGTTTCGCAGAGAGCTTCGTTGGGAACGTGTGCTCACTGTGGCGGGCGAGGCTGTCCTTACCTTCTCTGACTTATCGCTTGTCCATATATACTGTCGTTCACCACTATGACGTTGGTGCCACTCGCAACCCCACTCGACAACCAAACTGACGTTGGCGTCGGCTCTTTTGCAAAAAGAACTCAATCGAGTTATTATTTAACGTTAAATTAAAATTATTATCACTATACCGTTTTCCTTTAAATATAATCAAACTAAGATAATTAAGAAAATAATTGATTAACATCCAAAAATATAAAATCATCTTCATTACACAATTACACAACTAAATTAGATTGATTTGAATTATAATTAACATCAAAACAACAACTAATTTTCCATGTAAATCATGAAGAAGGTAGTTCCGAATCAAATATTGTGAACGTGTCGTCATATATATATATATATATATATATATATATATATATATATATATATATATATTTATATTATCTAGAGCAATGCTTGACTACATTCCACCTGATGGTAAGTGGAATGTAGTCTTAGGTGGTAAGGCGCATTACCCTAGCAACCTATTCACTCTTCTCTTGAATGTGACCACATTGTATTCGGTCGGAAATACCGACGCAGGCAAGCTGTTCCAATCCTTTGCTGTACGCAGTAAAAATGAGGAAGCAAAGCGCTTCGTTCGAACAGGTGGAATGTCCACAACAAAAGGATGAAAACCTGCCGTGCGTCGGGACGTCCGGTGATGGAAGGGGGACGGGGGAATTAAATTGTGTAATTCCTGCGCACACTCACCAAAATGTATCCTATAGAATACTGAGAGGCTAGCAATTTTACGCCTGTGCTCAAGGCTTTGGAGGTCGGGATCGCCTATAAGCCTTTTTGCTCGCCTCTCAATTGAGTCCAGAACCGCAAGATGAGACTTTGCGGCACCAGCAAACATGTAACCACAGTACTCTACACACGACCGGATCTGTGCTTTGTATAAAACAAGAAGCTGTCCCGGTGTAAAGTACTGCCGAACCTTCGCAAGAACGGCAAGCTTTGCTGCTGCTGCTCTTGCTCTGGACTCAATGAACCGACCAAAGTTGAGGTTCGAGGAAATCTCTAAGCCTAACAACTGAAGCCGGTCACTGTATTCCAAGGATACATTCTGGAAAGTAGGAGCCAAGGTGAAAGGGCTCCTTTTGGCGGTGAATAGACACGTCTGCGTTTTGGTGGCGTTGAACTTGACAAGATTGGCATTGCTCCATGCGGAGACTGCCTGAAGTTTGTCATTCAAACGTCGCACCATGGCTTCTCTTTCAGACTGTACTTGATCTCGACTAGCCCGAGTACTCGGCAGATATCTTTCTACAACTGTGCTGTCGTCTGCATACCCATAGATACCGGACTTCAACAGATCATTAATGTGCAGCAAAAAAAGAGTTGCAGAAAGAACGGACCCCTGAGGCACTCCGGCATTTATTTTCAAGGGTTCTGAGGAACACCCGTCAACAACTACTCGGAGAGATCTCTGGCTCAAAAAGTCCGTTACCCAGCCGATCAGACCAGGAGATATACCGTACGCTGAAAGCTTGCTTATAAGGCTCGCATGCCAGACCCTGTCAAATGCCCTCGAGACGTCCAGAGAGACGGCGACCGCTTCTCCGTTCTTCTCGATGGCCTCGCCTAAAATGTGAGTAGCATACACTAGGAGGTCCCCAGTAGACCTATTACGGCGAAACCCGTACTGTCACTGAGGAGATCGTTACCTTCTAGGTATGCTAGTAGGCGCGAGTTCAATACACGCTCCATAATCTTGCAGAGTATGGAGGTGATTGAAATCGGTCTGTAATTGACAGGGTCGGCACGGCTGTCTTTTTTGGGCACGGGTTGCACATTAGCAAGCTTCCAGGATTTCGGCACTATTCCAGTCATGAAAGAGAGACGATACAGACGTGTCAGTACAAGAGAAAACTCAGCTGCGCAAGTCTTGAGCAGAATGGCTGGTATACCATCAGGACCACTGGCTTTATTCACATCTAAACGACACAATGTCCTCCATACCTCTTTGATAGTGATGCGGATTTCAGGCATCGAAATACCGCAGTGAGGAAGATGTACTGGAGAAGCATTGCCAGTGTCTAGATGCGAATTATCAGCAAACAGAGAAGCAAGTACATTCGCTTTCTCTGTTGCTGTGTGGGCCAGGGATCCATCCGGCTTCAGCAGAGCAGGCAGTGAGGGTTGGCAGAAATTGGACTCGATCGCTTTCGCAAGAGATCAGAAAGCTCGACTGCCAGTTGGTCTGACAGAGAGCTTTTCGCCATTCTTAGCGATTCGATCGAGACGAGCCTTCCTCAATGCGTTTTTGTAGGACTTGGCAGCTTGGTTAAAGGCTCTCTTCTTCGAACTTACATCCGGAGTTTTGCGGCTTCGAGCATCAGCCCAAATGAGATATGCCGAATGTTTTCGGTCTTGAGCATGACCACATTCGGCATTAAACCATGGGCGTGCTTTGCCACCAATGGGTACGTCAGCAAAAGGAATAAAATACTCCATTGCTTGATGCACCACATCGGTTATAGCATCCGCGCAACTCGACGGATCCAAAGAAGAGAAGCAGACCTACCGCTAAGGATAAGACGCAAAAAAGTGCCGCATCTCATCCCGATCTGCTGACTTGTATTTCCATACTCGCCTAACACCATGAGGTTCGAAAGCTGGTGGGGAATATGTAAACACAGATTTCACCAGACAGTGATCGGAGGTTCCCAAGGGAGAGGTAACCTCTACACGATACCTGTCCGGATCAGTTGTCAGCAGAAGGTCCAGGTAATTGGCTGTATGGCCTACCACATCTGGTACCCTTGTCGCTTGCTTCACCAGCTGAAAGAGGTCCAAGGACAACGCAAAGTTCTCACTTCTCTTCCAGCATGGTCGGTTTTCTGGTACGGGAACAGCCAGTCCTGATGACAGGCATTAAAATCCCCCAGAAAGACGAGCTGCGCTGAAGGGAACTGATGCAGAGCCATATCAGCAGCCTCACCGAGATACTCGAATAATCTAGTTGTCTCCTGGTCACCGCTGTGCGAACGGTAAACACAGGAATACAGGATTTTTTTGTTTCCTGTGTCTACTAAAACCCATAAAGAAGAAAAAGTGGGGTCTTCAAGGTGACGGAGACGCTGGATACAGAGGTTGTTCCGCGCATACACGCAGACTCCGCCACGTGAGCGAAAGTTGTGCTCTAACGTGTATCCGGGATAATCCAGGTGCGCAGCGCTTAAGGGACATTGTATCTGCGTCTCCGTCAAAAAGAACAGGTGCGGTTGTTCTGTCTCCAGGTGGTGATGAACAGGTAAGATATTAGAGTGCAAACCCCTAATATTACTGAGGTGCACTTTAAATGAGGAGGAGTGCAACCGCTGTACAAACTTTTTCCTTTTTTGGTTTTTCTTCATGATAAAAATAAATAAAAGTGAATAGGGATGGGAAATGGCAGTTGAACGAGGCGGTACGTATCGAACCCAACGTCGAAGTTGGTTAAGTCATGCCACTGGTAGGCTAGTCTGGAGACTGCGGGGACGCCCGAACCCCCCCAGGGATCGCCATCGGGCCTCCTCGACTGGTCGCCAACCAGCACGATGGAGCCACCCTGGGATTTTTCGCAGCTGGCGGGGCAGCCTTTCGTGGGTGGCTAACCCACTAATTGGGCCCCCAACTATCTGCGGGCGGCCAGCGGAAAGCCGTCGCTTCGGATCCCGCTACCCTTCTCGACTAGACACCCGACAAAACAAACACCAACCCGACGTCAAACCGGTTCGTCAACGCACCGCAACTGTTCAGACCCATTTCCCATAAACGGCTTCATCGAGCAACGTGCCGGAACACGACTAGGTCGCTTTGCGGCACGACTTTGCCCGATGGGTGGTAACTTTGCCGGCGACCCGATGTTATGGTCTACCACCAAGAATATATATATATATATATATATATATATATATATATATATATATATATATATATATATATATATATGATAAAATAGCGTAAATAGCGGTATAATAGTGGCTTGCTCGTTTTTGATGGAGTCTTCTAGTACAGGATGCGAGGCGTAGGTCTCAGGTAATTAAACCACAGAGACACAATATGACAATTCTTGTATTAAATGTAGGTAATCAGATATCACAAATTACTAATTAATAATTATTAATTATTGAACCATCGGTGCCGTTTGGGGGTCCGGACTGTAAGGCTAACACTAATCAAAATCATCTCGTCTCGATGTTCTCGGATATTTAAATTGTCTCGGATATTTAAAATGTCAGTTTAAAGACAAAGATTAAATATGTAAGTTAAGAGAAGTACAAAGAAATGTTTATAGATTTTAAGCATTTTGTTAGATATCTTGTCCCAACCAACAGCGCAATTATTTTTGAGACTTGAGATCATTTCAGCTACTTCCCTCTCAGTAGTATCACAACTATCTTGTTTATTATTTTGGTTTTAACTGTCAAATATGTGGGGTTCAATCTCTTCCGCCAATTTTTTACCTATATTTATAAAATATTCGTTTATTGTGTCTAACGATTGAGACGGTGAAGAGCAAAGACTTAATAAATCGTTCTGACAGTTTGAGTTTGCTTTTGTGGTATTCGTCACAGTTTTAATTACCTCTCATAATTTTTGTTATCATTTTTTGCGTTGATTAGCTTTATTTTTTCGTATTCTCTTTTAATTTTTTTCAATATGAAGTTACAAAAATTTCGATAGCGAATATAAGAGGTCTTGATAATATTATTATCTGGATTTTTTTTACATTTTTTGTGCATATTGTCTCTGTTACGTATACATCGTAACAATCCTGGGGTGATCCACGGTTTAATATTTTTTTTACGTCCTGAGAGAACATTTATGTGTGTATTTACTCTTATGATCTTATTTATTTCGTACATTAAATAATCCATAGCAGAATTAGGGTTTTTTGATTCTAAAATAGAGGTTACATTAATATTAGTAAGTTGCTGACCAAAATTTTTTAAATTGAATTTCTTAATTATTGTTTGAGCAAAGTTTCGTTTTTTATTATAGTTCAGGCACAGCATGACGGGATTGTGGTCAGTTAAAGTTGAATAAGGTACGAGAGTAGTTGATGTATATGTAGTTTTCAAAAGAATGTGATCAATACAGGTACCACTTGATTCCCGAGTGATATGTGTTTGGGCTGGTAATAGACCATAGTAAGCCGCAAGAGTCAGGTATCGATCACCCGTGATATCCCTTTTTTCAGTATTGATAGGTATATTAATATCTCCAATTACTAGTAAGGTTTTGAAACTTAACATTTCCTGCAGGATTTCGTTAAGTGAAGACAAAAAATCTTCCATGTTTTTGTATGAAGGGGATCTGTATATAAAATGATTGCAGTTTGGGGGTCCAATATTAACAGTTACCTCGATACGGAAAAATGATTCTTTATACAGGGTTATTTGTAATTAGTTGAGCACCTTTTGCAGGCAGCCCCTCTACATCAATCCTAACAACATTTGTTCTACGACTTTTTAAAATTAATAGTTTTAAAAATTTAGTTTTTCCCATACAAAATTTATTTATTGCCTCTGAACGTGCATTAAACTTGAGCAAAGAGAGGCCACGCAACTTGTCAAAATATGTGCCAAGGCCACGTACATCGGGCCGCGGGGTGGCGGGGTGACGCAGCGGCGGCTATGCACGTTAGAACTTGATCATTTTCTAAGGTGTAATAAAAAATAGCATCGTTTTCCACTTTTATTTATTAAAATATTTTCTACAATAGTTGAAACACATATTGTCTAACTGTTTAAGAATCTAATGAAAAAACAAAATCTCCAATAGAAGTTGTCCACAAGTTGAATGTCTCAATATTTTTATTTGGTTTATGAAATAAGGGCACTGTAACGAAACCAAATAAATATTATTTTTACAAAACAATAACTTCTCTTTAACTTACTTTATACATATCATATTATCTCGTTTGTTAATATTTATATCATGACAATAAAACAATAAGTTACTTACGAATTTCTTTACGAAGTTCCTAGAAATTGCAGTCAGTCACAAATAGAAGCGTCGATATACAGAAACAATCCAGGTAGTTAATATAAAATATCGGTAATACTACACACTTTCATCACCATAAATCTCAAGAGACAAATGAAATATCAATTATCAAATAACAAAGATAATAATATCAAATTACAAATTGCTTGACATTTGGTTGGTATTGACACCAACTGTTGGTGTTACCATTAATTAAAAACATCACCGTAAAATAGTAACAGTATTTAAAATGGCTCCATCTTGTGATCCCAACTATAAACTTCATTCAGATATCCGACAAAATAAAATATTAAGAAACACCAGGAGGAATAATAGGAAGTTTATTTAAATTACGTCTCAATTGGCCTTTCCTCGTTTATGATATTAATAAAACTGAAAAAACGAAAACTTTAGTCTTTATTAAATATGTGTGTGTGTATTAGTGTACACATGTAAGAAGTGAAACTTCTTTATGACATGTAAATATAATTCACATTTTCTTTTAAATGTGACTTATAAATAAAGATGGCGCGTAACAGATAAACGTCATAATTTTCATTAATATTAATTAATTAAAACGTAAGAAGTGAATCGACTGTTTCTGACGTATAATATTCTCATAGAAGAAACATATAAGTACCATAAAAACAGACAAATGTACACAATCCACTTTAAAAATAATAACTTTAGGTTTCTTAACATGTTGGATCGTCACTATATCACAAATAAAATTATTCTTCAACATGGTTTCTGCTGTTTCGAGTTGTTGTTCGAACTAGGTATAGCAAAACAGACCTTGTAAAGATCAGGACCCCAATGCTCCATTTCTCAGCCAAAACTCGTATTTCTTTTCATTCTTACTTCTTCTATTTCAGACAATCAATGTATTTTAAAAATATTATAAATTACATTTCATAATTTCTTCTTCATGTTATAATCTTGAATTTATTTATTAGTTTCAATAGCAAGTCCATAGAATCGTATAGTCCAGTATGTAATTACAATTCATTATTTAATTATAAAACTCTAATCCGATAATTTTATTTTTGGTTAATGTAAATTGTGTTTTGTAATCCACATACTTGTCATTTTGATTATTTAGTATTTCCATAGCAACATGGTGTAAAAGAGATGAAGCTATACGAAAAAAGCTGGCGCGCGCGTTTAACAGTTTCTGACTTTCACTAGACTGCCGCGACCTATACTTTAGACTGCTTACAAAATACAGAGTAATAAATAATCGAGGGAGCAAAATTTTTTTTGTTTCGTTTATTCTGAGTTATATATCAAGATTTTTTAATAGTCGTAGAACAAATGTTGTTGGGATTGATGTAGAGAGGCTGCCTGCAAAAGGTGCTCAACTAATTAAAAATAACCCTGTATATGTCGGAGATCAGAGGCATATTAGTGGCTTATTCTGTATTGATGGAGTCTTCTGGTACAGGATCCGAAGCGTAGGTCTCAGGCAATTAAACCACACAGACACAATATGCCAATTACTTGTATTAAATGTAGGTAATCACAAATTACTTAGTAGGTATACAATTATCAGAGTTTCGTGAACCACCGGTCCCGTTTGGGGGGTCCGGACTGTAAGGCTCACACTAATCAATAATCATTCGTCTCGATGCTCTCGGATATTTAAAATGTCTCCGGTGCCCCTCCAAACGATTCCGATCACGTGACTCAATACGTCTCGGCGTTCACACCCCACTGTTACAATGATATCAATTGAGTTACTAATTATCGTTAAATTATCGTGATCTGCGACATATATAATACCACACCATCATTCTGCTTTAAATTACGATCAGTTGCATAAGATTTGTAATTTTGTAAAATAGGAACAAATTGTGTAGTTTTTAGCCAGCATTCAGTTAAAACAATAACATCGAAATCTATGTTAAGTCTAGTCAATTGAATTTCAAACCCTGATATATTACAGTTTATGCTACGAATATTTTGTGTTAAGATCGTTAGCTTTCTTGTTGAGGTTGTTAATAATTTATGACAAGTTTCTATATCGCAACTGTACGAGGTCGAGACAGATATCCTCCCAATATCTTCATTTAATTTGATTATATTATTCATTAAGCTTTGATAACAAAAAATATAACAGCACCACAAAAGGGAAAGAAATATATCTAGATTGTGAGAAAACTATATCTTTAAAAGTTTCGTAACTATAGACTGTTGCTCCCTCAAGCACTATTAGGTTATTTTTATAATAAAGATATTGCACTTTACTACTGTTTTTGTTTGTGTTAGTTTTTGTGATATGTTTTGTGTAAATTATTGTAAAAGTGTAATTTATGTTAGAGTTATTCTGTGAATTATTAAATCTTGTATATAAACAAACGATATAAAAAATAGAAAAATGATTCGTTACTAAAAAGATTTACAAACAATAAAAATGATTTTCTTACATACTAGTCACATTGGAGGTTGGGTTAAGGCTTGAATATCGGCTTCATTATTGATGCGGACTTGAGGAAAGTTTTCATTTTTTCTTAAATAAACAATGCCGTTTGAGGTCCAGCAAAACGAGTAACCATGATGTTTTTCAAACATTCTAGCGGCATGGAAAAGCTTTTGAGCCCTATTTGAAAGAGTTTCTGATACGTATATAGAGTTTATTGAGCAGGTAGAAGGTAGATGGAGGTGTGAGGTATTTCGTTTATCATCTTTTTTTTGCTTCTATTAAATTTTCGGATACTATTGAGAATTTTATCCTTCACTGAGATTAGTTCTACAATTATAGGTTTTGCAGAGTCCTTACTATTTACTCTAAAAATGTCTTTTATGTGATTTTGATTTATGTCGATATCTATAGATTTTCCTAAACTTGTTATTACGTTACAGAGAAATTCCTTATTTTTCCCGGTGCATTTGGGTACATTACGGATCTCTATCCCGGATAATCTTGATTTCTTTTCCAAAAAGTCCAATTTTTCTTCCAAAATGCTAATCGTTTTACGATCTTCAATTTTTTGTTTTTCAAGTGTAGATAATCTTTTTAAGAACCCATCGTAAATGTCTGACATCATTTCTACAGACTTTTTAAGTTCTCTATTTTGTTCCTTTAATTGTTCAATATTTAAATTTAGGTCGAGAATTTTTTTGTCCTGATCGGAAGTAAAAGATACAAACATATCTTTCAAGGCGGTGGTAATGTTTGAGTCTCCTTCACGTTTCCTTTTTTTCCGTTCAGCGACATGACTTGTTAGAGAAGGGATATCAGATGCTGATAAATGATGGCTTAAAGGAGTGATTTGGCTCTCAATTCCGTATTCTTTATTCTGTTCCATATCCCGCAGAGTGGGTGAGGTCGTTGAAGTTCTTTGTAGTGGCATATTTAATTTAGAACAAAATAAAAAAATTACTAATAAAATTATTTTTTTTATAAAAGTATAAAAATTACTAATATCAAAAATAAATTGTCAATTAGTAAGCAAATAAAGAAAAAAATAAAAATATTGACAATTCGCAAAACTGAGGTTTGAACTATGGTATATTAAGTAACAGTCGTCTTGGACATGGACACTACACCAATTACACCACGGTGTTGCTTAGAAATGAAGCTTAAATTGTCTTAGATATTATTGGTAGACAAATATTCCCTCACTATGAGTTCATTGACCGTTGAACTAGTTCTTTGACACGATAATGTCACTGCACTTCACAAACTTATTCACTTAACGAATTATATTTTGTTTTATGGTGTTTATAACACTCTATATGAGTTTAAATCACTATGTATGAGTATATTTCATCAAAGATTTATTTAGTTTTGTAGAATTACTAATTAAAATTACGATAAAAACCTCTTTTTAAATTAAATTTGAGGAGCACAAAGAATCACGTCTAACAGCAAGAACAGCGCAAGCGGGGGGGGGGGGGAATTGAATACAAGTTAGCCTTTTCTTTAACACCACATTGCAATAATCTTAACCTCTGAACAAAACTACAGACTAAAGAGTTTGACACTGGAAAAATCAATCGTGCGAGGCTCGGTAAATTCAAAAATTTTAAAAATCTATTTTCTTTACATCTCCCCTCCCGACGACGAAAATACACCATTATTTTTTTCTCCGGGTCTCGTTTAGTTCTTCTTCTATTGTTTCTTAATTTGTTTATTTGTTTCCTCCTCTTCTTCATCTTTTGTTATCTGTACTGGTATTAATTTCATAATATGAAATAGGTTTGACTCTGTTTTCCTGTGTCCTGTATCTATCTCATAAATTGTATTTGATTTTTTTCTATTATTTTATATAGACCAATGCTAAATTCATCTAACTTTCTTCTATTTAGTTTATTCCCATTTTCTACATATACCATATTTCAACCTTTAAATTCACAATTTTTTATTTTTCTATCATAGTGCATTTTGTTATAGTAATGTGATTTCAAAATATTACTTATCGCTCTTTCTTTATCTCTGATCCAGTCTTTATGAATACATTCTTGGCTTAGCCCATTTGATAAGAATCTAACATCTGTCCCATATAGCAAATAGTATGGTGCGTAGCCAGTTACCGTGTGATTAGTTTGATTGTATTTCTCTACACATTCAAAAATGTTTTTTTTCCACCTACATATATTTTGCATCTTATCTTGTTACCTATGGTTTGATTTAACCTTTCATTTAGGCCATTTGAAAAAAGAGCGTTCACTGCTGTAAATATCATTGTTATTTGCTTGTCACAAAGAAATTTCTTGAATTCTTTTTAATTTATTCCAGGATACTGGTTGAATTTATTCCAGGATACTGGTCGGTGACAACCATTTCAATCTTTTCTGTTTCAGTGACTTTATTTATTAGCTTTATAGAATCATGTGCACTCTGATATAATAATTGCGTACCTAGTGAAGTGGTCTACTAGTAGATGTTGGTATTTCTTTGTAGATCTCGAACCACCAAAACCGCCAATTGTGTCTATTGATACTATTTCAAAGAACTTTCGCCGGACTCCAAAGTGACATTAATTCGTATTTGTCCTGTACTCTTAATTTGGTTTTTGTACAAAATTTTCTACTTTTAAAAAGGTTTTTTTATATTCTTTGTTAAATTATTTGTTACATAAAGTGAACTAAAAGTCCTTAGCATTTGTCCAACTCCAATGTGGCACAGGTCTTCGTGTATTCGTTTTATAAGTCTAATGCTGAATTTTACTGTTATTATTATCTTCTCTTTTTGTCTTATTTTTTTGGAGTGTACATTATATTTTTCAATATATTTTTTTTTTTTTTGTATGATCTAGGGCAATGCTTGACTACATTCCACCTGATGGTAAATGGAATGTAGTCTTAGGTGGTAAGGCCCATTACCCTAGCAACCTATTCACTCTTCTCTTGAATGTGACCACATTGTATTCGGTCGGAAATACCGACGCAGGCAAGTTGTTCCAATCCTTTGCTGTACGCAGTAAAAATAAGAAAGCAAAGCGCTTCGTTCGGACAGGTGGAATGTCCACAACAAAAGGATGAAAACCTGCCGTGCGTCGGGACGTCCGGTGATGGAAGGGGGACGGGGTAATTAAAATGTGTAATTCCTGCGCACACTCACCAAAATGTATCCTATAGAATACTGAGAGGCTAGCAATTCTACGCCTGTGTTCAAGGCTTTGGAGGTCGGCTTCGACCAATTCGGGATCGCCTATAAGCCTCTTTGCTCGCCTCTCAATTGAGTTCAGAACCGCAATATGAGACTTTGCGGCACCAGCAAATATGTGACCACAGTACTCTACACACGACCGGATCTGTGCTTTGTATAAAACAAGAAGCTATCCCGGTGTAAAGTACTGCCGAACCTTCGCAAGAACGGCAAGCTTTGCTGCTGCTGCTCTTGCTCTGGACTCAATGAACCTACCAAATTTGAGGTTCGAGGAAATCTCTAAACCTAACAACTGAAGCCGGTCACTGTATTCCAAGGATACATTCTGGAAAGTAGGAGCCAAGGTGAAAGGGCTCTTTTTGGCGGTGAACAGAAACGTCTGCGTTTTGGTGGCGTTGAACTTGACATGACTGGCATTGCTCCATGCGGAGACTGTCTGAACTTTATCATTCAAACGTTGCACCATGGCTTCTCTTTCAGGCTGTACTTGATCTCGACTAGCCCGACTACTCGGCAGATATCTTTCTACAACTGTGCTGTCGTCTGCATACCCATAGATACCGGGCTTCAACAGATCATCAATGTGCAGCAGAAAAAGAGTTGCAGAACGGACGGACTCCGAGGCACTCCGGCATTTATTGTCAAGAGTTCCGAGGAACACCCGTCGACAACTACTCGGAGAGATATCTGGCTCAGAAAGTGCGTTACCCAGCCGATCAGACCAGGAGATATACCGTATGCTGAAAGCTTGCTTATAAGGCTCGCATGCCAGACCCTGTTCACGCGCGGGACGCGGGGTCTACCACCGATGGAGCGGATGACGCCGGAGGGGGAGCTGGGGGTGACGATGGCGGTGGAACGGTCGAGAAGCCCGGCCACTTGCCTACCGAGCTGCGCGCACGACACTCTTGTACCATACCAATTTAACATTTAATTACAATCTTATATTTCACACAGTCCACTTTTATTTTATCTCCACTGCGTTACCCGAGGCTCAAACAGACCCTGTCAAATGCTCTCGAGACGTCCAGAGAGACGGCGAATGCTTCTCCGTTCTTCTCGATGGCCTCGCCTAAAATGTGAGTAGCATACACTAGGAGGTCCCCAGCAGACCCATTACGGCGAAACCCGTACTGTCGGTCACTGAGGAGATCGTTACCTTCTAGGTATGCTAGTAGGCGCGAGTTCAATACACGCTCCATAATCTTGCAGAGTATGGAGGTGATTGAAATCGGTCTGTAATTGACAGGGTCGGCACGGCTGCCTTTTTTGGGCACGGGTTGCACATTAGCAAGCTTCCAGGATTTCGGCACTATTCCAGTAATGAAAAAGAGGCGATACAGACGTGTCAGTACAGGAGACAACTCAGCTGCGCATGTCTTGAGCAGAATGGCTGGTATACCATCAGGACCACTGGCTTTATTCACATCTAAACGACACAATGATATCCATACCTCTTTGTTAGTGATGCGGATTTCAGGCATCGAAATACCACAGTGAGGAAGATGTGCTGGAGAAGCCTTGCCAGTGTCTAGATGCGAATTATCAGCAAACAGAGAAGCAAATACATTCGCTTTCTCTGTTGCTGTGTGGGCCAGGGATCCATCCGGCTTCAGCAGAGCAGGCAGTGAGGGTTGGCAGAAATTGGACTCGATCGCTTTCGCAAGAGACCAGAAAGCTCGACTGCCAGTTGGTCTGACAGAGAGCTTTTCGCCATTCTTAGCGATTCGATCGAGACGAGCCTTCCGCAATGCCTTTTTGTAGGACTTGGCAGCTTGGTTAAAGGCTCTCTTCTTCGAACTTACATCCGGAGTTTTGCGGCTTCGAGCATCAGCCCAAATGAGATATGCCGAATGTTTTCGGTCTTGAGCATGACCACATTCAGCATTAAACGATGGGCGAGCTTTGCCACCGATGGGTACGTCAGCAAAAGGAATAAAATACTCCATTGCCTGATGCACCACATCGGTTATACCATCCGCGCAACTTGACGGATCCAAAGAAGAGAAGCAGACCTGCCGCCAAGGATAAGACGCAAAAAAGTGTCGCATCTCGTCCCAATCTGCTGACTTGTATTTCCATACTCGCCTAACACCATGAGGTTCGAAAGCTGGTAGGGAATATGTAAACACAGATTTCACCAGACAGTGATCGGAGGTTCCCAAGGGGAGGTAACCTCTACACGATACCTGTCCGGATCAGTTGTCAGCAGAAGGTCCAGGCAATTGGCTGTATGGCCTACCACATCTGGTACCATTGTCGCTTGCTTCACCAGCTGAAAGAGGTCCAAGGACAACGTAAAAAACTGATTTATATTGTTGTATTATTTTATGTTTTTTTTCCTTTTTTTTCATCTAAATGATTAATTAACCTTTATTTCCATTATTTATATCTTCCTCATATTTTTTGTTCTCTTGATGTAAGTATTGTTTTTGGGTTATTTTAAGCTCCTCAATTTGTACCAACTTATCTTGTCTAATTCTTTAATGATGTTAACATCCACATTCATCACATCTTCTTTTTCAAAAATTTTCATTATTAGGTTTGTTAAATCATTGGTTTTCTTAACACCACTAATTGTAACTAAATTTTGTTTATTTAAACTATTTTTCTTGTTTTTTAATTTTAATAATTTAGAATTTATGAGAGAAACATTCGATCTTGAATCAAATACTCCATATATTTCTAATTTATCATTTAGTAGCAGTTTCACTTTTATTAATGGTGTCACTATTAGTTTTTTGTTCTGTTTCATTTAACTCTGCGTCAATCACTGAATTTTTTACATAGCCTTATAGATCTTCTATAGAATATATCTTTACTCTTAAACCAGCATGGAGCCTCTGGATGGTAGAGAGTACCTTTATTTAATCTTTCACATGTTTTGCATGGAGCTCGATCTTCATTTATGTTATTTATCTTTTGATTTCGTATTTTCTGTAAGGCCAAATCCTATTTTTATTAACCAAATGTTCATACTTTTTCACTTCATTGAATAAATCTGCTGTATCCTTCATTGCTTCTCTATTTACCTTGTCTTGTACAAAACCTGGTAAACCTGCTGATATAAGATCCACCAGTGTACCTGTATCTATTGATCTTCTCATGTCCGGTATAAGTTTTTCTTTTTTTATGGCATAGTCCACCAAGGGACCATCCTTGTATTTGAATAACAGCGCAAAAGCCACTTGGTTCCAAGCTTGATTTACAAATGATTCTCAGAATTTATTTTTCCATATCGCCAAGTCAGAGCTTAGAGTTAATTTTATAATCATTGAACTGAGCCAATCCACACAATTTTTATCCATAAATAGTCTAAGTATTTAAATTTTTTTCTCATCTTCCATAACATCAAAGCGTGAACATTCCCTTTCAAAAATATCAATCCACTGGCTTAGATTTGAATTTTTACTTGTAAATTTTTCAATCACAAATTTAAAGGAAGAAAATCTCTACTTTGGTACAATTTTATAAAAACCTCACCTGAAAACAAAGAAACGACATTCAAAGTTTATTTTTCCACAAATTCTGGTTGCTTTTTCTCAAAATATAATTGAATACAAGTTAGCCTTTTCTTTAACACCACATTGCAATAATCTTAACCTCTGAACAAAACTACAGACTAAGGAGTTTGACACTGGAAAATCAATCGCGCGAAGCGCGCCAAATTCAAAATTAGAGATTCTGAAGAAATATATATATATAAAAATTCTGAAGATATATATATATATATTTCTTCAGATCGTCATCCCTGCGAGTTCTTGTTCTACCCTTTTGTGTTGTCCCTCCAGAACCTTGCCACTTGGCGACGCCATCTGTCCTTACTGTATCAGGCCATATGTCAGGCCCATCTCCACTTCAGGCGTTGTATGTGTTGCAATGCGTCTAGTACTTGGGTATGTTTTTATTATTAAAAATCCATGTTTGAGCTCCGTAGAATAGGCAGGGTAGTAGGCTGGAATCCATTACTATTTTCTTTAGTGATAGAGAAAGCTTCGACTTCATTATTTCTTTGAAGCTCCAGTATTTCTTCCAGGTCATGTTAATTCGTCTTCTAGTTCTTTAAAACAAATTTCATTTAAAAAGTCCAGGCATACCCTGGACTTTTTAAATGAAATTTGTTTACCAAGATAAATATAACTCTTAGTTAGACATTTTCTTCGTCTGAACTCTTTTCTTTCTTTAGTTGTTTAATTTTTGTATTCGTATCTGACTCTGACAACTTTTTGTAACAAGTATTATTAATAGATTTATCTTCGTACAGTTTCTCGTAGAATTCAGTAGCAATTTTTACTAAGTCTTTTCTTGTTGGTTGTTTCTGTCCCGTTTTTTGTGACTTTAATGTAGGTATATGGATACCTCTTTGTTTTCTCTGTTTTTGATTGTTTAAATGCTCTCTTTTGGCTTTCTGTAGTTAATAGATGTTTTTTAATTATTGCCATTCTGTAGTTTTCATAGTCTCTTTTAAATAGTTTGTTTGTGATTTTATAGAGTTCTGAGAGCTCCCTTTTTTAATTTTAGTTTTTTGACGATTTCTGTTGTAGCATGCTACACTTTTTAATTAGTTTCTTAGTTTCTTCAGTTAGTATTTCCTTCTTAGTTTTTATGGGTGTCAGACTATTCAGGCTTTCATGTATGGCAGACTCTATCTTGCAATAGTAGGACTCTATGTTCTCATCATCTTCCCAAGACAGCTGCTTTAATTTCGTACTAAGGGAAGTTGTGTATATTTCTTGCGATTTCGTATTAATAGTGTTTTCTAAGGCTTTCACGAGTACTACACATTGATATAAAACTATTTTTACGGATTTAACTCGCGTATATTGAATTAAATTTTAAATTTACATTTTAAATCTAGCCCACGTAGTAGGGCGTGGATTCCAATTTCTTTTTAGTTTTGCTTATTTGAATTTTTGTTCCCATAGTTAGCAAAGTTATTTATTTTATTTTATTTATTTATCTCTTTTCCACTTAGAATCATAATCAGTGATCACTTGTGTACGTCAACATGGAAGTGTCAGGAGGGCCTACTACGATACTAGATTTATCGTAATAAGCCCTTCTGTAAGAGCACTTTCCATCTTAATGTTAAAGCTATGAGGGTTCCAAACGCGTCCTGGTCTGAGAAGAACCACACAACAAACTCAGCCGGATATATTGTTTTGTTATTGAGAACACTGTTTCACAAACGTCAATATTAAATGCAATTTTAGAACAACTAGAACCGTCGCAACCAATCGGAAATGAAGCTTAATGATTTCAGGCAACGAAAATGAAATAATAATAACAGTAAAAAATATATATAAAAAAAAAAAACTTCGGCCTGCCACACAACCAGTCACCGCAAGCAGCACCCGTTCACGAGCATAACACAAGAGCCAGCCATCAACCCCTTCGCCATATTACTGTAGGTATTACTTCATCGCTTTTTATTCCAAGTATTTTCACCATTTCGGTGTCGTGTTTTTCACACTTGACTTTCAAGGCGTTGTTTATAATATCTAGAACTTTTCCATCTAATTCTTGGTGACTATTTTCTTGTTCTTCAACTCCGAAGAATAGAATATTTTTTCTCGTCATGAAACGTTTCAATTGCAAATTTTTGTGATACCAGTTTTTGTTCAAGTTGCTCAATTTTTATTTCTAAGTTACAAAATTTCTCGTTTATATTAGTAATGATAGTGTTTTTGAGTTCTTCTTTCATATTCGTCATTTCCAACTTATGTTGTCTCATTTAATTCAATATACGCGAGTTAAATCCGTAAAAAATAGTTTTATTTTAATGTGTAGTACTCGTGAAAACCTTTGAAAACACTATGTTGTCTCATTTCCTCCTGCAATTTCTTTAATTTCATTCATTTTTAAGTTTTGCGCCCTCTGTTGGTGATTCGTAGTATCAGAAGCTTGATGGCTTAGATAATCGTGCTTGCTTTTTCGATACAAATGCAGATGAATACTACGTAGTCCTTAACGTAACCGCTAGATGGCGTTATCTATGCTATTAAATTACTATCTGTGACTTTTATGGAAATGACAAAGCACAATAGTAGGTTATAATATTGTTCACTTTAACTTTGTTATTCTTTGTTGTTTAGTTGTCCACAAACAGTACATGGTCACTATTTTGTTATTGTCCCTTTTATCACTGTTTTATTGCCACTACCAAATGTTATACACTATACATTTATATTTATAACAGTATGTAGTCTTTTACCCGTTTTCACTGTATTTGTACCATTTTATAAACTTTTTATAATTTAAATTAAATGTCAAGACGGAGCCGGTATCGAACCGCCGGTATCGAACCCGAGCCCCGTTGCGCCCCTACACGTTAGGCGTCTGCGCTAACCACTCGACCAACGCGACGGAGCGGTTAATACATATTATATATTGAGGTTGGATAAAAAAAGGATGAGGGTATTTACTAATCATTTATTTTACATAAATTTCGCTATAATACATATTTACAAACGTAAAAACGAATGGAGATTTTCACAATAAAAAAGCTTGAGCAAGACGATTGTACCGCCTTAAACCTATGAGTACTTATATATACTAGCAGAGACGAGCCCGCGGCGCAATCACAGCAACTGCTGACCGACAACAATCAGTTATATTGTGTAAGTTAATCCATCATTAATCATAGATTTACGAACTGTCAGCGTATGATATTTTTTTTATTTTATATTATGTAAGGCCATCTTCATTGGAACGCCAATCCTAAATTACAATCTGTAGCTATATTGCAGCAATTAATATACCATCTGTGATAGAGTCTAGCCTCTTCAATAAATACAGGTAGGTAACTTTGCATTGACTGTTCTCATTCGACGGTTAAAAATTTGCTGTAATAAGCTAGTCTAGTCTACCCTCTACCGCGACCTACACTAAGTTTATTAGCATTAGATTTGAGCATCCATAAAACATAAAGTAGGGATGGATACAATCAATAGATTACAAATATGTTACAAAGATATCTGTGGTAGCTAAGCAATCCTTGAAAATTGAGGGTTGTTAATAAAAGTTAAATAATAATTAATTAGAGTTTTTAATAAATATGTTTATACTTTCATTTAAACGTAAACAATCTTATTCAACCATGACACACAAATGTCGCCATTGGTAAATAGAATAAACAACAATACTATCTAATCACATAATTTATCTAATAATGGTAAGAGAAAACAAATGCCATCGCGACATTTGTGTTCCACGTTATTGAAATGTTACATTTTGGCGCTGCGATATTTTTTTTTCCTTCAATCGTTACTATCGTAACGAGAGAAAGAGCCCGACGTGGGTTAATATTTTCGTGTTCAGTCAAGTAGCTGTTTTTGTTCGCGCCGCGGGAACACTCCGAGGTCGATCAAAGAGTTGTATCGAGGTTGGGATCATATGAGAGGTATCAGATAACTCATGCTCCATAAAAAGATCCCAGCCGCGATTCGAGTCAGCCGCGACCGAAGCCTCGTGATATTAAACTAATCGCAGACGCGTTAAATGATGGAGGTAATGAGTCGCGCTTTGAAGTTGACTATCCTTTCTGAGGTCTGTGCGATGCGAAGAATGAGGTCTTGAATGAGATTGGCGATGCCACGGTTGGCGATGATAAAGAGGCGCGTGATGGGACCGGGTACGCCCTCCGTTAGGTTGTCGCCTTTGCCCGCACCGACGTCCTCGCCCTCGGCAGCGCCACTATCTCCAGACGAGCCAGACGAGGAGCCCGCTACCAGCTGCGACACATAGACTATTATACAACTATACCGTTGAAACTATAAATTGAACGTTTATTAAGAATGAATTACAAAATATTACAATATCTACATATCATAATCAAACGAGAGTGCAAGATACATCATAAATACGTGGTGTTAGTACAAAAAGCGAAAACCTAGAAACAGCAGAGGAAAGGAAAGAGGGAAAAAAGAGAACACTAGCGGAATCTACAATACATTATTTTTTTGACGTTCATCGACTAGTGGACTGAAAGGCTGTAATCTAATACGACCACTACGATCTACGACTAGAGTAGACTAGACTATACTACGACGATGACAACTAGAGTTGTGGTACTTGTGGGACGTCATTAGGGTCGAGGGTGGCGGAGTGCGATGCCGAGATGCCCAGGTTGAGCGAGTCGGTGCCCGAGAATAAGCGGAAGGCTGACCCTGCTGCGCGCGCCACCACCTCCGCAGGACGCTGCAACACCAAGTCTCCTAACTCGCAATATTGCCCGCAAAGACCTTGATTTCATTTCTTTACTTATTACCGTAACTGGTTAACCTTTTGTTATTAACCGCGAGAGAAGAATAGTGTAAAAAGAAAGAAAATAGTTACAGAAAAGAGATAAGAGTGGTCTCAAAAGATTGTTTTGGTAGAAAAAGAAGTTGTTAAGGATTTGTTGGATATCTGATACATACTCTAACGATATCAAATAAGAAGTTCCCTGAGCCGCCTCCTCCTGATGAACTTGAACCTCCAAAGTTAAGGAACCTGAAATAAGAGAAATATGTTAAATAAATTTAAAAGTATTTAGATATATGTTTTATCAGCCTACAAATGTTGTAGACAATAGTCAGTGTGTGTAATAAGACGTGTAGTTCTATACAGTTAAATACTTTAAGATAACAAAAACGTTTAACAATTGAATGCGTATTAAAAAGTTCGCAAAAACAAGTATGAGCTACGTTCTCCCTGCATTGTTCGATAATGTCGCATTGCTGTTGCATTGTTATTGAGGGAGTGATAGATTTGCAACATTCTGTTAAGAAATATGAATCAAATGAACACAATTTACCATAAAAATTGAATGACTTGTTAAAGTGTTTATTGTGGCTTTAATGAATCCGTTTGTTAAATAAAATGAAGTTCACCTCTTGTTTCTATTTTCTTCACTGTCATCAGCATCATCTAGCGTGATCTCGTCAATGGTCGCCGTGTTGGTCTGAGCGGCGGTCTGTTGGTCATCGCTAGAGGCTGCTTGGTTGTCACCGAATGCAACTCGAACCTCAGCTTGCTGGGACTCAGCTCCCGACAGTAGCTGATTTTCTTCACCGAGGGCGTTCTGCAAATTATTACATTATTAACTCCTATTTCCTGGCAGTGGGCAATGATTATGGGATGGGGTCTGGGTGATGATTAAAGTGAGTGACGATGACGTGACGATGGCGATGGAGGCGTGCGGTCTGCGCGCGCCCGCTCTGCGGTCTTGTAGCAGGTTGATAGTGGCCGATAATGCGACTCTCATACCGGCAGAAGGAACAAGGCGCGTCTGCGTCTGTTCGGTGCCGTCGTGGTGGAAGGCTCATCTTCATCATCCTCGTCCGAGTCGTCGAGCTCGACCGTCCCGCCGCCGGTGTTCGACTTGCCACTGTTGCCGTTGCCTAGGAAGGCGCGGAGAAATATGGGTCCGAAAACTTTCAGCACCATACTTGTGATATCCTGTACTTTCTTTTCGATTATCTAGAACATACACCGCCCTTAGCATACCGTTATCGCATTGCGTGTAAGCATTGCGCATAAGCCTCTACTGCGATAAAGTTTGTAACAGGTATGTTAGTATTGAAGCGGTCGATATTAATATGACATTAATCTTATTAAAATGATATTCGGTTATTTTTCTCTACAATTGTTTACATTAGGTACTATACAAGATATTAAAAAAAGCACTACCTACGCAAAATATCATATTTTGATGTATAATAATCATAAAATAAGTACTTACTTTGAGTAATTGTTTGTAAACAAATTCACTTAGTCGTACATAATTTTTTATGAGTAATATTATCACAACATAAAAAAGGTTTCTATAACAAATTGACCCACACAGAAACTCACACAAGGATTGAAATGTGTTACCTGTGTCAGAGATGGAAAGAGTTGTCGCAGGATGCCGATGGTCCGCTTGTTACGTTCGCTCAACTCCGACCCGGGCGCGCCAAGGTTCAGCGTTGAAAGGGTCTCCTGTCAAATATAAAACAAATAGTAGATTAGTGGAATCCAAATAGTACCAAATCTAGCACATTTATAGTATATATATTATTAAATTGAAAATATTCATTTGTGCTCCTTAAAACATTAACAGTAGGTTGTGAACGTTTAATATACGTATTTTTGAAACTCACTGTTTTATTTCCTGATTTTCTATCTGTAGTTCCGATAAATAAGTTTCAAAATGTTCCCTTACGAAATCAATAGAAAACTGTCGTACATTACGTGGTTTATATTTAAACTGTAGTTAGATACTGTTAGCTTATTCAGATAACGAAAAACGTCCTCTGATTATTTTTACAATAAAGGCAAAATATACTTGCACGCGACATAATAATTAAATTAAAAATGGCCACGAGTAGCTGACACACATAATACGATCAGGGGAAAAATTATACAGTTCGTAGTTAAAAATGCACATCTTAAATATAGCTTCATGTTGATCGCTTAATCCAAATCATAAACCAACCCTTTTCAAAATTTCACCGCCCAAGTAAAGGCGGGGTACATAATACATTTTAAAACGTCAGGAAACCCAAGAGAAATGCCACCGGAGCGTTGGCGAGTATTAATCATTATTATTGCAACGGCTAGTAATATATATTTTTTACAAAGAACACTCGGTCACAAGTTGCTGTCGAATTAAAGAAACATTATGGTTATGAATTTAAGTCACAACTGTCCTGTGGCCTGAATAATGTTTGGATTTGGATTAAAATATTACGATTATCTAGTTTAGTTACCTACCTATATCGTGAACACACGGTATTGAACTCAGAGATTTTGTAATGTGAGTACAATTTACTTTCCGTAGATAAAGTAGATAAGTTAGATACAGAGGTATTTTCTCCAGAATCTTTTTCGTAATCTGTGTAACCAGATCGCATAAAAACGCATTAAGAACTATGGCATCACTTAAGTTGCAACACACATGAACCTGTATAATAGAAGTCGGGCCTCATAACTTACTGTGGTCTAATACATATTATAAAATTATTAACAAATAAGAATATACATAGGAGCTGGGTTCATAAACATGAAGGTCAGCGATTTAATGTTGTTAATGTTGTAAAAAATATGCAAATGATAATTATTTGTTTGTTCTCGCGGCCATGTTATTACAGCATCGGTGAGTGAGCAACGAGGGCGGCGACTCTGGTATATTTCAATTAAAATTGTTTTTTGCTAATATTAATTAATTATATATATATATATATATATATATATATATATATATATATATATATATATATATATATATATATATATATATATATATATATATATATATATATATATACTTCCCACTTATAACATGATAAAATATATCTTAGAACATTTGATGTCTTTCATCGATTCTTACCTGTGCGCTGGCCGCGGGGGCGATGATCTCGATGATTTCTGGTCGGTTATCGTCTGCGGGAGCGGGCTGCGGATCGGGCTGCGGATCGGGCTGCGGGTCGGGCTGCGCTGAAGGAGCAGGCGCGGCCGCTGCCAGAGTCAGCAGGGCAAACAAGAATACCGCACGCTTCATTATCTTATTGAATCTTTGTTCTTAGCTTGTTTAATCTGCAAATTTCAGTTTTATTAAACTAAGTACCTACCTATTAAATAATAATGTTAAATCTGCAAATAGTTGTTATGCTAAGCCTTTAATGATACCTTGCAATAGTTTTGACATCTTAAAAGAATATTAGAACAAACTTAAGAAATACGTTAATGACGTATTTCTTAATTAAGTATCTTGTTTTAATATTGCATAGTTAAAATTTTTATAAGCCCTTGTAAAACTTTATTTATTTATTACAGAAGGTGTATCTACATGTTACCTTTTACTAATAATTGTTTTAAATGTCATTTAAATTATTTTACTTTAGAATAACATGGGACATTAAATTAATACAACTTTATTGCAATTTAAGTCAAAATAATAGAGTTGTTATTTCCAGCAAAATTTATTAATTTGACTTTGAACTCATTTTGAAGGGAAAGTGTAGCGGCAGCCTTGAGGTAGGTAACTAGTGACCAGTTTTATTTTAAAAATAAAACATTACTTATTAAAACATCAAACAGATTTCAAGAAAATATTTTTTTTAAGTAATCACATTAGACGTAATTTATCACTATTTATCGACAATATCATTAAAAGATAGTGAAGGTCCTCAACAGTTGATACGAGAAAGAAATACTACTTAGTACACTGCTCGCGTTATATCAACCTCTTGAAGATTTGTACTCTGTAAATAAAATAAATGCACAGTAGATAAACATTTATAAAACAACGTAATTATTTCAAGCCAATATATTAATTAATAATTTTAATGCGAGGTCATTAATATTGATCATACATGTCCAACTGTCTATTAGCAATAGCCTTGCAACATTTGCGCAACTGTTTTTAATACTCTAACCGGATCGGGAAACATTTTATTTGAAGTTGTTAGCAGTTAAGACTAACTAAATTTGTCCTTGTCTTGTCCCTGTCAAGGGTTACTTTACAGGGCTATTTTTAATAAGTTGACCATCTCTTGCAGGCAGCCTCTCTACATCAATCCTAACAACATATGTTCTACGACTTTTTACAAATCCTGATAAACAACACAAAAAAAACGAAACAAAAAATGTTTGATCCCTCTTTTACTTATAAAATACTCTGTATTTTGTAAGAAGTACTTAAGAAGTCAACGCTCGGGCGCCATACCGACACCCAGAGTTAATGCCTGTTCCGAGACAACACATAAATATTGTATGGGAAAATTTAAATTTTAAAAACTATTAATTTAAAAAAGCCGTAGAACATATGTTGTTGGGATTGATTTAAAGAGGCTGCCTGCAAGAGGTGGTCAACTAATTACAAATAACCCTGTATACTATATAACTATAATAATATTCTAAGCATATATTTAAATGCAATAACACACACAAACCTCCGACGTACAATAAGCTATATCTGGATTCATGAGTGCCTAAATGTAAAATAAGTTTACTTATATCTTCACTCATGGTTTTCAATCATTTACACAATGAGTTGGCTAATTAGTCTATGTCATACAGTGACGGTTACGTATAAAAGTTTTAATAAAATTTTAAATATTAGAAAGTATAGAGTGAAGTTCATGAAGAAGTCGTACAATATGTTTTACAAGTTCTAATATGGCCGCCAGACTTAAACTTTTACCAAGCAAACTGAAAAGTAACGTGTCTGGCTGTTCGCAAATGAAATGAGCAAGATGAATATATAAAACAGTGACAGAATAAGAAACAAGAAAACAAGAAAACGTAAAATAATACACGACATTACGAGAACAGTAAGTAAAATGCAATTGCAACTATTAGGGCACATTAGGAAAGCGATCTTATCAAGAAGCTCTAGCAGACTCAGGTGTCAACTACTCCGCAAATGAATCGTTTATAACAGTTGCTCGTATAAGAATTTTTATTTTATTTTATTTTTACTCATGGCCATTAAAGTATAAAAGTAAAAGGTAATTTATTGTTTTGTATATTTAGTGTATCCAAAAACACACTATCGCGGTTAGTTTCCTTACTGTTTACAAACAATATTAAGACCTGGTTCACCTTGGGGTCTGAGGAACGAGAAGCGAATTTATCTCTTAATTATTTAATTATTGCAGTATATACGAATCTAAGAATCTGCTTTATGAGCTTATGATTTTTAGAGGCGAAATATCAAGTAAATATATTTCGGGATATTTATTTTTTGGCCGAGCTCTTTGGCAAAGCTCAGAAGTTTGAAGTTGGTATAAATTGTATTGTATATGGTCCGTTATTTTGTGTAACCCTTAATAAATTATAAAACACCTTTGTCAATCCTAATTTATGACATAATAATAATACCTATTGAGAGCTAATTAAAAGTGATTATAAAAACAAAATTTTCAAATAATGAATGGCCTTTATCTTCCGCTCTTGCAATAGCTGTCATTCAAGTTATACGTTTATTAATATGTAAGTCAACAGAAATACAAATAAGCAACTTTTCACGAAGCCAAATCCACGAGGACGTAAAGATTCTAACGAACCCAACTACTGAAGTGACATACCTACCTACTAGAGAAAAATCACTGCGGGTTAGATATCATTGGACTTCGTCTTAGATTTCAATCTCTCTACCGACTAAACCCAGGTTGATATAAGTATTATAAATGATAGTATTATATATAATTATAAAGTGACAACATTTTTATATAAAATAATTAGTTAAGCTACCAAACATTTAGAAAATCGTTTAATTTTACAGCATTACTGTAAATATAATTGCTCAGTATATAACTGTATTTATGTAAGCATAATTATAAGGTGTGCTTTATGAACCGAGCGAGGCTTGATTGTGATGAAACGTCATACATTAGACAGATCAGGGTTTGGACAACGATGGAGCAATGAGGTATTAATAATAGTTCTACAAACAGATCATATAGCAGCCAAGGTAAGTAGAATTACTATAAGATAATATACTGTGGATAATTGAAGCCATAATTGAAGATTTTATTACATTTATTATATTATATTAAATGCACAAAAAATCAGGAAGCACGTCAGCCTAATAAAGTACCTTGAACAACATTCTCATTTCTTTCAACATGCCGGTATGGACGACGTTCAGGGATCACAACATTGTTACCTCGGAGTGCGGACACCTAGTCTGTGGGAGAGTTCATCTTACGTGCATAATGAAGGACACATTACTATTGTTAGGATTTGGCCCAATTAAACAGATCAATCAACAAACCAGATATGTTAAATGTTTTTAAATATTCTACATAACTATAGACGTGATAAATTAAGAGAAAAATTAAACATAAAAAGACCTATTTTTTAATTACATATATTCTAATTAATAGTCTTAACAAGAAGCCATTGTATAACCACTACAGACAACTGAGATATGTCGCAAGCTTAACTCTACCTAATAAGTATACGAATTGTCGGTTGCTAAACTAATAGTAGAGAGGAAAGATGTAGACAGCTCATTATGCGTTATGTAAGTCAGTAAAATAAATAATTATATATAATTTCACATATTTTCCGCTGGTATAAAGATCATATTCCCATAAGGTAGACTGAGCTAGCTGCTCGTTTATGGTGCGTGAATCCGCGAAGGAAGCGATGAGACGCCGACTATTACATAAATAATTGGAGTACGATTGTTTTGTCCGTCCTTCATGAGCACTAGGAAATGAAATAATTGGCAGTGTGGCGGTAAACTATTTGACACAATATGTTGTTTTGAGGAACAGGAATCTTGAAATTAAACAATTAATTTAATTCTATAATTTAGCCATATATTTACTACAAACCCTGTGTTAGTGGTACAAAAAAATTGGTTTATTTACAAATTATAAGATTATAAAAATGTATATATGACCTAAATCTTGACAACATAATAACGATGTTTCCTTTGCAATAAACAAGACAAGTCATGTTTCATTGTCTTGTCCATGTCACTACGCTAAATAGTGTATTACTTAATGGATTGTATTCTATGACTAGTGACGCAAGAGTCTCGTTACATGGGCAGCAGCAGCACTCAGCCCTGAGAAGATATTATTATATTATATGCAATTAGATTAATTATCTTACCTTATAGTACATACTTAATAAAAATAAATCAATTAATATGTGGCTGATTTATAAAATATATAAAAAAGTAAATAATAGTAAATTACTTTATATATGATTGTATTAGGTTGTATTAAACCTGTACTTAAGGTAAGGTAAGGTAAGTGGAGACTGTAAGTAAAAGGTCATCCTGTTAATTTTTATTTAAGCAATAATTCCCTCAATGTTACATGAGTGAAGTAAACAATATTTTTTATTAAAGAATTTTTAATTGATATATGTGTATGTATGTGGAGCAGCTATAAAAGCCACCACAGTTTCTATGCCTGTATTGAGTACAAAATTCTCACAGACTTTGTTTAACTTATAATGTGAAATATTTATTTATATTTAGAGAGTACTATATACGTAAGTGTATGAATGTGTGAGTGTGTCCGGTTTAATCTAGGTAATTTTGTAATAGATTAATAATCTATGTTATTGCGTGGGCGCTATCTATGTAGTTTAATTAAGCGTACCTTGTTATTACAGGCGATGCTATCCTTCGTATCCTTTGTTTTTAGCTAATTTAATTATAATTAGCTGAATAGATTACTTCATTTCAAGTAATTACATGGATTAATAAGTGAATTGTATTTTACTATTATTTGCTTGAGAGCCCTCGTAGTGTTTTTAATTGTATACCTACAACATGCAATGTCCATAAAATAATTAATAATTATAAATGTATAAGGTTACTTACAGATTGTTTCACATTTAATAGATTAATTATTTTGTTCCAATGTCACAATGACTCTGATCTAAACTAAAACGCGGAAACGCGGATAAAATATTGATGAAAAATAATATAAATATGTTACAGTGAGAGTCCAATTCTGAATTAATTTAGTAATAGATGTATATACACATACAAACAATGACATGCGTGGTGTCGGTAGTCGGTATCCAACAGTAACACCGCACCTAGACCGCAAGCTCAACCTTCCACGTCTGGTTATAACTTTACTGCCTACAGCTTTAGTTATTTAGGACACCGATATAAATCCTAAAATATCTTATATTTGTAGTTGTATCGAGTTTTGTTCTTGATGTAAGCCGTCTTGATCACAGAATGTTTATCAGAGGTTTTTTCTTTTCTTTTCTTTTTTATTGCCTGATATCTATATACGAACATAAAAATCAATTGCTGTTAATAGTTAGCCAGAATACAAACTTAAATTAAAAGCGACTCGACCGATTTTGATGATTGTTCTTGTTAGTGTTTGAGTGGGTGGGTTAGATTCATAACTTTAATAGATTTGGCTTCATCTTGCATCTTATATACCGCTCTAACTATTGCTATGAAAATCAGTATTCTCGTCTATTGAAACATGGAGAATGTATTCGCCGCGTACTTTCTATACATTTTATTTCTATACTTTTACTTTCTACACCTTATTTAGCACACAACGTATATCAAAACCTGCTGGAGCCATCTTGATCTGTTTATGTGTATGGTGCTTCTCCAAATAGTTTAGATTTGCTTTTAAACCTGTTATTTTTAAACCAGACGCTTAAATCGTATATATATGTCTGTATATTATTAGAGCAGAGCATTCATCGGGACGTTATAGTCTAAATATTAAAAATGATTTTATTACATGTTTTTAATTTAGTTCTTATTGATCCATGTTGTTACAGTACAAGGGGCGAGTTTTTAAAGTTATTAAATTAAGCACATGTTGATTAATAAATATTAATTGCAGCGAGATGTGTGTCGCGACGACCTCAACTGGTCGGGGACGGCTACTAACAATTACTAACAACTATTATAGCTAACTACCACAATCATTTTAATAAAGTTATAATAATTGTAAGGTACCTCTAATTTTTCGAGCACTGTGTTCGTTGATTATGTATTGGATGTTGTGTTATCTAATAATAGCGGTTATTGGCTAAATTAAACAATAAAGAAACAATCTCTCTCTCTCTCTCTCTATATATATATATATATATATATATATATATATATATATATATATATATATATATATATATATATATATATATATATATATATATATATTTATATTATATAAAATTAAATTATAACGAAACTTGAAAAATCTTATTTATTATAGTTTTATAGCCAGCGACTTTGCTGATTCTTCTACATTGCAAAATGCGATTGACTAGATGTAGCGCACTAATAATATAATTAACAAAGAAAAGTAATAAAAGCATTCATAGCAAGATGCAATTTTCCGATGAGAATCACTTTTAATACTAGGTTTAATGAGGAACTACGGTTACTATAATAAGTAGATAATTTGGTTAGTAGTAATTTATGTGTTATATGTTTCAGTATAGAGTAAATAAGCACCTGAGAGTTGTGTAAATTAATATCGCTAAGTCTGCGTGTCCAATGGGAAGTATATCGCCCCTATGTCGTCACTCACTTTCGCAACAGCTACTTTTCACGGCCTTGCAAATAGTAATTAATTGAAATGTTCACAATTTACGAAATATCAACGAATATAAATTAAGTAATAAATCGAATGTCAAGTAATATAATGATCCCTTGAGTGTATTAATATTGTGTACTTGTTATATATAAAAACATTATGACTATATTATATTACTTGGTTGAACTTTAATAGGTATATTATATCCCATAAATAACTGTAATAATAAAACTAAGAGACTAGATAGAAATTAGTTTTAGTGATTAATAAATAAGGTGAGTGTGTGTGTGTGTGTGTGTGTGTGTGTGTGTATGTGTGTGTGTGTGTATGTGTGTGTGTGTGTGTGTGTGTGTATGTGTGTGTGTGTGTGTGTGTGTGTGTGTGTGTGTGTGTGTGTGTGTGTGTGTGTGTGTGTGTGTGTGTGTGTGTGTGTGTGTGTGTGTGTGTGTGTGTGTGTGTGTGTGTGTGTAGTTCCGAGTTATTAAACAATCTTACTGATTATTAAGAACTACTAACATTTTAACAGTTGTTGTCTTGAATGTTGTTGTGAATTATAAGTGAAAAGATGTAAGTAGGTTATAGCTCAGGCAACTTAGCTAAGTAAGGAGTGACTAGCTTATTAGGTATTCGAGCTGGATGCCTCAGTTTAGGTTTATTGTCAATTTATTTGTACAAATAAGAATAATAAAACACTGTGAAAAAATACCGTTTTCATCAATTAAAAACAATAATAAATACTATGAAAGTAATTATGAACGGCTAATGTACATTTGAAATTACGTAAACATAGAAGGACACGGTTATAAATAATTAATTAATTACTTAATCATACGCTAAAATAAATGATTAAATTATACTTTTATGAAGGTCTCGCGGCCGGTCAGGGTGGAATGTTTTGGAACTACCGACTACAGTTGTCGGTAGTCACCTCGAATTAATATATTATTTTGAATTCTTAGAATAATTACATAACAGTTGTCAACACAATTAAATTATGTCTAATTTTCTAAGACGAAGGTCATCCAACGGTTAAGTCATGGAACAGGTTGACCTGACCAATAAATGTAAATATGATCTATACTCGTTATTTATTTAATAAAATTAATAACTAGAGGTTACGCTATTATAGTGCTTTTCGTGTATTAAATAATTAAATAATAAACGTTTCTTCGGTATATATTGTAATTAATTTAATTAAAGATATCTCAATACGAGTGATTAATCTTACGGGGCAATAAAATTTCTGAAGGGTACCTTTATTAGAATCAGATTAGAAGCAGATTATATAGAGTTCAAAAATATAGAGAGTTCTACTTCTTATTGGTACATCATCTGTTAGACCGCAGGTCAGTGTATCTGTGTCGGTTATTTGTCGGTTACGAGACAGCAGGAGGAAGTGCGTTATGTCAGCAGCGCTCACATTCACCGATTATAATTTGCTTTGAAAATGTATATTTGAAGCTAAAGGTCTTTCAAACAAATCATAAAATGTTTGGTGTTTAATATTTTTTTGTAAATAATAAAAAATCGAATAGATCTTGTTGGAATAAAGTAAGGACGTTACATTTAAACTTAGTAAATAAGTTAGTTAATACGCATCGAGGTAACATAGTTAAGTAATTTTAGAGTGATTATGACAACCCTAGTGAGAGGTGTCGGCGCGGCCGGTGCGTGTCGATACTGATACTGTGTCACTTAGCTATAAAAGTACTAGGTTTATTATCAACTTACTTTTAGCAGGCACGGATTCTTGTTAAGGTTTTGTTGTAGAGATAGTTCAAAACAGTCGTTGCCCCGCCCTGGACGAGCTACCATGTCTGGTCTTATATGTTACAGTATTAGTGTTTTACAAACATAATGTTATTAGAAGTTATAATACATTTTAACTTATTTATCTATTTTGATCCCATTTTAATGAACTTTGTAACCAAAGAATACGTGGAGTCTGTTTGTTAAGTTAGATAATCGCTTATGAAAATCTTAAGTTTTGGTAAGCTTATGCTATTTGTTATTTTTTATAAAATACATTTATAAACTACACCCAATATATTTAAATATTTAACTATATCAATCAATAAAACGTTATGTGTCTACGTCCGTCAAATGCAATAATGTGATAACAAAAACAATTTTATTGAAAGAATTGTCGTTTGTTAGTAGCGAGCGAGCTTACACAACGTTTTATGCACTTGAGAGAGATCGTGCAACAATCCGCTATAATGCACCAATTATTATTTAGTTACACTCGCCATTACAACATTATCTTATTTTTAAAATCACTTATAATATATTTCGATAGTCAATTTTGTTAATTATATTTTGTCGTTTGTGTTTCTAAGGAGTGAGATTATTTAAACGATTGAAATTTTGTCATAAACAAAAGACTTCAACGAAAATTCGCGTGTTCAGAGTAAGAGCGTAGGGGCATACATAGTAAATGGCTGTACGATGAACATGTTACGATGTATTTTACGGTATCCTTTTAGTACTCCTCTAAGAGGAATGCCACAATTATGATGTTCGTATGGTCTCTACAATGTTTCACAACCTTTCACAGGCGACCCTGACTCAATAAGACTCATATGTCACCATGCTGCACCGACTTACGCAACCAGATCCAAGGCATGGCCACACAACGCCTCACAGGATCCTATCATAGGTGTATTGACCTCTACAAGTGTAAACTTAATTTTATAACTTTTAATTTGGACTATTAACTGACACAAATGAGTTCGTGGTCATAAAAAAGTATTTGACGTAATTAATTTGAATTTAAATACAAATAGCCAAAGTTTTTAATGAAATTCAAAAACGTGCATGTACTACATAAAATAACAAAGAGTGAATGTCGTATAGCCGTGATCGGATGAAATAGTGATCCGTCACTGGCTCTACGTTCTTCACTCTCACTCTCCTTTGGTAATACTTTTTCTTTCATGCATCGGTTCTACTCTCGCATCAGGCCTACTTGAGGAAATTAGGTGCTTCCATTTGTAATCTATAACTGGTTTTGTTTAGGAAAGTGAGGACAGTAAAGTTATATCAAAGGAAACGAAATAAATTTAATAACGTACACATAATGAAAAAGGAAGCAACAGAATTATTGGATTCAGTAAAACAATGTTTTCTTTAATTTTGCTTTACGAATTTCACGGAAACTTAAAGTGAATGTTTTAAGATTAGTGACACGTATTCTTAACAACAAGTCAGGGTTGCGCCGCCTTGAACAACTGATATTTTAGGTTCAACTTTGCAGCCATTACAGAACGCAGTGTGGCCATGATGTTAAAGGTATTGGCCCTTTGATAACACTACTTTTATTTTTTAATAACTTTGCTCTTATTTTTATCTGGCTAGTGGACTTTGTAAATATCAGTCAACTGTAAGTTACATACGGTGTGAGTGTTAAATTATTTTACTGCTATAATTTTAGATTTAGAAATATACATATAATTATTTTCCTACAATAAATAAATACCAACATTTTATGTATATATATAGTATATATATATATATATATATATATATATATATATATATATATATATATATATATATATATATATATATATATAGCTTATACCTGTACTGCTTTGAATAAATTACGGAGTCAGTCTGTCTATACGTAACGCTGTAATTACGAAACTTGCTCGTCCGAGTCCGAACAGAACGTAAAAAGATTTCGTTTTCATTTGAATATTCTATATAAAATGGAAAAAAAAGTCGATGGTTTCAATTTTTTATATACATTTGGTTTTAATTGAGCTAGCATGCTGCGAGTATAATTTAAGAGCCGGTGATTGCTAATATTAGTATTTAAGTCAAAGATTTATCTTATCGAAGTTATGTATGTTCATGTCAGAGTTATGAAAGAATCAGTTATCAGAGGGGGGACCGGACCGGCAAGACCGGTCGCGCGCCGGATTTACGTATTTCTATACATATTTGTATCACTAGGACCCCTGTTTATAATATCTGTTCTTCAAAAATGATTTCGAACTTATTGCATAATTTATATTTAATGTCAACTTGAGCTAATGTCTATCACGGCATTATTATAGACAAACGTAACTCGTTTTATTATATTGTACCGTATTATACTTTATTGTCATCGATGAGACGGAATGTTCGATTGTAATGTAAACTGCGGAAGTTAAAATAGTACGTTTGTAGTTACGTGTGTATATATATACATGAAGTTTAGTATAGCGCTTATACTTTGACCCTCGAACGAGACAAATGTTAAAGGTTACTTTTAATATATTTGTATTGATTTGTAAATATACTTACAACATTTTTTTGAGCGATAGAGCGACACAAAACCTTTTTTTTTTACATATTTTTTACCTTTTCTATAAATTTGTGTTTGTGTGTCAGCGGCATTCATTATGCCTGTGCTAGTGTGCGTGGGGAAAGTGGAGTGTGACGTAACACTGACGTAACTGCGCCCGCGCAGACAGACACCTAGCGCCGAGCGAAAATATTTATACCCAACATTGTTAACAACCCTTGACATTTAATTATTTTTTGTTTGAAGTTAGGTGACGGACACATTAAAGCAAAATATCATTCCATTATATTCAAAATAAAATAATAATAATAATGGTACTCTTATTTTATTACATTTAAGACAAATATAAAATAATATTTTAGATTGTTTTATTTCGCTAGATTTAAATATATTATAGCAGCTTCTTAACTATCTCGTTAGTGAATCAATTTTGTGTTGATATTGAAGGTCAATGGAATTCAGTTATATTTCTTGGTTATCGTTGTATTTCTGTAAATACGATTGAACCGTCCTGTACCTACTTCTTCTATATTATGTAGTAAAAGACCCCGTCATGCGATCTTCGCGATGCGTCTTTGAAGACTGACACTTGATATAAATTGTTTTCATCATTCACTTGATTGCTGTTTATCTTTTTATGTACATTACAATACGTTTTCCTGTTTATTATACATCAATAACTATAATACGATGATAAGTCTTTATCCACAACTTCCTTGGTATATAAAGCGTTATAAAAGACAACTCATATTAATGGAAATTAAAAGAATTAAAACATGTGAAGTATGTTTACTTTAAATAATACTTATACATATTTAAAATGCGATGTGGCACGATTGGGAATGATATTATTTATTTAATCATTGACCTCCCACACTGGCCGCTTAGTGCCTCTAGGATCCATTTACTTCCCACAGACAAACTAGTTTAAGTTGAAGATCTACTCGCCAACAATGAGAATCATTGTTACCTGTTACATTATATTTATTACTTTAATATTGTTATTATTCATTTGTTTTGTACCGGTAAAGTAGGAAAAGTTGTCTTTTCAACATTTATTTTTCACTATCACTCAAAGACAATAAAACATTTTAAAATTAATCCACTTTCTGCTACTACTTTAACAACAGCTTACTAGGAACTTATTTAATACTAATAATTATCTAAAAGTCATATGAAATTGCAATGAAGTTTTTTTTGGCTCACGATTGAACATGGGTCGGGTCAGACACGCGACAGAAGGAACTGCGCTGCCGGGTATTTCAACATGTTTATCGCAATGTTACACTAACACAGTAATAACCAATCACTAATGCAGGCTTCAAGAAATAAGAAATGACGTCGTCGTCGTAAAGGAACGAGAATTTTTGTCATAATTGTGAATTATTAAATATTAGTAACTATATACGGCTGAAGCACAGACAAGGACTGAATAAGTAAAAATATCGGCCAAGTGCGAGTCGCGCACGAAGGTTTCCATACATATAAAAATAAAAAATATGTGATGTAACTAAAAAAAAATGCTTTTCACAATTTTTCCTTTATCTGTGATCCCGGGTAGTATCTAGACTCCGACAAATTGCGGTAATTTGTGGCATGATCGGCTGTATCTCTTGATTATGTTGGGTTAGAACTTTGGCTTTTTCCACAGCTCTAAGGGACAGTAGATTTGATTATTTGATATAAATTTCAGCTTGATACTTCACCGCGTTCCTGAGAAAAAGGGTATTGACAGATAGACGGGCGGACGAGCAACAAAGTGATGCTATAAGGGTTCCGTTTTATCATTTCGAGGTAAGGAACCCTAAGTATATACTAAATAATACAATATATTATATTATATATACTATATATATATAATATTTAGTGTATCAGTAATAAATATAAGAACGTTTTTTTACTTTGCAAATATGAAGCTAAATAAGTCTCTTTTTCTTTTCTAAGCAAAAAAATAATAAGTTAGCCATGAAATATATAATATGATTTTAATAACAGCCAGTACAGCATGCTTAATAGCAGTTTATTCAATAATTTATAAATTACTTGAAAAAATAAAATTAATTTAAATTAGAAGTTTTACCACCGAATGACTCAACTTAGAATTTTAAATGATTACGCAAATATTGAGGAAACGTCAGTTTCTTGATAATTACTATTTCAATATTTATATTCATCAGTTCAACGTCATACAACGCAGCTCACTATCTCACTCATAAACACTTATATCATCTTAATATCTCTGTTATCACTCTACTTTCAGAGTTAGGCTTAATGTTTGTTTTGTTTCATTAATAATGTAGCTTTTAAGTTTAGATTTTCCGTTTACAGATAATGGAGTAAATATATCTCTATATTTTCATAGCTACTTAGCACATCTGACACAAGCGTCACTTGTATGAGACACCATTGTATGAACGGTGCTCAATTAATATTTTTGACGCGTGAGGTTCTTGCAATATCGTTTGATTTATATGCGAGTGTTGTAGACATTTAAACCGGACTTCAATTCTGATTTGGATTTCCATTATTCAACTGATTATGTCACATAAAAATTAAACTACTATCTCCATTTCCGTTAGTAAATGAGGCTACTAATAGATTTTGAAGTGCCTCCTACTTAGCGATGAAAAATCAATGAACCGTTTTTGTAACAGATCTAAAGTAATGTTTTAGTTGTTTAAATCGGGCAAACTAATTATTGAAGTATTTAAAATTTGGAGTAGAATGGAATGGAAGAATACATTAAAAGCCGCTGCATCCTATTTGTATTCTATTTGTATGACGTGCAAGGATTCGGTACTCCTCAATAGGTGAGGACGCAGTGTAAGACACTCTTAAACGTTAAAGTTACCTACAACCCACGCTCTTTTCCAACATGATAGCGGATGGAAAATTGAAGAATGTAGATGGAGTTAGGAATGAATGAACATAAAAAGACAACTTGGAAGTATTTGATGTCATACAAAGTTGTAAATCAAGGCGTCGTACAATTTTTAATTTTAGTCGTAAAACATCGTCCATGTTATGGGATTGAGAAATATAAGTTGATGTCTACATGTGATATGGTTCTACAAGTTGCAACACATATTATTTACTGCTTATGTAAGTATCTTGCTTGTTTCTTTAATCGAAATGTAATCGAATATCAAACTCGCATAGAAAGGGCATTACATAAGTCGGCAATCTGCGCGGGACGAGACCACTAACCAGGCTTCTATGTAAACAATGTCCGTTCTATGTATTGACAATGACTCGCTTCAATATTTTATTTATTCATCAATTTTCCTTTAGCGTCATTTGTTTATTTTTCAATGATAATTGTGATGTGTTTTAAGTTTTGCCATCGAATGAGCTTTCTGATTTGTTTTGGTTAAGGTTGTGCTGGTTTGTTGTTAGGTAATTTGGTAGTCACGTCCTGTTGTAAGTGAGTGTGTGCGGGGCGGGCACGTAGTCGTTGGGTTTATGAACGCGCTCTCGCAATCCAAAATTGGCAACCGCAGACACAGTTTTGTCTCGAAATCAGAGCAATTAATGGAATGTTCCGCAGCACTTTGATATCGTCCTTGACCGAGCGCTTGTCTAAATTGTTACAATTTGATTCGGCTTTGGCTACTTTATTGAAAGCTGATATCTGATTTTTAATTCGAGTCAAGCGTGAAAATATCTGACCATGGTTTAGAATTGGCAAATCAATTCAATCTATGTTTCGATGCTCCAATAATAAGAGCCGTTTCATTGATAATAAATTTAAATTTGATGCAAAAAAATAAATACATAATTGGAAGTAGTCAGTTAAAGTCAGAATCTAAAAATGTAGACTAAAAAAACTTCAAGCAAGGCATTCATGACCTCTACGTTGCAGGTCACGTGACCTTGACCTAGAGGTCATAGGAGGAAATTAGTTCACTTTTACAAAAACATAAAAGAAAAGCAAAATATTAAGTGAACTTATAACTTTTAAATACAATAAATTACTAATATTTATGTAATAATACTTTAAGGCAAACTCAAATTAAAAGTTTGAAAACATTGAACATTAAGGCGGTGTCATGCTCACGTGAAAGGGTTCGGGCGACCTTCAGTCGGTTTAATCGGAAACACTTCACCGGCACCGATCGTAAATTAGTTCATAACCACAATATAAAATTCACAAAATGCAGTATTGGCGTAAGTTCCGCCGAGGCTCTAGTTAAAATCCGGTAAATTTGTATCGAAATAAGTGTTGAAACGCGATGTGGAGCAACGGTTTTATTCGGTGATAGAGCATCGGCGGTTATGCAAGCGTACGTACCGGGTGTGCGCGTGCGGCTGCAGGGCACGGGGGACGCGTGCGATCGGGGCGGGCGCGAGTTGCGGAGTGGCGCACGCCGCACGCGCCGAGACGCTCTCACCACCCTCCGGACCACCTCTCCCTCCCACCCCGCCCCGATCCCGCACCTCTCCTCGGCGCTACTCTCCTCTCAATTGTAGTGACTAAAACCTCTCACTGCCTGAAAGCTGTCACAAGTTCAACTGAGGATTGTAATCGTCGAAACTTTTCAATCGGAATGTATAATTTATCTATTAATACATTTATATAATTTCAATGTACATGATAAAATAATAATAATAATAAAAATAATAATATAATATCAGTCTAATAATTAAAAAAAATATCTTATAAGTCCTACTATACCTGAAACCGTGATTTACTTTGAATTAAACTGCTGTTTTTATCTTATGAGGATAATTTGAAAATGAGTTACAAATATCTTATCTATCGCAAACGATTTAAAATACTCAACTTTAGGTCTTCTAAAAATGGCTCATGTCGGATTATAAAAAAAAAAAAAATATCCGGCTGAGTTTGTTGTGTGGTTTTTCTCAGACCGTTTGTGGATGCGTTTAAAACCCTCATATCATGAACATTAAGTTGAAAAGTGCTTTTACAGAAGAGTTTATTACGATAAATCTGGTAAATCTGGTATCAAAATAGGCCCTTTTGACACCTTCATGTTGACGTACACAAGTGATGACTGATTATCATTCAAACTGGAAAAGATAATTAAATAAATAAATAAATATTCCATGTGATAGTAATACAGTCCAACATCCAACTTACAAGGAAATTCTAACTATAATTCATAGCCTCCATTTTTTATTATTAATTAAGAAAAAGTATCTCTACTTGAATTAAAGATTAAGGAGAGAAAAAGAGTTCTGTCCGTACCACCGCAGGCTCGGTGTTGCATCCGCTAATGAAAATAAATACTTACTGAAATTACTAACTGCTTGGGTCGCTTACAAACATATTTAATATTAAGATGTTTGAAAATTTCTTTAAACATGTATAGCCATGTTAAGCTTATTTAAATTTATATAAATAAAGAATAAAAATAAACCGATACGGGCAGGGATTCGAACCCGCGACTACTGGGAAACCGTCCCGTCGCTCTACCAACTGAGCTTTTCAATGTTTATCTATACTGCAAAGTTAGAAACATTGGTTAGGATTTTCGAAAGAAACCTAATACATGTCACCACCGTCCCGATAAAGACGATTACATATAGAATGCTTAATTCACCGAGACGGACAGCGATACGGTAGTTCAGTTGGTAGAGCGACGGGACGGTTTCCCAGTAGTCGCGGGTTCGAATCCCTGCCTGTATCGGTTTAGTTTTCATTCTTTATTTATATAAATTTTGATATTAAGATATTTATCTGAAATAGTTTGTTTTCTAGAAATTGAATTGTATATGTATTTTAGATTAATTCATTCAAAACGCCTTAAAAATCTAAGGAAATACATTAATTCGCCTAATTAGACATCAACGAGATCACAGTCAGATTTGAATACGTTAAATATAAAAAAGTTTCTTCTATAGGATCATTAACTAGAAAAGATCAGGAAATAGGTTGGTAATATTTTTGTATTTCTTTATATATTTATGATAAGTATATTGAGCGCTCGTTTCATTGTCTTGTATCGTAAAAACAATATTTATAATTGTAGCAACTATTTTTTTTAACGAAATGTTTTGAAATCGTTAATATATTGTAGATTGTCATAAACACAATATACAGATCGCGACCTGGGACTTGGGTTAAATAAACTAGTAACAGCACGACATTTGGGGGCCAAGTAAAAAGGTCTCGGGGGTCGGGTGCGCCGAGTGACACTGCGCTAATTGCAATCAATATTATTATTGTTTTCGTTTCTCCTGAACCTTGGCTTCGTTTTCACGTTAACAAAAAACTAGCGATTATCAAAAACGAATTTGTCATAGTCGCGTTATGTGCGCTTTAGTAATGGCAATAAAGACTCGCTTGCGACACTCAGTTGATTTAGTTACCGTTGAAGTATTTACTTTGGTTAAAAATACATACTTTATTATAATTTTCATTTATATGCTCATTACATTAATAATATAGTTATATTGTTTACTCTTCTTATACTACTACTCTTTAGAACAACTTATTGAATGTAGTAGCAAATGTACTAATTAACACTATATATTTATATATATATACTGAATGCTGCAGTGAACATACGCCGTACCCGTGCCCCACGATGTTATTTTTGTTAAATCAATACTTTTAAAATTTGTATATTTCAAAAATGACATCTTCTGTCATAGGTGTTTACATAAATGTATATTGCATTTTTAGGAATTTCACATAAATTCAAACCATAGATATTTCCAGAAAGTAAGTAGGTTACGAGTTACTTTATTTTGAAAATATAACAATGTATACATATTGGTATCCATGAAATTATTTTTTAGCTTTACCATAATTCACTCTGATGTTCGATCTGTAGCACACTTCGATGTTTCAACTCGCTTTTAATCCTAACCGTGATAATGTCAGATTCTACTTCCTTTAGCTAGTTCTCATGTTTGTTTATGTCTGTGTCAATTCATGGTAGCGCGAGAGAAGAAACCAAATTAAAGTAAACGGTTTAAGAAAAACATTCATATTACTCATATATTTGCAAACCTTTCTCGGCCATAACAGAACAATATAATATTTTAGGTGTTATCACATCACAGCACCTTAAGGTGTTCTATTAAGGTACTTAACAACTCAATATAATAACAACTTTTGATAGCTACTATAATATAAATGTACATTTATCTGCCATATAAAACCGTTTATCTTAAAAAAAAATACTTTTTTATTTCACATTATAATAATAATAAATTCGATTTAGTTTTTGCGAGATGCTCGAATAAATAAATATAATTTATTACTTTTAATTCGTCATTTGCTGGATAACCAAATCATATTTTTTTTATTGAAATTAATATTGTCGCGATAATATTCTATTATATTTATAGTAGCTATCAAAAGTTGTTATTATATTGAGTTGTTAAGTACCTTAATAGAACACCTTAAATGTGATAACACCTAAAATATTATATTGTTTTGTTATGGCCGAGAAAGGTTTGCAAATATATGAGTAATATGAATGTTTTTCTTAAACCGTTTACTTTAATTTGGTTTCTTCTCTCGTGCTACCATGAATTGACACAGACATAAACAAACATGAGAACTAGCTAAAGGAAGTAGAATCTGACATTATCACGGTTAGGATTAAAAGCGAGTTGAAACATCGAAGTGTGCTACAGATCGAACATCAGAGTGAATTATGGTTTGATACCAAAACAACGATAAAAACCTTTATTTTTTTTGTCGAGTATTTAAATTAAATTTAAATGTTAAGGTAATTACTTAAAAAAACAACAAGTTTTATAAAGGGAACCTTTAGTTTCGTTCAATGCCTTCAGTTTGCAGAGTTGCAACTCACGGTATTATCGTTTATTCGACGTTCATAAGTTCACTAAACTTAAATCAAACATACTAAGTGATTAAAATTTTTAATATGCATTGAAAAGAGATTTAATTTAATTACAAAATTAATTGCGAAAAATCCCGGGGTGGCTCCATCGTGCTGGTTGGCGACCAGACGAGGAGGCTCGATGACGATCCCTGGGGTAGTTCGGGCGTCCCCGCAGTCTCTAGGCTAGCCATACAGCTAATCGCCTGGACATTCTGCTGAAAACTGACCCAGACAGGTATCGTGTAGAGGTCATCTCCCCCTTAGGAACCTCCGCATTGTCTGGTGAAATCTGTATTTGCATATTCCCCACCAGCTTTCGAATGTCATGGAGTTAGGCGAGTATGGAAATACAAGTCAGCACTGCGGTATTTCGGTACCTGAAATCCGCATCACCAACAAAGAGGTATGGAGAACATTGAGGCGTTTAGATGTGAATAAAGCCAGTGGTCTTGATAGTGTACCAGCCATTCTTCTCAAGACATGCGCAGCTGAGTGGTCTCCTGTACTGACACGTCTGTATCGTCTCTCTTTCATGACTGGAATAGTGCCGAAATCCTGAAAGCTTGCCAACGTGCAACATTCATACCAGTAGCTCTGTATGTATAGTACTAGCACATGTTAGTGCTATATATACCTGTAGCTCTGTATGTTTATAATTAGCACATGTTAGTACTATATATACCTGTAGCTCTGTATGTTTATTATTAATACATGTTAGTACTATATATACCTGTAGCTCTGTATGTTTATTATTAGCACATGTTAGTACTATACATTATGACCGAGATGTGTTATGACTTTTATTTAAAAAGAAAAAAAATAGTTCTAGTGTTTATATTTATTACAGTTTTTAACTATATAGAGTCAACTATGAATAATAATAATACTATGTACGTCTGTAATTACAATATTTTTTAATTGGGAACCGTTTGAGAATCAATTTTTTGAGGCAACATCACAGGAAAACCACTTGACCAATTTTAACTAAAATTGGCACGCATGTCAAGGATGTGACAGGGCTTGTTCTCCAAAACACAAAATAAAAAATATTGTTTCGTTTAAAAGATATAGTCAAAAAACTGAATCTCCCATAGACTTAAGCCTACAGTTTCTAGATCTCAACAGAGTTCGCTGTGCATGTCCATCGTATTTTTGAATCACGGTATCACATACAAAAATGTTGTTATCATAGTAAATTGGCTTGTTATAAATATATCTTCTAAATATTTAGCACAATTTTGCCCTGAAATCGATATAAAAATCATCTGACGCCATTTTGTTCATGTTCATTTGTTCGATTTAATATCGATATTTACAGTTTATACATTATAATACATAACTGTTTCTCCTACTACATACTTTATAATAAAAACTGAATCTCCCATAGACTTAAGCTTAACTGAACCTACGCGCGCTTGCAAATCGTTACTCTTATTTGAAAGAATGTGTCTAACAACACTAGAGGACTTGAATGATACAGGGTATACCAAACTACACAATATAGAACATTATAGAGACGAAGCTTCTTAGCATTCCATGGTTTCACTGTGCAGGTTTCGGGCCCATCGCGTTGCAAGGAGAGGAGTGCAAGCAGTGCCTGGGACTTGTGACCCAGGAGCAGGTTTAAAGGGCCCCTTTATTATGTGCAAAAACGCTCACCTTCACCCTCCACACTCCTCTCCTTACCTAACCAAATTTGGAAAGAACCTACTAATGCCGCCTTTGAAATACGTTCTAGAAATGAACCAATGCTTGTTCTAAAAAGGCCAAGGTCTTTAAGTAGGCTATAGAGAAATTTTGCTGTTATACCTCTCGCTCCCACTTCTACCGCGTACAAACTAACTATAAATTTATTCCTGATCAGTTCGTAATACTTATTGAGCTTGAATGTATGATCCCTTGGGATGTTTGTTTCCCAAGGAACAGTAAGCTCCACAAGTATCACGCGCTTCAGATGTTTAGAATACAGGAATAAGTCCGGTCTGGATGACGAAACACCAACATTCCCAGAGATTTTGTAATGCTTTTCATGCGTATCTATCATGAGAGTCCAATCAGGAGCCGCGCCTAATATTGAATAAGGCTTCGCTTTTGATTTTTTGGAGGAGCCTTCTTTTAAGAATTCTACAGATCATTTGGTGGTTGTTATACCCTTCCGCGCTCTTGCTACTGAAAGACTAACCGCTTCCCGTATAATTTCTAATATTTTATCTTGGCGACGCGAGTATTGACCTTTATCTAGACACCCTACTAATAGGTGTTTCGCAGTTCCTTTTGCCTCCCCACAGATGTTGCAAGACTTTTCGGTGGCTTTGCCCCACCTTACTAAATTACTTTGATCTGGGAGAGTCATTTGGAATACATTAAGGTAGAATTTAAATAATACTGGGGACCAATCATAAATTAAGGTGCGCCACTTCAAAGCTAGTGGAATACAAAAATCTCCTATAGTCACCCATTCGTTTTGAATTTCTAGGCTCATCGCGTGGAGTCGGTAATTATCGTTTTCGTCTTGTCGAATAAAAGATTTTGTTATGTTTATGTCTTGATCTTTCCTACTTGATCCTAGCCCTACTTTATTCGTTTGAGCACCTATCATAAATTTTTTATGGAATTGAAGTCGTGACTTGAGCTCTGAGGCAACTTTGTCTTTTGGGAGAGAAGTTACAGTATCATCTTTAGATTTTCCGATGATATGTCTTTTGGTAATTCTTAGATGTTTGTAGAGCTCCGATGGTTTCTTTAATTTTAACCCAAATTTGTTTCGGTCTCTAAATAAGGTTGAAGAATCCGCTGAGTGCACTAACCCGAGCCATAACTTCAATGTCTTTATGACGCTTGTATCCAACTTTGACAAAAGGGTTTTATTAATATCATAAACGAGGAAAGGCAAATTTAGACGTGATGTTAAAAAATTATCGTAAATCCAAGCTTTTTTGACGTTACTCATTGGCTGGTTGTCTACCTTTTTGAATTCATTTAAAAAGCTATCGACTATTACATCCAACGATAGAGTACGGCCTTGGTAATCGATTTTTTTACCTAAAAATTTAAACGTAGCTGCTTCCGTAACCATATTAACGCACTGACCGCCTATTATAAGACCCGAATCGTAAGAGACATATTTGGTATTCCGTCTACCCAGACACAGACTAAAGCATTTACTTGGTTTTTTCCTCAATCCGCCCGTCCACGTACAGAAATCCTCAACTACATTTAAAAGTACCTGACACTGTTTTGGATTACGTGTCAGTAACTTAATTTTTTCGTAAAATGCTGTTCTTAATATTGTGAGGTGTTTAATTTTGTAAATAAGCTCATCATTAATGATGTATCACCTAATTCGAATAACGCTAATTCGAATTTATTAATGATGTATCACCTAATTCGAATAACGCTAATTCCAATTTATTTTCGCCTCGACTCCACTCTTCGATGTGTTTGATTCTTCTCTTCGGTGACGCAACACAGTGCTACAGTGTAACTAAATAGACTTAATACTAGTAAACGTAAAAATATTTATTGTCATTATTCTATCACACCTTAGGCTTAGTAAAAATTTTTATTAAAGTTTGGAAAGTTGTATTTTTGTTGCAGAAAACCCAAATTTTGCAGGTTCTTTGGAGAAGTCTGCGTTTTTCCGGAACCTATGAATCTAGAACCGGATCGTACACGTAACTTTATTATGTAACACGTAAGATTTCATGTGAAAGGGTATTATAAGTTTTGATATTATTAATTAACACCTGGTTTAATGACAAAAAAAAAACCCAAGCAGCCGTTTGAAAAAAACCCCAGTGTCTTTGAATGTTACTTAAGATACAAGAGTTAAATTAAATCCATGCAAGAAGTCTACAGTTTTTATTTTAAAAGTCTTGCGATATTATTATGAAATGCATCTTTAATTAGAGGAACGTGTAAGATTGCACAAATTTCTCATATTCATTTAGCACCTACAGGCCTAAGTGTCAAAATCTTCATTAACTAATTTCAATTTGAAGGAGACAGCAATTATTTAGTGAGTTATTATAATGTTACTTTTAGAGTTACATTAGAGCAATAATAATATAGTGTGCTTGTACCTACACTATGATAAGGTTCAACCAGAGATTCTTAAAATCAATTTTTCCGCCAATTTTATTTCTTAAAACTTAAGCATACATAAATCATCTAATTGGTTAGTATCTAATTTTTGTAAAATCCTCTTTAAATATCACTTTATATTCCCTCCAATCGTTTTAAAATTGCCTAATTTATCTTATCGGCGTCTTATAAACAAATAATTAAATGATGAGGGGAAAATAATACATTTTGTATTTGAATTATGAAATAATTATACAATATTATATTAAACAAAGAAACAAATTACTAGTATCTTTTATTTTTCTCATATCAATATCCTTGTTAAGGTAAATATATATTTTTTCCTCGGAGTTGACATTTAAAATGTTTCCTCTGAATACGAGTACCGCTCTGTTTTAATGCGAATTAATAATTGTAACACAAAAACTATTATTAATGTATTTATTTAATACGCAAAGTAAAAATGTATGTAACAGTGGAATTTTCCTCAAACCGTAAACCGTAAGGATTATCAAAGCTTGCGAAGTCATAAGCTTATGACGGCAATTAGATTTACATTCAGTGAGGTAAGTATTACACGAGTATTACACAAGTATTATATCGTCTAAGCTTTTACAAAACGAATGTCTCGATGTAATAGAATGTATGTATTATTATAATTATGTCTGCTGTAACGTTGCAGCCTTAACCTTGTCTTATCTCAGATTATTTATAAATGTATTTATAGTTATTTTGAAAAAAAAAGTAGGAAATATTTATAATGCACTGTAAATTTAAAACTGGACAAAAACCTCTATGTCTGCGATATTATGATATTATTTGTGAGTGTGTTGTTCTCGAAGTTAAATAAAATAAATACTTTAATTAATATAAATACCTATGGTGTAGTCATTGCAGCAAAATGTAAATAAGAAGCCCTTAACACTCTTAGGAGTTAGGTATATAGATAAATATAAAAAAATTGGAATAATTGATTACACAAAAATAGGGTACCTACCTAAAATATATTAAAGTTACTAGCGCCTCGCTGCAGCGTTCATCAGAAGGACAACTTGCGACACCTGACCGGTTATAAAGAACAGCCGAATTTCATCGGTTGTCAGGCTAACAGTATTTGCCGCAAACTTAATATATTTTTTTCCACATAAATTAACCAAATAAGTCATTATATATTCCCGATATATAAACTTTATCTTCTTCTTCTATTATTTTAAATGTTAATAACAAATAACTAATTAAGAAACATTTATTGAGTTCTTTGAGTTGAAAAGGTCATTTTCTAGCGTTTTTTTTAAACTAGAATATTAATATGAATAATATAAAAAATATGTAAGCCTGACAGTTTTTTAATGTTAATATAAAATTTTTGAAATGAACAAAAAAATTATTTGTACAAACATACGAGCAGGAGAGTTAACAAGTCTATAACAACTATTTAATAAATATTAATTATCCACCTCCAACAAGAACTCTAGTATGTTTCATTGTATGTTCAGTCAAGTATTCAAAATATCTAGAACTAAGAGTTAAGTCACTTATAAATACTAAGGAATTCAAACAATCTTTCTCATTGATGAATACTATCGTTACAGAATTAGTTTTCTAGATCGAGAGGAGATATAATGTAAGGCTTATAAAAAAATATAATGTAATCGCAATGTTATACATAAAGCGATTCGCATCCTACTTCAACGACCGGCCGTCCGTCCGTCTCTAGGGTTGCGTAACGCAGTGTAGAGGACGCTTAGATATTTTAATGTTTTATTTTAGATTATTGTGTAACTGTGTTTTATAATATATGAATATTGCAGAATCAAGGAGAGACAATTCAAGATCTGAATCATTGGCCTCGATGTCGACTAGACATTAAACTAACAAGTTGTCTGTCAAATATACCAAAACTAGTCAACTACTCAACTACATAAGACTCCATTTATTCTAAGAACTTTCTATTGCTAGTTGTTTGTAGATAAATTAATTTCCGGTGTTGATTTATTATAAGTCAATAAGTGAACTGCTATTTTGCCCGATTTTTTCTCAACACAGAAACACACAATGTTTGGTTTGAACTATAGGTACAAGACACCTAAACTACTAAAGAGGTATTTATGATATTACCTAAGATAAAATATAGGAAACTTTAAAAATCAGAAAATTATCTAATTTTCAAGGATAAAATCAAAAATTGATTTGTGTTATATATTAAACAAAATATATTGATCTGTACACATTTTAAGTGTTCATAGACTTCAAGTTTATATACTTTTGTAGTTTGAGTCGCAGAGGCCGAGGGAGAGAAAACAAAATCGCTGGAAACGATATATAATAATAATAATAATAATACAGGACAAGTTAATTACGTTTGCGACAGACAGAGGATTGAAAAAAAACCGAAATGTTTTAAGAAATTAACTTTAATTAAATTTAAACTTATTACAAATTAACCCTATGAACGATGATTCCACCTCGATGTGGGAATATGGAATGATCGTTCTTACAAATAATATTAATTATTAAAACTCATGGGAATACAATGCAAATGCTTTATCGACAAATTACTTTATTAAATATAATATTACAGAAACTCAACGTAGGCGGTTTCCATATAGTAGTTCTATGTAACTCCTCCCCCCTAAGAAAGGCGACTATTTCAGTACGTTCAGTGAAAATGTTGCCGGAATGGTTTCAGGGTTGCCAGATGTTTTCAGGATCTCGAGCGATGGCTGCTTCTCTTTTTGTACATTTTTGTTATTTTTATATAGATAACGTCGAGTTGCTAAGGTAATACCAAGTATGGCTGTACCTAATAGTATAGTATAAAATGGTATTGTGGTATGGTACAAGGCATCTTTTTGAACTTTGTCGATTCGGATAGGAGTCTGGATCATAAGCTTGTCCTGGACATCATATAATCCTTGAAGATCAATAGATTTTAGGTGTATGTGAGTCGCTTTGGCTGACTGCTTTAAGGTGTCATAGGGTATCTTCAGTAGTTTTAGGGGTTGTCCTTTAATTTCGTTGTAATCATTTGCTATTGTGAATTGTTCCGATTTCAACCGACATCCAGCAGGAATCGTAGCTAGGTAACTTCCCTGTAGTGATGTGTAGTCCTTTTGGTTACAAATCAGTTGCACTTTCGTTTGTTGAGGAAAGGACAGAGCGTAGTGCTTGTCATCGAGTTTCTCCATTGCTTCTTTAGTCAAGGTGACTGTAGTAAATTCACAGGTTTCTTGTATGACTTGATTGATGATCAATTCCTGGATACAATCTGGTCTGTTGTGAATCTGATGAGGAATTTCTTTCTCACAGAGATACCAGTTTTTTACCTTCGGGCATTCAGCCTCCATGTACACAAACGATATCTCGATTGTTGCTAGGAAAGGGAAAGGTGGGATAAGAGCCTGGTCGTGCTTGTTCTAAATCTAATATTTGCTCTTCTGAGTAAATTGTTTTTAATTTTAAGATCATAGATTCTAATACCTCAATGTCTATAATAGAATGATGTGTACTAGAAGCCTGGATAAAAGCTAAATTATTTTCTATTCTAAGTAATTCTAAAGATAAATCTTCTATGTTTTCACTAATTAATTCTAGAAGTAGAGCAAAATTTGCGTATTTTGTTAAGCTGTCGTCACTTATAGTCTTATTCTGTAGTAATAATTCTAAAGTACTATTTAACATGATTTGGTTATCTACTATTTGTCTAATAACGTTTCCATGTTTTAACATCCACTCCTTGCTTAGACTGATATGACTGTTAAATTCAGATAATAATTTTATTTGATTATTTTCTAATATTCTAATTGCCTCATTATATTTTATCACATCATCGTGATCTAAGTTACCGGTTAAACTTTTTATCATAGTACCTAAACTATCTATAAGACCTCTTTTTACTCTATTAGGCTATAAAGAATGTAGTTGTTTTAAAATATTGCAAAGCTTATTAGTAAGGTAATTAATTTGAATTTAATATAGGTTATAGGTTATATTACTCATGCGATTTTTACAGTCAAGCAGTTGAGTCTCTAATGAATGAATATTAGTCTCAATGATATCTAATTTTATATATTGTATGAATGTATGATAATGCGTAGTCAGTTTCATGGGTCCGAGTTTGAAAGGTAGTATTTATTTTTTAAACTTTATTGTACAAAATTATACAATTGGCGGACTTAATGCTAAAGCATTCCCTACTAGTCAACCGAAACATTATACAGAAAAATAAGAACTACAAGGGTACAATACAGAAAATAAAAAAAATATAAAATTCAAAACTATGACTACGGATCTAAAAAATATAATACATATACAAACTAGAATATCATAAATTAACAAACTTAAACATATACCTTATATACAATATACTAAATATACTATGAACTGTAATAAATACATAAACTACTACATATACAACATAATATCTGATAAATAATAAATCGCTACGCTATATACGACGGAAAATTTTAAGTCGTCTTCTCTAGAAGGTATCTACATACACGTTTCTTGAACACCTGCTTACTAGGAGCACGCCGAAGATGATCAGGCAGTATTCCTGGTCCGTCGTTAAGATTCTCGAGCTTTATCTCCTGAGGTTGAGTCATTGAGAGGGTTGTTACTAGGAGGATTATATACAGCATTTCTGGTTTTCTCTTCGAATCGATTTTCAGATTCCTCCTCTGGTCTGCTGCAGGTCCGTAGATTCAGGATATCCGGAACGGTGCTTAATAGCCAACCCGGGTGACTCGCGACGCGATTATCGATGTAAGATATGGCCTTGAAGTCTCCCGCGAATATCCTACCGACTGCGCCAATTACGTTTGCGACAGACAGAGGATTGAAAAAAACCGAAATATTTATGAAATTAACTTTAATTAAATTTAAACTTATTACAAATTAACCCTATGAACGATGATTCCACCTCGATGTAGGAATATGGAATAAATACAATATTACAGAAACTCAACGTAGGCGGTTTCCATATAGTAGTTCTATGTAACTAGTTACACTCATTGATCTTACCCCTAAGTAAGCAAATTATTATGGGGGGCCGTCGCCGGGAACCTCCTCGTGTGCCCGTCTGTTTCCCTTGTTGCTCGGATTCGTCCGGTGGCATCGGAAGCGGTACGGGCCGGTGCTCCCTGGGCAACAACGGTTAATGTGATCCTTCGGGTTTGCATTAGCCGTTGGCTAATACTCGGCGCGGTCGGCCATGGGGGTTTGTGCCCGGTTCATGGCTGGCTGGCGGGCAGGCTGCCTTTCGGGGTGGTCTGTCTGCGAGGTGGGCTCGGGCCTTTTGGCCTGGGCACTAAGGGTGGGAGGGCGCAGGCCCTCTCTACCGGGGACAGCAGCGGGGTCGCCCCTGGTACTTCTCTGTGCGCAGAGTGGACTGTGGGGCGGTCCCGTGGTTGTGTGGGGGGTACGTGGCGGTCTCTTCCTTGCTGAGGAGGAGGCCGTTGCGCTGATAGGGTGATGGCCCGGAATAGTCATCGTCGGGTACAATAGCGCTTGACGATGATTAGTCCTGGCGAGGTGGCGGCGGAGCTCTTCCTAGGGAGGGCTTCGTTGGCGGGACCACGTCCGTTTTCGGACGGGGTCCGGCCCCGGCAGGTTGAGTCGGATCGGGACACTTTCTTCGTTGAGGGAGTCCTGATTTGGCTCGGCCGGCTTGGGTGGAGGGCAGGGGAGCCCTTCGCCATTCAACAAGCCCCGGAGTGGGACGCGCTCAAGTCAACCGGGCGCGTCACTCCATGGAGGTGGTGGCTGCTCACGCGGCCTTCCGTCGGAGCAACGCGGATGTGTGCGCAAGCGTTCCCGTGGCGCTCCATTACGACGGAGAGGTGTTGACCGTCTGGTTTAGTGAGTAAGAGTCTCACATAACCACTTCCATCTTCCCCAGGATGGAGGTGTGTATCCATGAGGATTCCAGACGTTAAAAAAAAAAAAAAAAAAAAAAAAAAAAAAAGTAAGCAAATTATTAGCTTGTGTTAAGGGTGTTAGATAACGATACAAATAAATAGAAATACATATTATAAATACTGAGAATATATTTAATAAACGACCAAACCCAGAAATACAGACCTCTATGCTCGTCATGAACGAACCCGAGCCCCATTGCATATATTTGCACTTCCTAGAAAAAAATATTGTATAGAATAATATGTGATGAAGGAATATGTAATGAATGTGTAATTCATTACATAAAACACTTTCAAATATATAGGTATAGGTAGTTCAAACTCCAAAATAATCTGAGGATCGTCTGTAGATATTTGTGAGAATGTTGTCGTTTGTGTGTGAGCGCCCTTACAAGTTACAACTCGCGCCGTAATTAAACCAGTATTTCACTCCGTTTTCTGACCCAAGGTCATATTTAAAGTGCAATTACCAGAGGAATTATTCGTAAGAGTTAATATAAAATAGTATAACAAAATTAAGTTACTTATGTTTTAAATAAAACACCTTTTTGGCCTCGGAGCTATGACTGCTATGTAAATTGTAGGTACATTTAACATTTTTTCATTCATTGATTTACTAGCTGTTGTCCACGATTTCTTTCTTCTTGAACTACAAAATACTGTTAGAAAGGGGTTTTCTAATTAATTGGCCACATCTTGCAGGCTTTTTAAAATTAATAGTTTTAAAAATGAAAGTTTTCTCATGCAAAATGTATTTGTTGCCTCTGAACTGACATTAACTCTAAGCGTAGGTACGACGCCCGGGCGTTGACCATTTAAGTAGGTACTTCTTTCAAAACACAGAGTAATAAGTAAAAAAGAGAGCAAAGAAAATTTTGGTTCGTTTTTTGGTGTTGTTTATCCAGATTTTTAAAAAGTTGTAGAACAAATATTGTTGGGATTGATGTAGTATTGTACTACTACTATTATACAAATATTGTAGGGGCTGCCTGCAAAAGGTTACCAATTAATTACAAATAACCCTGTATAAATCAGTATCGAGAATTTCAACACTAACTCGGACCTAACATAAATGGCAACCTAAAATCACACTACATAATATCATCAAAGAACTTTGTACAAGTAAAAATTGTGTTCTTAATCGTAATTACGTTTAGTAGTTTTCGTACGTAACATGAAAAACAACAGAAAAGAATTTCTAAGAAACTATTGCTAAGGTTTTTAGATCTGCGCTAGACAGCAATATTAACAATAAAAATAATAAAACAACTTGGCCTCGTTGCTATTGATATATGTACTTGTATGTAGATATATATTTATGAATGTAGATTATACGTATTTCCTTTATTTATATGTAGGTATAACTTATTTGATTGCACAATAACAAAAAATGATTTTTTAAATATTTTTGTGGCCAAACATTAGTGTAGTTATGTCTTATATTTACTTTTCGTCACCCGGACGTTATCTGTGTGTATATTTCTCAAATCGAACCAAAAATGTATTTCAATGAAATTTAAGGCGAGTTTTAGCTTTCAACGTTTCGCAAAAAAGATAATTGCTCCCTTTTGATTATTACGTAAGCAAATGTATAATCAAATATTAATGAATATTAGTTTCTTTCTAACAAAAATTGCTGCTGACTGTCTTTCTTGATTAATTAGAAATAAGTTAGCCTTCCTTCATTCCCTCCGCCTCTAAACTTTACTTGGCCTTATAGTATTTTCTATTGCCTATAGTTTTATAAAAACATTCACTAATATATACATTCACTAATGACGAAGTATTATCTTAAGTCCGGCACTTTATGTAATCATAGATAAGAGATCTGCAGTTGGTTCACTCTGTATAATGTACAGTTTTAAAGGTTGTGTTATGCAATTACGCTGCGGTTGCGTTAGCATAATGACCTCTCCTAGTGCTCGCCGACTATAAACTACAACCCATACGATCAATAAATCATAATTTGGTAATATCGACGCTAAGTCGCAATCAATATTATATAAAATATTCTAAACGAGCAAGAAGATTTCATTCCTTTTATGTCATTTATTATAATGTTTAATTCACGGTGAGCTCACGGACCCCTGTGTAACGGACGGTAACATTGAGGTCATCTTTATATTTATATTTATTAGAAATATATATATCCCTATATTCTTTGGATCTTGTAACTGTGAGAATATCTTGAACCTAGTCCTGGCGTGCTCAGTTATTCTAACTATCTCTTCAGTACCAAGCTGAACATGTATTCTAATTTGTTCTCACATATCAATTTTCAACTGTGAATGGAATACCTCGTAGTCGATACTATGATTTATTTAGATGTTATAAATAAGGCTGCTATAAATTAATGCTACTTATAATGTTCCAGGAAAGAATCTATGATACGTTCCGTATAAGTGACATTATTAAATTGAAGTGAAATAATAATTACATTATTTATAGTAATATAATAATATAGCATTGACGTTTTTGAATATCTTATTTGAATAAAGATAACGTGTTCGAGTAATAATATCAGTATTATGACAAAAATATATACATAAATATACTTCAAATCCAAAAATAATATTACAACTAATATACCAATACATCTGGCACTGTTCTTGTATCGATAGACACAAACACAGAAGCAACGGGCATCGGTCCGCTCGGCCGCAGAGTAGAGGTTGCGGGTTGAAGGTTCCCCCTCTTATTCTTAGCTCTATGACAGACTGACAAGTTGCATAATTGCTATTGGAGTAACCATGTGCCTGTGGCTCTCACAATGTTTTAACAACAATAATAATATTTAAAAGAAATCATTTATTTTTATTATGGGAGTAGCATTTCTAAATAATTAATATTTTAGTCTATAAAAACATCGACAGCTTGTTTGTAATAGTTTATTGAATTTATGCCATCCCATATGTTTGGTACAATAGTTTCCCATGAATACTTCAATGCCATTTTGGTATGAATATAATTTAAATAATAAGCTCCGCGAACATCACGCAATCATTAAAACAATATTAACGTAAAATTGTATTTATAATTATTGCATTTAGCAATAAGGAAATATATGTTGCAAAATTTATTGCACGCAAAATAATTATTTAAAATTACTAGTGAATATTAAAAGTAATTGTATATTTTTGAGCATTTACTTGTATTATTGATATTTGTATTTAGCTAAGTTCTTGCGAGTGAAGTTCTGCAATTTTTTTTATCGATGAGTAATGAGAGAGATGAGATGAGATGAGAATTTTATATATATTATATCTTATATCTAGATTATAGATATAAAATATAATATATATAAAATTCTCATCTATATATATATATATATACACTTATATATATAATCTAGGGCAATGGCAATAATCTAGGGCTTGACTACATTCCACCTGATGGTAAGAGGAATGTAGAAAAAGTCTTAAAATTTAAGACATTTTAAATATATTCATAAATAGAATTGAGAGATATTGTAGGTTATATAATGTTCCTCAGATAAAATCTAAAATCACATAACACCATACATTTTCTTACTTTCATTTATATTTTGTGGTTTGGTTATTAATACGGTTATTGAGGGTGCCTGTATTACCAACTGGTGAGTTATGACACTTAATAGAAGTACTTTGTTATTACTTGATGAGATTTTAATAAGTTTCAAGTAAATATGAAAATTGAAAATTTCAATATGAAAATTTTAATCCGAATCCAAAAATATAAAAATCTTTCCAATTAAAAACTATATGTAATTATAATCGACAAGTATTTATTGATCAACAGTTCAATAGCAATGAGAGTTGTAAGAATCATAAAAATCTATACAAAAGACATCAACGCACTCAATAGTAGATGTTACCTAATGCATTCGTAATGTTTTGCTCTTTTGTAAGAGATAATTAAAGTTCAGGACATACTGCAAATGATAAAATAACTAACCTTATCTTAGCTAAATCTACTTTGGGATCTCGTTTTAATATTAATGACGCTCGGAGAATAGACAAAATAAAATTGAATTTAGGTTCTCTTCTATAAAATTCGTTAAAATCGTGATTGATTCTATTCCTAATACCCTGTTGTTAAAATATATTTTTAATTTAAAAAAACCTTAATTTTTATGTTATTAATTAGCTCGCTTGTTTATACGCAGACTAAGGTACCTCAGTAAGTAAATGTAAAATAATTCATCTGTCGGTGTGACTTAAGAGACTGCACGAGTATTCTGAAATTTAATAATAAATATAAACCCTATTTGATAAAACGCTATAATTCTAGCAAACAACCATGAGACTAATAAAATTTGAAGTCTGTAGAAGCTGATGAATGTTGATGTTATTGTGAAACTTGTTACAGTCAACAACAAGATGAACGATATTCTGTTTCTGGTACTTATCTCTACAAGTTTGTAATTTATTAATAACACAGATCCGTTATCAATAAACATGTAAGTAATTTTTTTTCAATATTACGACAATAATATGGTCAAAGAAGTCGTTTAAAATACTTTTGTACATTATGAAGAGAATTTATTAAGAGTATTCTGTAAACAACCGTTTTAATAAATATCATAAAATATTGTTATAAATATTATTGTTATAAAATATTGTTATAAAATATTGTTGTCCAGGAAGTGCCGATAATATCTCAGAGTAACAAAGAATCACGCTATTAATTACTCAACAATAATAATAAATAGGGTCCAAAAAAGCCTTGAGAAGAGTTCATACATCGTCTATATACTCAGGAGTCAGGCTGTTATATCATACATCGATGTTTGATAGATTGATTATGGAGAGAATTACTCAATTTGTAACATATTCACAATATGTTTTATGACTCCTAATTATTGCATTACATTATTGTGAAATTATATTTAGCAATTTAAACGATAACTTCTTTGCTAAAGCATAATTAACCTACCGTAAGTCGAAGGCCTTCTTTCAATTTAGGTCATTAAAAACTTGTCCTCTTGCCTACAAGAACCCTTGTTCATTGCTTACAGGAGCCGAGTGCTGTCTCTGCACGTCGCCGACGCGACGGAACAATTGTTCATTGCTTACAGGAGCCGAGTGCTGGCTCTGCACGTCGCCGACGGAACAATTGTTCATTGCTTACAGGAGCCGAGTGCTGTCTCTGCACGTCGCCGACGCGACGGAACAATTGTTCATTGCTTACAGGAGCCGAGTGCTGGCTCTGCACGTCGCCGACGGAACAATTGTTCATTGCTTACAGGAGCCGAGTGCTGTCTCTGCACGTCGCCGACGCGACGGAACAATTGTTCATTGCTTACAGGAGCCGAGTGCTGGCTCTGCACGTCGCCGACGGAACAATTGTTCATTGCTTACAGGAGCCGAGTGCTGTCTCTGCACGTCGCCGACGCGACGGAACAATTGTTCATTGCTTACAGGAGCCGAGTGCTGGCTCTGCACGTCGCCGACGGAACAATTGTTCATTGCTTACAGGAGCCGAGTGCTGTCTCTGCACGTCGCCGACGGAACAATTGTTCATTGCTTACAGGAGCCGAGTGCTGTCTCTGCACGTCGTCGACGGAACTCTTGTTCATCGCTTACAGGAGCCGAGTGCTGTCTCTGCAGGTAGGTCGCCTGCGGAACTCTTGTGCCATCCTCATATTTTTTCCTACTGGCATATGGCAAAAGTTTTTCATAACCGGCCACCATCGCGACAGACCATCCGGTTCAGGTAAGTAGTGAAGGATGGTATTAACTTATATTCTTTCACCAAGCGTTTATACCACCGCGCCGTCGCGCGGTTGGGTATGGGCGGTCCTATTCTATGCTGACCTAATGAAACTAAAAATGTACATATTTTAGTCAGGAGGAGGTAGGGGACAAAGGCGGTAGCAGCAGTTAGTAGTCCTATATCAATGTAAATGTCATTTAAATAAAATTTTATTCAAAACAAGACCACGCTGCACATTTCGTCAATACATAATATCAATCTAAATATATTATATTAGTTTCAGAAAAATTAATAAAATGTTTTTTAAAGACTAGCACAATAAAAAAAATGTTCTAAATACGAACGAACGTCTGTTCCTTATAGCGCGCCGGTGTTGTGTGTTTTGGCGCGCACTTTCATATTCTAATCTTCTATTACATATGCGTTTCCGTTATTTGTTTGCTTAAATACTTCGTTCGGTGCGAATTGGTTCAATATAACTATTAATATTCAACATTACATGTGAAGAGCAAAAAGTGAACTAAATATAAGTAATATTAGGTATTACATATTATATTGTTCGTACATTGTTTTTTTAGGACTTTGTTAATTAATTATCACTTATCTGATAATGAGATGTAGGTATATTTTGTAAGTGCATAAAATTATTAGAAAGGATTTGTTAGAAAATAAAAATTATTAAAATTATTCATGGATTATAAAAGTGACTGTTCTAATTCTGAATTAGGTGGTTATGTTGTAATCACGTGAGATGTTGTCGAGTAACGTATTAAAATAGTACGGTTTTATTAGCAAGTAGCAACGCAGTACAAGGGCTTAGAGACAAATATTTTTAAGTAATTCCAATGCTGTTTAATACATCTGTCAAACTGCCGGCGCTACTCCAATGAGTGTATTTTTAATGTTTGGACACATATTATTAAATATTTATTAAATGTGGATCAGTGGGACAATTACCTCACAAGCATCTCCGGACACAAGCCGCGCGGTCAAAGGTCAACGTTACAACATTCGTTACAAGAGTCAACTTACTTTTTGGTAAACGTAACAAGATAATATTTGATAATAGTTGTAAGAAAGTATTTCAAACAAAAACACCACTGAAACTACTACTTTTTATTTGTTTAAACCTTTAATGATGAATTGAAAGGAAATCTTGGTTCTTGCTATATATATAAAGAAAAATTGTCTTTAAATAGGTTTAATATTATTTAATGTTTTGTTAAATCTTTGTTATTTCTAAAGACTTTATTTAATAAATATGAGACCTGACAAATACTGTCTTATAATAAACATGTGTTTTTTACAAGAAAAATTGTCTTTAAATAGGTTCAATGTAATTTAATGTTTTGTTAAATCTTTGTTATTTATAAAGATTAAATACAATCTTTGTAAATAAATAATTTAATTTGATTAAATACAATCAATATGAGACCTGACTAATACTGTCTTATAATAAACAGGTGTTTTTTTTTTGTGTATGGTACTCTCTAACGGTACTGACACTAAAATATTTATACATAGGTATAATAAAATTGACACTGATCGATTTCTGTACATGAAAAATAATAAAAAAAAACATAATGGGGAGTTTTTATAAGAGCAAGAGAACCCAACATAATGGTTTTCAATTTTGTCTGTTTGTCTGTATGTCTTTAGTTTGTGTCTTAGAAACGGCTTAACTAATTTTATTGCGGTTTTCAGAAATATATGTAACAGTCTTCACTTAACATTTTATATTTATTTCATTTGAATCGGTTAAGAAATAAAAAAGTTATATCAATGTATGTAGAAAAAGTTATATCAACATTGAAAATATAAAAAAACATATAGCCAGAATGTAAAGGGATTTTTACCAGAATCCATTTCTATCATTTTTGATATTTTTATCTGTTTATCTGTTTCTCTTTTAGTTGTGTAAGCAACACGACAAATAATATATGGCTAACATTTCGTACTCTTCACTCTATAAAAAGATAGGTATATGTATTTAAAGTGTTCCAGAAGTTTATCTTTATACATATAATAAAACTGTAACTGATCTATGTCTGTACTTGGAATTAAAAAAAATCATAATGGGGGATTCATATTTGCAATTACTTATATAGTATGAGAACCCAAAACAATGTTTTTTTCCTTTCGTCTGTATGCTAATCTCAGAAAGGGATAAAGTAGGTTCATAAACAATTAATTATTGTTTCCTTTCTATTTAGGAATGACTGAATTTAACTAAATTAGTATTTTTAAGTATAAAATAGTTAATTCATATTTATATGGTTTATTTTATGACAGTTGTATGTTTTGAAGGATTCGTTTGTTATTGTTTTTTTTCAAAATCCGAACTAAGTTCAATTTGATATTTGTTTAGATCAAAGCTAACAATTATTAAAAACAGAGTTCTATCAGTAGACGGACTATCATGGAAAATGACGTGAAGAGAAACATCAAACATATAATTATGATTATCGGATATCAAACTTGACTTACGCACACAATATTATATTTGCTTATCAAAAAATACATTTTACAAACACTAAAAACACAATGTCGGGAAAGTTCACGCAACGGTAAGACGAATATGTATAAAGTATTTTAATCATTTTTGGAAATATAAAATTTTATATATGTTATGAGATGTATAAATAAAAGATATGATCAACGTATAAAGTTAATTCAAATCCAGGACGTTCATGAATGAAGCACGATTCTTCGTTTCATTAAATTGGAAGGGTGCAGATGGTCCCTCCCGTGTCTGTTGCCTTGACGCTGCAGCAGCTAGGTCGTGGGTTACGTCACGACGGCCCCTCCAAACGTATGCCGGGCGGCGGGAGCCCACCTAGCGCCAGTGCTCTCTGATTCGTCATGTTCGCCACACGTCCGCTTACGCTACTCGCGGCGCTGCTCGCCGTTCACTTCATCGCAGAGGCGTATGCCGCACCCCAGGAAGTGGTGCGCACGCGCAGGCAGCTCGCCGACGACAACACCCTTCAGCCCCTCGATGTAAGTCTCGTTTCATTTAAATTCATGCTATCTGACATACTATTGCCATCTCATATTGTTCAGATATCACTTTCCTCGATAAATTGTGTCACATTGATTATAAGCTTTTTATTATAATTATAATACCTTTTTATACATATATATATAAGGCAGTAGGGGTTACAATATTTTAAATAAAACACTTCTATAATAAATGAGTACAATTGAGGTCAACTATCAACGATCAAGTTTGATTAATTAATGCGTTAATCAGAGAATGTTAAATTTACTTTCTGGTTTTGATTTGTTTAATGATGTAACCGCTTAGATTACTTGCATTCATTGCATTGTCGATGTTTCATTAAACATCGCTTAGCATGTCATTAACTCAGCAATTCAAATATTCTGTACTTTTAAAATTCGATTGACAATCGCGGCTTGTAACTTATTATTATCATACAAATAGTAGGTATAAAATTTTAAATTTATTTGCTACGGTTCGAGAATCAACCGAAATAATGACAATTATATAGGTATTACTGCAGATGGTAAGGTGTTATATAATTTTTACACGCAGTTACCATATTAAGTGCTTTTTATATAATACAACTTATTAAACTCTTATCTATATATGTAAAAAAGGTATAATAATGAGTGTAATTGCTTTTAATAATGTTGTTTATATACAGGGAATTGTAATGTCTTTGTTGCCGAGTGAACTCAACATTTACAACACTAGAGAGCTTCTCAACATTCAGATATATAAAAATGCACTCGCTCAATTACATCTCTCTGTTAAACACGACGCTGTCAAAGAATAAGCTGTGTTATGCTGTGAACTAAACGCAACCGACCGATCCCCGATCGTTGCTTAAGAAGTAAGAAGTATGTTAAATAATAATGTATCGTCATACGCGTTGCTGCATTTAAATACTATTACCAATGTCAGCGATCGATCCGTGCGTTTCTTTTATATAAGGCCGACACCTCCTGTCTCGCAACTAAACCACTAATTTGCTGCTAAAAGTTCACAAGTATCATTTTTTTAGTATCGACTGTTTCATCATCATATCATCATCATCATCATATGTCACAATCTCGTCTCTGTGACGTGACGTCGTCTAGTGGGGTACACAGTACACTGGCAATCGACTCGCGCGCTACTTTCTTACTAATTTCAAGGTTCTTCGTTTACCAAAACAACACTCAAGACATATGTAAATATTATAAACGTGATCATATAAAAAAAAACATTCTAGTACATTATAAAACAACCTACACACCTTCATCACATACGTTACGTACCAATCTTAACTTTTTGCCCAATTATTTGTCAAACTTCTTAATAAAAAGACCGCTGGCATTAAAAAAAATTTTGCTTCGTTCAGGTTTAGGAACTGAAATAATAATTAATATTTAACAGGAACACTCTCCGTTAACAAAAGGATAAATAATAATAAGGTGTAATTTATATATAGTAAATATTAAAGTTTTTATTTTAGCAATTGTAAAAGTACTTTAGACCGTTTCTGATCCCATTTAAGTTAAATTGCTTATATAAGAAAATGACAGTATGAGTACAGTCAAGGTGAACCTAAAACGTGTGTGTGACACTTCCGTAGTCATAACAACTTACTTGATGTATTCATTTTGAACTATATATATTTTTTTTATTAGTAAAACTTTCAGAAACAAGAAGTCGTACATATAATTATAATAAAGTCAACAGTAGGGAACTAATATACACAATTTTATCTGGAATAGTAAATATTAACAACAAGAGTAATCAATCACACTATCATCGTAACCACTTCTTTTAATATGGATATTTTTAAATGCAATAGTTTACATTTTGTTAGTTTAGACATAATTAATAATTCATCATAACAACTGAACTATATATATCTTGAAATTTTTAGGATAATATTCAATAAACTTAAACTTATACCCCATAAACTTACGATAGTATATCGACCCAAAAGGAGTGAAATGGCAGGACTGATATTGTTTTAAGTCTTCATTAATTTATAGTTACATAAGATTACATAAGAATAGTTTGTGGATGTTGGTAGTCAACCAAAATTAAGCGACATTATTTAATTCCATCTCTGATGTATCTCTAACCGACGACTACTATTTATAATTATCTATCTATACCGGAGAAATGCAGGCGTCCCATACTTAGTATTCACCAGAGTGTTGTAATATCGAAGATGAACAATAAATAGCTATCATTGTTACTTGTTGAGTAAACGTGTGAGTATTTACCATGGAGACAATGGAAAGTGAAGGTAGGGGAGGGGAGGGGGTCTCCGAGCACACGGTCTCCGTTCCCGTCTCCCGCACCCCGCACCCCGCACCCCGCCACTTCGACCCCGCAATGCCTCACTCCGAACTAATAATGTGCTTATGAAAGTGCATTGAAAGATTTTGCAGCGGTTCTTGTGAACTCGTTGTTGCGTAAGGTCTGTGAACTGATCTGTAACTTACTGATACTCAATAGCTCAACGCTACTTAATGTGTAATGTTACTTATATCTTTTTTTAATGTCAGTATAAACTAATGACATAAATAACATCAATTAATGAATTGCTTAAAGAAATTAAACTAGCATCTTAACAGTCAGTTATTTTTATTGTTTTCCCTGATAGCTCTAAAAATAAAATACTACGTAAAACATTAAATTATTCTTTAATACCAATTGTATTTTTGTAATTTTTTTTGTAATTTGTAATTTTACCAATTTGTAATTTTTAATTTTCAATTTCAATCTGTAATTTTACCAATTTTAAAAAGGAATTAACAAAATTACTCTTTATTAATGTTCAGAATACTACAAAATAATTACCGAGAACTTTGATATAATGGTCTTTAACTATTATTATGAAAGGCAGAAGCGATAAGACATGTACTTAGTAAGCAACATGTCCAAAAACAAATTATCTTAAATAATAACATTGAATTAGAGATTATCTTAAGAAAATGTTTTACAGAACTTTTAAATGAAATTATAATTATTTAACAGTACCGAGTATCGGGCATCTGCTGAGTTACACAAAAAAAAGAGAAAAATAATACAATATGTATGCGGAATTGATGTTTAATACTAGTAATGAGTTTTGGAGATGAGGTAAAGTTATTTTCCAAATCTTTTAAAAAACAATGTAAAATAGAAAAAAATCATCATATTAAAAATAAAATAGGAAATAGCAATAATAAAATAAAAACAACTTGGAAAATAATTAATGAGGAAACTCGAAGAGCTAAATCCCAGAGGATCGACTTTTAATTAAATATAGATAATAAAAATGCTACGTCTGACCCCGAGGTTGCTACTGCTTTTGAAACCTTTTTACTAATATGACTACAACGTTTTCTTTAAATTCTTCTACCGCTGCAGATATGGGTTTACTTAGAGAGAATGTAGATCAATGTGTTAGTAGTAATAATTTTAAAAAAGTGAATGCTCAAGAAATAATCAAAGTATTTAGATTAATTAGCGTTAAAAAGACTAGTGATCTTTGGGGGTTTTCTGTTGACATACTTAAGTCCATATTTGACATTGTAGCGCCAGACTTAGCATTAATATTGAATAATTGTTTAGGAAGTGGTATATTTCCTGATCTAATGAAATAAAGTAAAATAACACCATTATTCAAATCTGGCTATTCATTAGATCGTAGTAACTATAGACCTATTTCAGTCTTACCCACATTTAGTAAGATTTTTGAGAAAATAATTCTTAATCAACTTGTGGCATATTTCAGTAAAAACAATCTCTTACACAAAAACCAGTTTGGTTTCACTGCCGGTCGCTCTACAACAGATGCTGGTGTTGAGCTATTACTAAACGTATTTGAAGCCTGGGGAGGATCACAGGCTGCACTTGACATTTTCTGTGATCTATCTAATGTGTTCGACTGCGTTTAACATGAAATCCTTATAAAAAGTTAGAACATTATTGAGTTAAAAATAAGTTCCTAGATTTGATTAGTTCATATCTTAATGATAGAATTCAAAAAGTTGATGTAATGGAAAACGTTCCATTGGTTCTTTGGTAAAAATAGGTGTGCCACCGGGCTATATCTTAGGGCCTTTCTTGTTCCTCATTTACATAAATGACTTACCTCACCTGATGATACTTCTCTTACTTTTAAAGTTAATAGACGGCAATCTGTTATTGAAGATGTAAACAATGTTCTCTCAGATGTTGTACAATGGTTTAACGCCAATAATTTGTTGCTCATTAAAAAAAAGACGAAATGTGTCAAATTTAGTTTACTAAATGTTAAAAATGTTAGAACCAATGTACAATTAAATGATGAGGAATTGGATTTGGTCAAATCTACTACTTTCTTGGGCATTACTTTAGACGAAAAATTGCAAAGGGAGTTCCTCATATATTTGATTTGTCCAGCAGACTTAGTTCTGCTGCATACGCGGTTAATTTACTTTAGTTACTTTCATAGCATAATGTCATACGGGATACTCTTATGGGACAACGCGGCTGACATTGATACCAAATTTACATTGAAGACGAGGGCTGTTCGAGCAATATATAATGTGAGACCAAGAGACTCTTTAAGAGACAAATTTAAAGAATTTAATATTATGATTATTTATAATCAATATATTTATGAAAATTTAATTCAATTTACGTTTATAAAAATATTTCAAAGTTCAACAAAAATTGTGATTCACATAAAATTGATACAAGACATAAAAATAAACTCGCTATGCCCGGCACTAGGCTCCATAAAATAGGTAAATCCTTTAAAGGTAATTGTATATGTTTTTATAATAAGCTCCCAAATGAAGCCTTAAGCTTATCACACAGATTCCTTAGAAGTCACTACTTGCGGTAGTGTCGTGAGTCGGGTTGCCTTCCTCCCTCAAATATGTTATGCTTGGCTCTTGTGTTATGCTCGTGAATGGGTGCTGCTTGCGCTGACTGATTGTGTGGCAGGCCGCAGATTTTTTGTTTTACTATAATTGTTATTGCATTTTCGTTGCCTGAAATCATTAAGCTTCATTTCTGATTGATTGCGACGGTTCTAGTTGTTCCAAAATTGCATTTAATATTGACGTTTGTGAAACAGAACACTCAATAACAAAAAAATATATCCCGCTGAGTTTGTTGTGTGATTCTTCTCAGACCAGGACGCATTTGGAACCCTCATAGCTTTAACACTAAGATGGAAAGTGCTTTTACAGAAGGGCTTATTACGATAAATTTGGTATCGAAATAGGCCCTCCTGACACTTCCATGTTGACGTACACAAGTGATCACTGATTTTGATTCTAAGTGGAAAAGATATAAATAATTAAATAAATTAGTCTACCGCCCCGTTGGTCGAGTGGTTAGCGCAGACGCCTAACGTATAGCGACGCAATGGGGCCCGGATTCGATACCCGACAGGGACAGGCATGTATGTGATGAACACATGTGTCTGTATTTCTGGGTTTGGAGTTTATTAAATATATTCTCAGTATTTATAATGTTTATTTCTATGTATTTGTATCGTTGTCTGACACCCTTAACACAAGCAAGTAATTTGCTTACTTAGGGGTTAGATCAATGAGTGTAACTTGTCTTGTATTATTATTATTATTATTATTATTATTATTATTATTATTATTGTTATTTTCTTTTTCTCAGCTCTTTGGCTGGTTTTAACTGCATTTACGGGCCTAAACCAAGTAAATGTAGACATATTGTGTATTATGTTGGTGTGTGGTTGTGTACGTGTTGTGTAGGTGTATTCGAGGGTTCAGTTTCCTCTATTTGTAGGAACTTTCTCACAATTCTGCATGTGTTTAGTATGGCAGCTTTTTGAATGTTGATGTATATATTGTCTCTCAGATCTATTAGTTTGATGCTATGATGAAGATGTTTCGGAATAACTCCAGTAGTGGATACGACAATCGGCACTATGTATACTTTTTCTAGTCTCCAAATTCGTATTACTTTGTCTTTCAAATCTGTATACTTATTTACTTTTTCGGTTATGGTCTTCTGTAAATTGTGGGTATTGGGGACTGCAATATCTATCAGGTACGTGGTTTTATTTATTTTATCATGCAACGTAATGTCTGGTCTGTTATAGTGGATGGTCCTATCGGTAAGTATAGCTCGATCGTAGTATAATTTATGTGAGTCATTCTCTAAAACAGTTTGTGGCTTATAGTTGTAATATGGGGTGTTACTGTTTTCTATGAGATTGTGTTTATGTGCTAAAATTTGGTGTATGATGTTGGCTATTTGATTATGTCTGTGTGTATAGTCTGTCTGTGTGAGTGTTGTACATGCTCCGGTTATATGTTGTATGGTCTCTGATTGTGTGTGGCATTTGCGGAATTTATCATTTGTAACTGAGGGGTCCTTAATTATGTATTTCCGGTAGTTCTTTGTATTTATTACTTGGTCTTGTATGGCTATTATCAATCCTTCTGTTTCTGGAAATAAGTTACCTATCTTAAGCCACTTATTTGAAGCTATTGAGTCTATGTGGGTTTGCTCTAGATCATGTGGGTGTCGTCCATGAAGTGTTTTTCTATTCCATTTTTCTATTTTGAGTACTTGTGGATCTTTACTATTAGGGTTTTGCGTGTTTAGGGGTTCATTTAAGTTAAGTGGAGTGTAATTGTGATCATTTTCAGTTATGGCTTTATGTATGTTGCTGGCTTGACATTTCATGTGAAAAAATGTCTTCAGACTGCAAATTTGTTTTTGCCAAAGATGCTGTAAATCAATAATTCCTCGGCCTCCGTACTGTCTTTTTATAGTGAGTCTTTCTATTGCAGATTTAGGGTGTAGATTATTGTGTTTAGTTAATGTAGTGCGTGTTGTTCTTTTTATTCGTTCTATATCAGTTTTAGTCCATTTTATTATGCCAAATGAATAAGTTAAAATCGGAATGGCATAAGTATTAATTGCTTTTGTAAGATTTTTTCCTGAAAGTTGGGCTTTGCAGATGGAATTAATTCGGTTTTTGTATTCTTTAGTCAGTGTCTCTTTTATTGTTCCATGATCTAATCCTTTTGATTGTTTATATCCTAAATACTTATAGAAATCCGTTGTTTCCATCGCTGTTATATCATTAGTCTCATCTATCGTATAGTTGTTGGGTGGTATCTTGCCTTTTATTATATGTAATGTTTTGCACTTCTCTAAACCAAATTCCATATTCATGTCTTTGCTAAATGCTGTAGTTGTGTCCACCAGTTTTTTCATTTCATATTATTATTATTATTATTATTACGTTTATAGTTACTAACATAGAGATTAAATTATAATTAAATAGGGTCGGCTCGAGAGGTAGGCGTCCTCGGCACGAGGCTCTGAAGTGTTCGTCAGTATTGCCTATAAATAATTATGCAATGTTTATTTTGTATTAGTATTAAATCACTAAATTATAACTAAGGTACATTTATTATATTTTTAAATTGTGAGCTAAATAATACTTCATAACAGACTTTGTGGGTGTATAAATTGCTGAGAGTTCTAAGCAACTAGTACAACTTTTCAATATTTTTTTTGTATAACTTCTACATTAAATTTGAAATTTTTACGTTTATATTTGAAAGTTTGTTTTGCTATAAATAAGTTAATAAGTAAACGAGTATAACCTTGCGTCTCTTGCAACATTGTTATACGGGGTTCATTGCAGTAAAACTGACAGCAACATGCGTGCACGCCGTTCGTCCCGCACACGAAGCAGTTGGCGGCTTTACGAATACTTGCGCAAGTTAAAACTACACGCCACTGACCTCGCTGTGGCTGAAATACCTTTCCAGACCTGTGTTTAAGTCTGCCATAATCATATAATATGTATATCACCGACAGATGAATTGCGTGTTGGACCTTCAAACAATAATGAATGCGAATTGCGTACCCAATTGGTTTAGTTGGCGACATACTAAGTAGTTTAAAGCCGCTAATCGTAATGTAAGACTTAAAGGTATAAAAACTTTTGTTTAATATTAAAAATAAAAGTAATATCGTTTCAAGGTATTACTATTTTTTTACATTTTAATACAAATGAAATAAACTAACGAAGCATACAGCTTGGTGGTGGAATTGTTATATGTGGTGTGGTGGTTTTAATGGTGATGTGTAGAATGTGATGTGTATTGTAGCACAGTAGGAGTGACAGGTGTATGTGTGTGTGTGCAGGACGAGAATGGAGACGAGCAGGCTCGTGAGAAGCGCAAGCTCGAAGGCATCACGCAAGCTAAGTTCGGCATCAAGAACGCCGTGCTCGGCTTCGTGTTCGGAGTGAGTATTATTGTCTAGTAATCGGTACTGATTGGGTTTTTAGCAGGAAAAAGTTTTAATGATCCTGTCTTTTGTAGAAAATCAACTCACTGATCGATTCGAAAACACGGTTGGTCGAGACTTTGGATCGCCAGAATATTGAGTTGAATAAGCAGTATGGCATTGAAGCTCCCAAAGGCGGTGGTCTAAGCTCACTGAGCGGGATCGTAGGGCAGGTGATCGGGCCCAAATTGCAGTTCTTGGGACCCAAGATCCAGGCAGTTTCCGGTCTTTTTGGCGCATCATCGGGCGGTAGCGGCAGCTCAGGTGGGGGCTCCGGTTTGGGCTCCATCCTCTCGCTCGTCACCTCTTTATCTGGTTCCTCCTCTGGCGGTGCGGCAGCTGGTGGTACTGTCGAGACCGTTGACTCTGATGAGGACGACGCGTGATCGATTCTTCCCCTACTTTGCCTTCCCTGCTGCTGCGCAACTTGCCACGCCACTCATATCTTAGTCTTATCCTTGCCTACTTTTTGTTCGTGGCCTTAATTAATAGTATTAAATTTGGATGGCACGTCGTGAAGCACAGATAAGTAAGATCACAATGTACAGTCCCAGTTGCGCCTGCGCTTTATTTCCGCGCTTACGGCGCTTTGTATTTATATGTAAATAGATTAAGGTGAGTGTTGGTCGTTTTATTAATATAATATTTTTTAGACATAAATTTGTTTTTCTGCACTGTACCTTACGTTTGAGTGCTCCGCATTTGATTATATCCTATTCTATTTTGACGACAATAAATGTCTAGGAGAGCAGTTTTGAACAAAAATCAAAGCGGTGTGCAAAAGCAGTACCTACCAGATGATAATTATTTATTTAGATTGAATGATATGTGATGTTTATATCGCTAAATAAACGACTACTTTATATACTATATATATAGTATAGATATATATATACATATATATAAATAGAGTAGTATAGATATGTATAGATAGATATATATATATATATATATATATATATATATATATATATATATATATATATATATATATATATATAGTATGTAAAGTTGTCATGAAGTGCATGTTTGTACATAATAGTCAATGTTCTTGTCGTAGTGTAGTGTGGAGGCTGTTGTCACTAACCAGATTCATTCGACCACATCGAGAACAATATTTATTACTAAACTCATCTGTACACAAAAGTGCAATTGTTCATAAAAAAATACACTTTACTAAAATTAAATTAAGATTTTTTTAGTCTTTTTAAAATTAAAAAAAAAAGGTACTAAAAATGTACTCATTCAAAACTGTTAGTGTTTAACAGGAACCGAATATTAAATAATTATATTATCTGTATTCACCTCAAAATTTATTAAAACTTATATTAATAAGTAAAAGAAGTATCGCATATTTTGCGATCGGAGATATAATAAAGATACCTGAGATAGATAAGATTGGACTTATTTATATGGAGAAGGAGGGAAGAAAGTTACAAATGAAAGGTAGGTAAAAATATTTTGAAACATTATTTTCTCATATTAAATGTACATGTCAAATCTATACTTCTATACTAATATTATAAAGAGGAAAGGTTTGATTATTTTTTTGTTTGTTTGAAATGAATAGGCTCCGAAACTACTGAACCGATTTCAAAAATTCTTTCACCGTTGGCAAGCTACACTATTCCCGAGTGACAAAGGCTGTGGCTAGGCTCATTATAAATTATTTTCTATGCTGTATGGTATTTTTCTGTTGTTTTTTTTTTGTTTATTCTTCTAAAGTTTATTTATTAAATGCTAATGCAATTATGCATAATCAATATCTAGTTAATCATATGAATTGTTTTAATTATTAATCTCAAATATATAATAAGACAGTAAAAATCGAGTGTTACAGACACTCGATTTTTACTGTCCTACCACCAATTTAAAACGAGTAACAGAAACTAAAAAATAAATCTTGGAATTTTTGTCTCTCTGTCTGACTGTCTAGTACGTTATAACGTCGAAACTACTTAACGGATATGGACGCGGTTTTTACAAGTGGATTATGTGTAATCTGGAGCGTAAAACTTTGTTTCGTTAAAATCAGTTAAGGGTAAAAGAAGTTATGGTCAATTTAAAATTTTCTTCAAGCACTGTTTCCAAACTTTTAAACAGAATTGAATGCGGTTTACATGAACGTATTTAATTAAGATAAAGCTAGAATTTCTACTTTGTTTTATCTGAATTGTAAAATAATTCAACAAATTGAATATTAGCATTTTAAATTTAGTCACATAAAATATCAGTAGATCGCGCTGACTTTTTTTAACACGCTTTTATTAGCTTGGGTTGTATGTATGTATGTATGTCTGAATGTAACGGAATCTTCGAGCTTAATTTTCACCAGGTTCCAGCGATCCAATTTAATTGAAACTTTGCACACGTATCAAGGACCAATGACAATGCAATAATTTAATCAATTCGTCCTGTTATCCTTGCCAGAATCCTCAGGATAAGCGAATTTCAAGTAAAAAGAGACAAACATATCTCCGTAGCGTGCGCCTTGCACATGCGAAAGAATGAGATAGAATATATGAAGCAGCATATCGTATTCTCGGAGTCTCCTTTTTGTGCGATGATACAATATACAAAAACAGCAACCAAAACTAACACGCTTTATAATTAGTATTTTTATAATTATTTAATAAAATGATATATATTATATTTTTCATATAAAATTTTATTTCATTCTATTATATAATAAAAAAATATATGAAAAATATGTCGAATTTGATACAGAAGTATAAAAACCATAAAATAAGTATAGTTAAAAAAACTAAAAAACACGCTTTGAAAATGAATCGAACTAAAAAGCAAAAATAATTCGTAATATGAGAATAATGGGCAAAATATAATAAAATTATTGCGGAAAAAAGCGTTGGGCGCTTCGTGCTATTACTTTTGTTCACAACTCGCTTTGATTATGTTTTCGCATTTGGTATAGCAATTTGAAATTCTACAAAGAAATTCTTAAATTGACTATGTCTCAAAAACATAATATTTCGAATCCATATGCTTTAATACGTATATCTGAATAATGTCCGGGTCGTGTGTGTGTGATGTGGATGTATGTTATTATTTTCAGTTTGATATCGTAGCAATGCCTATATATATAAAATTTCCACGGGAATAGGATACTATAGAATTAACTATAAGTCTATTATAGGTCTGGATAATTGTAGTTTCCACAGATTACGCGAAAAGCGGCCTACAAGCGGGCGGAGCCGCGGGCAACAGCTAGTATAAAATAATTTGAACAAATGTAGGGATTGTCGCTTGAGTTATTCAATAAAATAATGTATTATTTCGTTAAAAATTTACTAAAGCGTTGAAATGTTAATGAATAATTCAATAATAATAATATATAATAATAAATCAATAACAATGGTCCAATTTTTTTGCCACTAGACGATCTCTTTCTAATAAATATTTCAATTACACGACGCTTTACCTTGCAGAAACACTTACAAGTGTAGCCCTGATTAAAAAAGATAATTAAAAAGGATTGAAAAAGCACACCTTTTAAAACATATTTGATACTCTTCCATACTCTGAATTTCCCGAAGAATTGAGATCAAATTAGAAATGAATGGTTTTTGATTCTCCATCATATCCCAAAAACATTATTATCATTTTAGGGTTGAAAAAGATAGAAAAGGATTCAATATTTGTTGGTCTAACTTTTCCTTTTTGATTCTAATGTTGCATTTTCGGTTTTCGCGGAGAATTGAAAAAAATAAAAAAGAATTAAAAAGTTTTATGACTTTTGATTCTTGTTTCCTCGGAGTATTCGGAAGAATAAAGGAGGATCAAAAATTTCTACACATGATTTCTTTTTAATACTCTTTAATTCTTTACGGTGAATTCGAAAGTATTAAAATTTTTTACATATATATGTTTTTTAATACTCTTTTATTCCCCACGGAGAATTAATAAAGAAACATTTGATTTTTAACTCTTTTTAATTATTTTTTTTTGACCAGGGGGGTAAATATTGTCTTATTTTTCTACATAAAATATAAAAAAAGATACCTTTTCGTGATAATATTTCTAAAATAAATTTAAATTCTAAGATTATTATAAAATAAATTAAAAAGTTAGTTCTTCGTGAATGTTTACTTTAATTTTATTATCTGATATTATTGCTGTGCCGTACCTACTTATTTAGTCATTGTGTATATTATAATAATTGTAAATAGTACATTAATTCATATTAATTAGTTATACCGGGTTATTTGTAATTAATTGGCCACCTCTTGCAGGCAACCTCTCTACATAAATTCCAACAACATTAGTTCTACCACTTTTTAGAAACTCTGATAAATAACCTAAAACTAACGAAATAGAAAAAAAATTGCCGCCTTGGTTATTTATTACTCTGCATTTTGTAAGATGTCCAAAGTATAGGTCGCGACAGTCTAGCGCTGATCGAAATTTCTAAGGTACCAGTTACTACGCACCTAATGCTATTATAACTTAAATATTTTTATTTTATTTCAATCGTATTGTGTATTAAAATTTAAATTTATGATGTAAACATTTACAAATTACATCTTAAATTTATATCTCGCATCAAAAGACCACACCTACAAATCAACTGTTCACCAACTCGTCTTACCACACCAAGCAATCACTCGCACCATCTCGGTGTACTCGATATTTGTGTAATGATACGGCATCACAGTCGTGTTTTCACTAATCGAAATTCGGATACGCGGCAACCGGGGCCAGCGACGCGCGCGGCGCATGCGTTTATAGTCGACCGTGACAAACGACTGAGGTCAAGTTCAATTTTCAAACGAGCATCGCCGCCGCTGCGACACTCCTCCCCCCGCGCCCCAATGCACGCAGAATGCGTTTCCTCCCTATGCTCAAGGTTAATGCCAGTTCAGAGGCAGTAAATAAATTTTGTATCGGAAAAACTATTTTTTTTAAATTATTAATTTTAAAAAGTCGTAAAATAAATGTTGTTGGGGTTGATGTAGAGAGGCTGCCTGCAAGCGGTAATCAACTAATTACAAATAACCCTGTATTACTTTATAATAATATACTATTGTGTATATATGTATATGTGTGTGTATGCTACGTGTAGTGAACATAATAGGTGATCAATCTGCTAAGTTTAATCATATTTTATATAGTATTCTTAATCTTATTTATTTTTTTAGTCAGTAGAATTTTGAAAGTGGCATTATATTCTTACTATAAGTTACGCACGCGTAGCGCCTTCTCACCACCTAGTCGAGTCTAAATATTACACTCCCTTAACTGCCTATTACGTTTATCAATGGAATCAGAACTCAATTATATTGATTCCTTTACAAGCATACAATATTACTATTCTAAACAATCAACAGCAAAAAAAAAAAAACAATATTATAAGACATTTTAAACCTATCGTGGACATATGAAGAAAACTAAATTATTTTAATTAATTATTACTCATTATACTCACGACATACAAACAATTAAAACTCGTCGCGGTCTAGTTGCACCTTGTTCAAGTATTGATAGCATAACAAACACTGCATGATGAGTAGAATGCAGTACAAGTGGCGGCAGCGCCACGTACCAACTGGGACTGACTTGTCGACGGGTGCGACCTATGTACCTGACTAATAAATTATTGTGGTTACAAATTTTTGTTTCTTTATTTTTATAGGAGTCGGATACAAGGCTGGAAGTTAGAAAATTTATCTACAATATTTGTATACTTATGAAATTAGCAAATAGTCAAATATTGACGTAGTTTGACCATTATTTGAAAGAATTTAGAAATGGCCAATAAATGAAGTTAACAGACAAAATATATAATAATATTGAATATATTATAATTATATTTATAATAGATTTAATTGAGTAAAATAAAATTAAAATATTAATATATTTAACATAATAAAAATATGAATATTAGGTGACTGTATAATTGTGTCGATATTTAAAAAAAAGTTAACAGAGGTACTCTGCACACTGCTTATTACTACACCTAAAACATAAATACTTACTCATTATTCTTCATACCCATCACTACACCTAAAACATAAAACATCTAACTGGATCAAGTGGCGAGACCGGAGGCGAAAGGTGCTACTCTGTGTGTTCGTTTGATATTAATTGTCTTCGTATGGCGCAGCGTGGCGCTACGTGGAACCTCCCGGCACTAGGTACGGCGCTCAAAAATACGCCCCTCACTCCCACGGCACCCGCCTCGGACTGGTCGAATCGACTCCGCAAACATCCACCCTCGTCACGGCAACTCCAAATGTCATTGCATACACAGTCCAACCCGAAATCAACGCCAGCTACTCGGGGCACCACGGCTACACGGGGCAGCCAGAAGGCTACATCCACGAGCGCCAGTATGCAAGGGCAGCGGGCATTAAGAGTGGGGGCACGCAGAGACGTACGTCAGGTCACGAAGCCCGACAGCGACATTCCGGTATTCGATCGCAACAAGGTCAGCTTGGACTTTCCAGGGAACCTGTTTGGACCATCCGTGTCGCTTCTAATCAGGAGCACTAAGATTATTGGCGATGTAATACAGGTAGTTAATTTTTTTGATAATCATAATAAAGAAACTATTATAACTGACAAGTTTTAACTAAGTTTGTAAATAAATTAATTGTTGTTACAGAATTCAGCAGTACGATACCAATCATTTCTAAGACTGTTTCGACCACTCTTCCGTGGTCAATTCGAAATCAAAGGGCTGGATCCTCCCACCACTACCACGACCACCACTACAATAGCACCGGTCTCGGATAACGAAGTCCGTCGATGATAACTAGTCGCAATCCTCTCAGCTATACAACAATTATAATGAACATGAGATTTGACATGACATTGAACATGAGCCACGATGAGTTTCCACCATTTTTGTTTTATCTTTGTAATCTATTAATTTCTAATTCCTGAGTTATTATCAGATTGCTGTATGTCATGTTGCCATTCTTCTTATATTTTAATGATGCATTTTGAATGGGTCAATATTTAGTTAGTTGTGTATTATTAAATTAAAATGAATTGAATTTAATAATTTAATAATTGAAATGAGTGCATATAATATTTTATTTTAATTGAAGGAATATTATACAGTTATAGAAGTGAAACAACTTTGAGCTTTACCTTAATTAAGATTAGGCTTCGAAAATAAAAATTACAAGATAAAGATATATGTTTCTTATTACCATACAACATGTAACCAAATATACTTAACCTAATAAAGTTAGCAAAAAAATTTAAATTAACTTGCCCTATTTAATTACATTACATAATCATGTTTTGAAACATAAATCATACAAATCTACCATGTAAAATTTTGACAAGTGATTGAAGGAAACAAAACGAAGTGAGTCAACAACACGTACGTCATACCAACCACACGGTACAATTAAAGTCGTGTTCCAGACTCACATAGCAACGTTCCGTTACACGTATTTTTTGCATAAAAATACATAAGTATGACAAACTTATTGTCAAAGAGGGAAGCTCCGCTATGGAAAAAAAGGAAGAGGGACGAGTCCATCTCACCCATTACATCAAGCCAGCCCCTTAAGCAGTATGCAACCTCAAAAAACAAAAGAATCAACGCATTTGACATAATGAGAGTAAGACTCATTAACAGCACACTCAACTCATTAACGGCATCAGAGAGTAAAACTTTCATCAGAGAGTAAAATCTAGGATGAGATCATCAGCCGCCATTGTGGGAAAATAGACCACCTCCCTCAATCTGCAAATAAAAAATTAAAATAGAATAAAATCAAGGCTTAAAAGTTTGCACGTACAATGTGAAATACTTATCGTTAAAAGAAAGATATTTAGAATTTACGTACGCGCTTGAAAGTATAAATTGTGACATTTTAGGACTGTCTGTAGTTAGAAAATTGGGTTGCAAGATAGAAGAATACCCGGACTATATTTTTTGTCACATCTGTAAAGCTAAAAGTTTATATGGCGTAGGATGGAAAAGTTTATATGGCGTAAGTTTGGATGGCACTGCAAAGTTAGAAACATTGGTTAGGATTTTCGAAAGAAACCTAATAGATGTCATTACCGTCCCGATAAAGACGATTACATATAGAATGCTTAATTCACCGAGACGGACAGCGATACGGTAGCTCAGTTGGTAGAGCGACGGGACGGTTTCCCAGTAGTCGCGGGTTCGAAACCCTGCCCGTATCGGTTTATTTTTTATTCTTTATTCATATAAATTTAAATAAGCTTAACATGGCTATACAAGTTTAAAATATATTTTCAAAGTATTGGTAATTGGCGACTTTAAAGCAAAATAGGGCAAGATGAAACTCTCATTATGGGAAAATATGGATTGGCCAACGAAACGAAAGAGGAAAACACCTGATAAAATATGCATACACAAACTGTCTATAATCAACACCTATTACAAAAAAAAAAACTCAATAGAAAATGTACTTGGATGTCTCCAGGCCAAAGTTTTAAAAATAAAATCGACTTTATTATGACAAACATTCCAATACTAGTAACGAATTATGAAGTCATGAACGTGATAATTTCCATCAGATCACAGACAATTCAAGCAACGTTTCAACTGAGCTCTCCAAATAAAATCAGGCACTATATCAAAACTCCTATCAAAAAGTTTTAAAAATCTCTATACACACTGCCTTAGTAGTCGCATTGACACTAACTATTTAAAAGAAATCACAAGCCTCCAGAATTACTACGACATATTTGAAGAAGCAATAACATATACCCTCAAAACCATAAACGATCGCAAAAATAATAATAAAGAGCGTTACCAGGGCCCCCCCGCCGTAAAGTTGCTGAATTGCAGATCCCACACCGAGTCGCGGAATCCAGTTTGCTTATTTAGTTATTTCATTATTAATTAATTCATTATTTAATTTGTCACTTTTGTCTCAGCTTTAGTTAGGAAAAGACGTTTCATTATAATTGTAATTTAAAAAAAAATAATAATTTTTAAAAAGACTTTTCCTGATCGTCCTGACACAACTGGCGTAGTCGGTAGGATCGCGGCACTTTCAAACTCAAGCGTACGGTTCTAATCGTAGAAACCGCGATCTATTACACAGAGCCTGTAAAGACGATTAATCTACGGGAAATTTCGGAAATATGGAGATCCTTTTTTTTTTTTTATCGTTGGAAAAATGCGTTACGCATCATCCCTGCGGCCAGGAAGGTGATGACCGAAGGGGTATGTGGGACTACCCGGCAGCATAGAAGACGCTGCCATTTTTAAGGCTACCACCTAAGAAACCAACGTTTGACCTCATCGCCTTAGTGGGGCGCCACGGGATCTTTATTTTATTTATTTATTTATTTGTATCTTTTCCACTTAGAATCATAATCAGTGATCACTTGTGTACGTCAACATGGAAATGTCAGGAGGGCCTATTACGATACTAGATTTATCGTAATAAGCCCTTCTGAAAAAGCACTTTCCATCTTAATGTTAAAGCTATGAGGGTTCCAAACGCGTCCTGGTCTGAGAAGAACCACACAACAAGCTCAGCCGGATATATATTTTGTTATTGTGATCACTGTTTCACAAACGTCAAACTTAAATGCAAATTGGAACAACTAGAACCGTCGCAATCAATCGGAAAAGTAGCCTAATGATTTCAGGCAACGAAAATTAAATAATAATAACAGAAAATATATATATATATAAATCTTCGGCCTGCCACACAACCAGTCACCGCAAACAGCACCCGTTCACGAGCATAACACAAGAGCCAGCCATGACCCCCTTCACACATATTTGAGAGAGGGAGGCAACCCGACTCCCGATGCTACCGCAAGTAGTGACTTCTAAGGAATCGGTGTGATGCAGAAGGTCGATAAAGCAAAATAATTTACAACAAAAAACAAATTGCGGAGATTACTAGCTATTCCCAATACAATACAGATTCATTCCCAGGCCATACCGTCGCGTCGTCGATGTAATCTTTTACACTATAGTAGGATTTTTTTAATAAATTATTTTTAACATATAATTTAAATTTATTTAATGATAGGCTTAAGGCTTCATTTGGGAGCTTATTATAAAAACGTATACAATTACCCTTAAAGGATGTACCTATTTTATGGACCCTAGTGCCGGGCATAGCGAGTTTATTTTTTTGTCTTGTATTAATTTTATGTAAATTACAATTTTTCTTGAACTTTGAAATATTTTTATGAACGTAAATTAAATTTTCATAAATATATTGATTGTAAACAGTCATAATATTAAATTCTTTAAATTTGTTTCTTAAAGAGTCTCTTGGTCTCATATTATATATTGCACGAACAGCCCTCTTCTGCAATTTAAATATGGTATCAATGTCAGTCGCATTGCCCCATAAGAGTATACCGTATGACGTTATGCTATGAAAGTAACTAAAGTAAACCAATCGAGCAGTTTCCATATTTCTTAATCGACGTATTTTTTTAACCGCGTATGCAGCAGAACTTAGTCTGCTTGACAAATCAAATATATGAGGACCCCATTGCAATTTTTCATCTAAAGTAATGCCCAAGAAAGTAGTAGATTTGACCAAGTCCAAATCCTCATTATTTAATTGTACATTGGTTCTAACATTTTTAACATTTGGTAAACTAAATTTGACACATTTTGTCTTTTTTTTATTAAGCAACAAATTATTGGCGTTAAACCATTGTACAACATCTGAGAGAGCATTGTTTACATCGTCAATAACAGACTGCCGTCTATTAACTTTAAAAGTAAGAGAAGTATCATCAGCAAACAACACTATCCCATGTTTTTCCCTCACTAGGTGAGGTAAGTCATTTATGTAAATGGGGAACAAGAAAGGCCCTAAGATAGAGCCCTGTGGCACACCTATTTTTACCAAAGAACCAGGGGAACGTTTTCCATTTACATCAACTTTTTGAATTCTATCATTAAGATATGAACTAATTAAATCTAGGAACTTATTTTTAACTCCATAACGTTCTAACTTTTTTATAAGGATTTCATGTTGAACGCAGTCAAACGCCTTAGATAGATCACAGAAAATGTCAAGTGCATCCTGTGATCCTTCCCAGGCTTCAAATATGTTTAGTAATAGCTCTACACCAGCATCTGTTGTAGAGCGACCGGCAGTGAAACCAAACTGGTTTTTGTGTAAGAGATTGTTTTTACTGAAATATGCCACAAGTTGATTAAGAATTATTTTCTCAAAAATCTTACTAAAAGTGGGTAAGACTGAAATAGGTCTATAGTTACTAGGATCTAATGAACAGCCGGATTTGAATAATGGAGTTATTTTACTTTGTTTTATTAGATCAGGAAATATACCATATTCTAAACAATTATTAAATATTAATGTTAAGTCTGGCACTACAATGTCAATTATGGACTTGAGTATGTCAACAGAAAACCCCCAAAGATCACTAGTCTTTTTAACGCTAATTGATCTAAATACTTTGATTACTTCTTGAGCATTAACTTTTTCAAACTTAAAACTAACGTATAAAAAACAGAAATAATATGCAGAAAAAACTACGTATTAATCCGGACGATAAAATCTTAAAATTGACGTACCGAAGGTACCGTAACTTCTGTAACAATTTAATAAAGAAATTAAAACGCAATTACGAACGGAATTTACTACGGACCTCAAGTAAAACACCCAAAAGTCTATGGAACACTATAAAAAATATTACATACATGAATAAAACCAGAGACGATAACATGAAATTACTTCAACTTAAAACCTCTCCTATTAAATCTGCTAATCATATTAACAACTATTTTGCTAATATAGGATTGAACCTCGCTGATGCTATTACTCAAAGTAGCTCTGTACAACCTAAGCCCAATACATTGTTTCCGCAGACTTCATCATTTGTCCTACTTGAAACAGACTATGAAGAAGTGCATTCGATTCTAATGAGTCTTAAATCAGAAAGTGCTTCTGGGTGGGATAATATCACTGCCAATTTTATAAAATTAGCTAAATGTGAATTAGTTCCGGTACTTACTCACTTAGCTAACCTTTGCTTCAGTAAAGGGGTGTTTCCGTCACTTTTAAAACGCTCAATTATAACACCAGTATTTAAAGGTGGGGACAGAGAAGATGTTACAGACCTATTTCCGTTTTATCATCTATATCAAAAATATTGGAAAAGCTTATAAATAACAGACTGATAAACTATCTTAATAAATTTAACATTTTGTCAGATTCACAATATGGATTCCGAAGGGGTAGGAGTACACAAGATGCGGTCATGGCTATTACTTTCAAAAATCATAAATCAGCTAGACGATAGAGGAAAATGTTTGGCCGTATTTTTGGATTTAAAAAAGGCATTTGACACCGTTTCAGTTACCATATTAGTAAACAAACTGGAAAATATTGGAATAAGGAGTACACCTTTAAATTTATTCAGAGATTATCTGAGCGACAGAAGGCAAAGAGTTAGATTAGGAAAATCTGTCAGTGACGACACTAATGTGAGTTATGGCGTCCCGCAAGGATCTGTGTTAGGACCTACGTTATTTTTAGTGTATATTAATGAGTTGTGCAATATTAAAATAAATAATACCGATATATTTTCGTACGCAGACGACACCGCTGTAGTTTTTACTGGCAACTCTTGGGACAATGTAAAGAGTGAAGCTGAAAAAGGACTTTCTCAAATAGCACACTGGTTGAAATCAAACTTGCTTACACTGAACACAACAAAAACTAGTTTTATGTGTTTTACCATCTATAATAATACTCAACCAGATAGCTCATATGACATCAAAATTCACGACTGTCACAACATAACTTCTTTAAAATGTTCATGTCCTTCAATCACCAAAGTTAGTTCGACAAAATATCTGGGGGTTCTGATAGATCAGAGACTTTCCTGGCATTTACAAATACAGGCAATCGCAACAAGAATGAGAAAATTAATATGGATATTCAAAACACTTAGACATGTTACAGATAAAGCGCTACTTAATAAAATATATATATCTCATTGGCACAATCCTTAATAATATATTGTATTTCTGTATGGGGTGGAGCACATAAAACAAATTACTTAGAAGCTGAAAGGGCGCAACGACTATTAATCAAAGTCATGTACTTCAAAAGACGTGGTTTTAGTACTAGTGACCTATACGAAATATCAAATCTGTTATCAGTAAGAAAACTTTATATTCTAAATGTAATACTAAAAAAACATATGTCAATTAAATTTAACACGAAATATATAAACAAAAGAAGAAATTACCTTGTTGTTAAACCTCTCCAAACCAGAACATGTTTTGCCCAAAATCAATATATACATCAGTCAACTCATCTTTACAATAGTGTTAATAAAATACTTAATATATATAGGATGTCGTATCATGAGTGCAAAAGGTCCTTGACTGATTGGCTAAAGTCTCTGGATTATAATGAAACTGAAAGGATACTTCATTATATAAAAGTGTAAAATGTAAGAAAAATAGTGTTAATCTATATAAAATAGTGTTAATGTAGGTAACTTAGTAGATGGTGGTTCTTTATAACAATGTAACTTTACAGATAAGTTCGTAAATAACTAATGTTTGTAAGTAAAAATAATTTACAATAAAGTAATAATAATATGCCTAGAATTATAAAAATAAAATTACAGAATTATATTTGAAACTTAGAATGGTAATATAATTTAAAATGTTATAACCTATGTATGTATGTTGTTTATATATTATAATATACCTAGAGTCAGTTACATATTTTATAGTTTAGTAAAAAAAAAAAAACAAAATATAAATGTATACAGTATTAGTTACTCTATTAAGCTAAGGAAGAGTGGTTCCTTCTGGCACAGGTGCTTAAGCACTTAAAAGAAGGGATCAATTTTTTACATTGTTAAACATGTATATATAAAACAATAAAGAATTTGAATTTGAATTTGAATTTGAAAACTGCTAACACATTGATCTACATTCTCTCTAAGTAAACCCATAGCTGCTGCAGCTATGGGTTTACTGGGTAGAAGAATTTAAAGATAACGTTGTAGTCACTGGAATATTAGTAAAAGGTTTCAAAAGCAGTAGCAACCTCGAGGTCAGACGTAACATATTTATTATCTATATTTAATTTAAAGTCGATCCTCTGGGATTTAGCTCTTCCAGTTTCCTCATTAATTATTTTCCAAGTTGTTTTTATTTTATTATGGCTATTTCCTATTTATTAAATGTTGATTTTTTGCTATTTTACATTGATGTTTAAAAGATTTGGAAAATAATTTTACCTCATCCCTAAACTCATTACTAGTATTAAACTTCAATTCCGCATACATATTATATAATTTTTCTCTATTTTTGAGTAACTCAGCAGATGCCCAATCACTAAACACTAATTTATCATTAACAACCACTGTTTTTGGAGTAAATATAAAGTTAAATAATTTAGTGAAAGTACTAAAAAAGTCATTGTACATAATATTGGGGTTTGAATTTTTCATCAAGGGCAAATAGCGTACTAAGCCATTTTTAATTTGTTCGATACGTTCTACAGTCACTGGTATAAAACTTATTTTCTGTTTTGTTTTTTCTTTCTTGCTACAACTGAATTTAATAAATTGGCCATAGTGGTCAGAATCTAATGTATTGAATAAACATTTAAAATTTGGAATAACACTTGTAAAAATGTTATCAATACAAGTGGCACTAGTGGTTGTGACTCTAGTAGGCTCCATAAACATGTGTGAAAGATTATAAGATTTGAACAAATTTAAAAACTTTATACTTATTGAATTTTGTTCAAGAATATTAATATTGAAGTCTCCACAAATGATTACCTTTTTACTAGAATGTGATAGTTTATAGAATACCTCATCCATAATCTTTTCAAAATGTGCAAAGTTAGATGACGGTGGCCTATAAACATTTACAATTATGAACTCTTCTAATTCAACTGAAGCAAGTTTAGTTGTCCGCTCAACAGAGTGGCTCATTATGTCCTTGCGTTCTTTGAATTTTATCTGTTTATTTAAAATAATTAAAGAGCCACTGAATTAACTCTGTTGAACGAACTACCAACCTGGTGGTTATTGAAATTAAATATTAATTCATCATTCTTAAGCCAATGCTCAGTGACACAAAAAATATTATCATGACATGACATGACATGACATGACATCTAAGTTACTTATAGTTTCAAAACATTTTTTAAATTCCAAATGATTTACATTATCCCTATTTCCTACAAAAATTATTATATTTGTTGACTCAGTTCTAATTCTATATTACAAAAATTATTTTTTTTTAAATTAATAATTGATATTGTAAAAAACTTGTTCTTTTTAGTTAATTTTTGGATTTTCTTAATATATCTATTAATTCTAATATATTTTTTTAATTTCTTATTGCTACAGCTACCCAGCCTTTGTGAGTTCAATGTGTCATTTGTTAAATCTATAGTGACACAGGAGTTTTTAGTTGCAGTAGTTGGGGAGTTGACCAACTGAGAAGCGCTGCCAATAAACTTTTCATAAAAGTTGTGAGTGTGAATGTTAGTTGAGTTTTGAGCGGCCTCCTCCAGTTCCAAGATTTGTTGGTGGGCATCTCTCAGCTCCAGCTCCAGGGTGTCGGTACGCCGAAGGGCCTGCTCATACTCAAGACCACACTCATCAAACCTAGCCACTAATAACTGTAGCCTGTTACGTTAAAAAAACTTAATAACTTTCGCACTCACCGTGAGGCCCCGGCGGAACCCCCTGCGACGGGCCCCGATCAACTTAGGGACACCCTCGCCTGGTAGGCCTATCACGGGCGGGAGAGGTCACCCCCCTCTCCCGTCCAGGCACTGCAGCTGGGGAAGGAGGCTGCGGGCGTCCCGCCTCCTTCGATCCAGCCTACCCCTACGGAGCGGTTCAGAGGAGGCAGCCTCTCTGTCCCGCTCCGCGGCCTCCTTCGCGGCAATCACTTGCTCGCAGAAGGAGGCCCATGCCCCGTGAGCACCTGCACAAGACGGAACGTTAGAGTTCCGTGCCACCGGCCGATCCAACGATCGAGATGGGGGGAAATAGCCCCCACCGTCGCAAGACCGGCCGACGGGGACTCTAAGTCCCTACTCCACTGTCTTTGGCTCTAGCTCACCGAGCCCTGATCCGATCCGCCTCGAGCCTAATCCGCCCGACTCTGGCTTCCACCCGGTGCCAATACACTCCGGCGAGGACCCGCGCCTGTAGCCCCCAGGGCCGATCGCTCGCCAGGAGTGTGGCCGCAGTGTATGACACCGTGCGGTACCCCCTGATCACCCTCACCGCTAGGACCCTTTGCGTGCGACGCAAAAAGGCCCTGGAATTCGCGGTGAGGGCTCCCGACCATATGGGAGCACCGTACAGGGCCAAGCTCCTCACCACTCCGGCGAATAACCGGCGCACTGTGTTTCGTCCAGAACAAGCTAGCTGGACAAAAATATGTTTTAATGGATATAGGTTGCAAAGCCTCTGCTAGATACTAATATAAATGATTTCATTAATAAAAATACTTGGAAACCCATAAAAGATGCAAAACCCAAAAATAATATGCATTCTTTAAAAATAATGGTGTTTATTGCACGATTCGTAAGAAATATCAATTAAACTAATAGGTATTTAAAGCTAAATACATTATCTAACGATTAAACTAATATTATAAGAATAAATAAAACTAATTAATATTTACAACTTTAATTAAAAATTAATTGGTACACAATAAACCTATTAAATAATTACTAAATTATAAATTACTACTAAAAAAAGAATATTCATTGGATTATAATGAGGACAAACTTAGGAATTATTCATCATCACTAAGTTCATCCTCAGAAGAATCCTCTATACAATAATCATCAGTATTAATATATACAGTATTTACATTTTTTACAATATTTACAGGTGGGCTTACAAGATCTAAGACTGCAGAAGGGAGGCTACCTGATTTTTTTTTGGGGATATCTCTGAGACTGTTAATTACTGGATCAGATGTGATGATCAACATATTAAGCAAATCTGTATTCGTGGCAATACGAGACCGTTTCCGGGTATTATCCCTTCAGAATCTTCTGCAATCTTTATTGCGAGCTTCTTGAGCTTCCTCAGAAAGCTGCCCGTTTGGCAAAATAAGTAGTACATGCTTGACAGATACCTCAGGGCCATTATCAATACTATATATTATAGTCGGCAATAACTCCTTTATCTCTTCCAATACCTTATTGGTTTCAGAAACGGTCAATTCCGTACTTTCTTTCAAATTCAAATTTTTCAAGAAAGTTGTCGAGTCAGTCAGTTCTAACACTTCATTGTTAAGGAATAAACTACAATCCCGACTTTTTACATTAGGAAGTGTAAATTCCATGCATTTAGTTTTCTTAGTATTTAATACCAAATTATTAATTTCAAACCAATGAAGAACACGTGACAGAGCACAGTTAACTTTGTCAAAATTAGGTTTATTACGATCAACTTTAAAAATAAGTGAGGTATCATCAGCAAAAAGTACAATGTCACATAGTCCTTTTACGTAAAAGGGCAAATCATTAATATAGAGTAAAAATAAGAAAGGGCCTAGAATAGATCCTTGTGGAACACCCATTTTTAGGTGAGATCCAACCGATTTACAATTATTTACATCAACCGTCTGAACTCTTTGATTCAAGTAAGAGGCAATAAGATCAAGCGCAGCATTACGCACGCCATAGTGATTAAGTTTGCAAAGTAATGTTTGATGGTCCACGCAATCAAAGGCTTGGAGAAAATAAACTTTATCGGTCGACAATACATAGTGAAGGATGGGCGAGGGTTCTGCCAAACGATATTACCACTTTCATCATGTAGTTGAAGCGGCACAAAAGAAAGAACAAACAGAAATTCATCTGTATCGCCACTATTGGTGAATTGTTGTTTGTAAGTGCTGTGACCAGAACTTCCATCACAACCCCACTTGTTAACTAAAGATGTGCCACTATTACCACCAGAAGAACAAGCCGTAATGACTTCTCGCAGCGCAGAAATTAAACGCTGAACTGTTTTATCTAAAACAGCTTGTAGCTTAATTTCAGCATACGTCTTAGTTACCGTCACATGTTCATCCGGTGGCAAACAAGCTTTCTTGGCCTTGCGAAGACTATGAAATGCTGGAAATACCTGATGTCCAGCCAGCATACTCCACTTCCGCGTCTGTTTGTAGGCGTGACTAGTAGACTTAGAGTCTATATAATACGCAAGTGCCTCATCACTTGTAAGGCACCTTTGCTGCTTGAGGTCACTGAACTTTTCAGGACTCTCACTAACTTCTCGAATTAGTTTTGCGACGTTGCGTTTGCCTGATTGACGAGACGCTATTTCAGCAGCAACCAAAAGCTCCTCAGAGCTTCGTAACTGAACCAAATCATCGACACGTCGCCGTTGGGTTTTGGCACTTGCGTTTGCCAGGTCCACTGGCGGTCTCCCGGGACCAGGCAGTGAATGTGATGACGTTGATGCTTCTGCAAGGTCATAAGACACATTAAACTGTAAGTGTTCACCTTCTAGCCACTTAGCATTACAAGCTAAGAAACGTTCCCGTATTCGGTTAGAATTCTCCCATTTCTCCAAAAGTTTCGAAGAAAAACGGGAAATAATATAATGTTAATATAATAATGTTGGATAGACTTAGAGAACGCCTTTGGGTCGGTACGACTTGAACTGATGATGTTCGCTCTTAAATGGTACAACTTTCCTACGGTAGTCCGCGACATTATTGCATCATATTATTCAAAATTAAAATTCTCTATAATTTTTAATGAAAACCACTCAAAACCACTTAATTATAACGTTGGTTTATTTCAGGGCTGTTGTATTTCTCCTATTATATTTAATATAGTTATTAATATTTTAATAGACAAATTAATTAAAAATGAAAAAAAGTGGGGTTATCGGTTTAAGTTCAACAACAAATATACAGAATCCATACTAACTTTTGCAGATGATCTCGCGATACTGACACGTAATCCAAAACAATGTCAGGTACTTTTAAATGTAGTTGAGGATTTCTGTACGTGGACGGGCGGATTGAGGACAAAACCAGGTAAATGTTTTAGTCTGTGTCTGGGTAGACGGAATACCAAATATACCTCTTACGATCCGGGTCTTATAATAGGCGGTCAGTGCGTTAGTACGGTTACGGAAGCAGCTCCGTTTAAATTTTTAGGTAAAAAAATCGATTACCAAGGCCGTACTCCATCGTTGGAAGTAATAGTCGATAGCTTTTTAAATGATCTCAAAAAGGTAGACAACCAACCAATAAGTAACGTCAAAAAAGCTTGGATTTACGATAATTTTTTAACATCACGTCTAAATTGGCCTTTCCTCGTTTATGATATTAATAAAACCCTTTTGTCAAAGTTAGATGCAAGCGTCATAAAGACATTGAAGTTATGGCTCGGGTTAGCGCACTCAGCGGACTCTTCAACCTTATTTAGAGACCGAAACAATTTTGGATTAAAATTAAAGAAACCATCGGAGCTCTACAAACATCTAAGAGTTACCAAAAGACATATCATCGGAAAATCTAAAGATGATACTGTAACTTCTCTCCCAAAAGACAAAGTTGCCTCAGACCTCGAGTCACGACTTCAATTCCATAAAAAGTTTATGATAGGTGCTCAAACAAATAAAGTAGGGCTAGGATCAAGTAGGAAAGTTCAAGACATAGACATAACAAAATCTTTTATTCGACAAGACGAAAACGATAATTACCGACTCCACGCGATGAGCCTAGAAATTCAAAACGAATGGGTGACCATAGGAGATTTTTGTATTCCATTAGCTTTGAAGTGGCGCACCTTAATTTATGATTGGTCCCCGGCATTATTAAAATTCTATCTTAATGCATTCCAAATGACTCTCCCAGATCAAAGTAATTTAGTAAGATGGGGCAAAGCCACCGAAAAGTCTTGCAACATCTGTGGGGAGGCAATAGGAACCGCGAAACACCTATTAGTAGGGTGTAGGGTACTTCTAGATAAAGGTCAATACTCACGTCGCCACGATAAGGTATTAGAAATTATACGGGAAGCGGTTAGTCTTTCAGTAGCAAGAGCGCGGAAGGGTATAACAACCACCAAACGATCTGTAGAATTCGTAAAAGAAGGCTCCTCCAAAAAATCAAAAGCGAAGCCCTATTCAATATTAGGCGCGGCTCCTGATTGGACTCTCATGATGGACACGTATGAAAAGCATTACAAAATCCCTGGGGATGTTGGTGTTTCGTCATCCAGACCTGACTTATTCCTGTACTCGAAACATCTGAGGCGCGTGATACTTGTGGAGCTTACTGTTCCTTGGGAAACAAACATCCCAAGGGATCACACATTCAAGCTCAATAAGTATTACGAACTGACCAACGAACTGATCAGGAATAAATTTATAGTTAGTTTGTATGCGGTAGAAGTGGGAGCGAGAGGTATAACAGCAAAATCTCTCTATAGCCTACTTAAAGACCTTGGCCTTTCTAGAACAAGCATCGGTTCATTTCTAGAACGTATTTCAAAGGCGGCATTAGTAGGTTCTTTCCAAATTTGGTTAGGTAGGGAGAGGAGTGTGGAGGGTGAAGGTGAGCGTTTTTGCGCATACTAAAGGGGCCCCTTAAACCTACTCCTGGGTCGCAAGTCCCAGGCACTGCTTGCACTCCTCTCCTTGCAACGCGATGGGCCCGGCACCCGCACGGTGAATCCATGGAATGCTAAGAAGCTTCGTCTCTCTGTCTTGATGTCCTTCACAGATGCTTCAGTTACGCCACTGAGGTCATGTTTTGTAAAACAAACATGAAAAGCGCCTTATTTCGGTCACTTTTTGTATGTTTCACCCATTCTTCGTAAAGCTGCATTTTTGAGACTGTAAAACAGCTACCTGAAAAATAATTAAAAAAAGGTTTTGAGCAAAAAAGGTGCAAAAAAGAAGGTCTTATTATAATTTAAAAGAACGTGTCTATCAACTAAAAAAAATACAGACCGGGGATACGAGGGGATTTTTAGTAATAGTCTTTTGAATTTGAATTTTCGACGACTGAAAAAAAAACGCAATTTGCGACGCTCTGATTCTAATTTAGTATGAATATTATTTTATTGTAACTAAATAAAAAAAATGTACTTACCCTTAGCAATAGAATCCATCACTAAAATTTACCACAACTACTAAAATAACCTTGGGAGATGCAATCGTGTCAGTAGCAAAAATGCAAATAATATTATGCATTTAACCCAATTGTCTTATATACTACCCTCATTAACGATGCTATGTATGACTTAGTTACAATAGTTACAATAGTTGTTGGTGTAATTACCAACTAATACCTTAATTACCCCCACTAATGTTTCTAGGAAATCTTAATGTTGTTTTTGTCCAGCTAGCTTGTTCTGGACGAAACTAAGTGCGGCGGCAAGGAGCCTGCGGCCCTCCGGCGTTGGGTAGAAGCCTACTCAAGGTGACTGCAGTGGAGAGTAACTTCGGTGCCAGCAGAGAGAAGTCGGCCCCGAAGTTCCATCTACCGTCCAGGGTGAGGCCGGATACTTCATCTGGGCCTTCGCCGCCACCCGCGCACCCTGGATGGAGATGTACGCCCGACGAGGGGGACCCCATCGAGGGACGTGGAACAGGATGACCTCCGTCTTGGAAACGGAGACCTCCAGTCCCAACAGCCCTATGCGGTCCGTTACCAACGTAGCGCCGACCGTGGCAAGACGGCCTGCCTCCGCAAAGCTCCCTTCGATCGCCGTGACGAGAGTGTCGTCTGCGTAACACAGCACCCTCGTCTGGGGGAGGAGCGGACAGCGCAGCAGCCAGTCATAGCCCAGTTTCCACAAGACCGGTCCCAACACGGACCCTTGTGGAACACCTCGGTTCACGCCACGTCGGTAGACCCGCCGGTCGCCACAATCCCATAGGACCTCTCTATCCTGCAGGTACGCCCCCAACAGAATGCGGAGATAAGGTGGCACTCTATGGAACCGGAGCGCCTCAACCAAAGTCTCAAACGGCAGGCTGTTGAAGGCGTTGGCGACGTCCAGCGAAACCGCCAGGACGACATCCCCCTCGGAAACAGCCTCTTCGGTCAGGTCTCTCAGAGCTCTCAGGGCGTCGATCGTTGAACGACCCGCCCTGAAGCCGAACTGAGCGTCTGACAGACCGGGACCTACCTCCTGGAGGTGATGGACGAGACGGGCAGAGAGGACTCTCTCGAAGAGCTTGCCCATCTCGTCCAGCAGCACGATCGGCCTGTATGCGGAAGGAGAATCGACAGAACGACCCTCCTTTCGCAAAAGGCACAACCTGCCCTCCTTCCGCCTGGCCTTTTCGGGAACTGTCCAGTGCGCAAACACAGGTTGAACAGTTCCCGAAGCCTGCCTCCCAGGTATTCCAGGGTGATGACCAACACTCGCCCTGGAATACCATCCGGCCCCGGCGCAGTGTTGCGGGCTCGCAAGCGATTCAGCGCGACCTCCAGCTCGGCCTCCGTGATGACTGGGACAGAACCAGCTCCCCCCCTTTCAGTGGGGGGAACCATCACTGGAGGAGAGTGGCCGGTGGAATCCGGGAATAGTTCCCCCACCAGCCGCTCGAGGAAATCCGGCTGAAGGGACTCCATGACTGGGGCGGTCGCGGCGAGGATCTTATTCCGCGCAACGCTATACAGTCGCCCCCATGGGTCCCTATCGAGACCGGCCAGGATTTCCTCCCGAGCCAGGTCCTTCGCCTTCCGAATCGCGAGCTGCAGGGTCGACTTCGTCTCGCGATACTGACCCTGCAGCTGGGCCTCCATTTCCGGGTCCGAGCCGCGTCTGCGGCGTCACCGGAGGAAGGCCCTGCGAGCCCTGCAACAGGCCGCCCGAAGTTCGGCTATTTCGGGCGACCACCAGTAGACACCCCTCCGGGGCTGGAACCCCACCCTTGGCATGGCCGCATCGCAGACCCTCGATAGGGCCCCGCGCATGCGGCCGGCCAACCTCTCAACGTCGGTTTCCTCGCTGGGGGGATCGGGAAAGGCCCAGCCCTGGACGATGGCTGCCTCGACAGCCATTTCCCGATCCAGCCGCTGGACTGCCCAGCGAGAAAACTGATATCCCCCCCGCGGTGGCCCGGCCAGATCCGGTCGGGAGGCGGAGATCTCAAATCGGACGTATAAATGGTCCGACAGACTCTCCACCTCCGTCTCGACTCTCCTCCAGTCGGCGACCATGCGCGCGACAGCTGGGGTGGCGAACGAAACGTCAACCACGGAACTCCCTTGCTGCCGCACGCAGGTCGGTTCGGTCCCTCTGTTAAGGAGGGACAGACCGGAGAGGAGTGACCAGACCTGGACAGCCCTACCCCTAGCGTCCGTGGCACGGTTCCCCCAGGCCTCGGATTTGGCGTTCAGGTCCTGACGATGACCTTCCCTGATGACAGGTCGATGACCTTCCCCGACGCCTGTCTGCCAATCGCAGCACTGGCGGAGTCGAGAAGAACCTCGAACTCTGCTAGGCTACGATTGGGGGAGATGTACCCGCCTACGACGACGTACTCCCCCCACCGCGCCACTACCAAACCCGGGCCAGTCTCCAGGGTGGAGAAAGGGGGACCGAGACCAGGTCCCACAACCACTGCCACGGAGCTGTTTATGTCCCCCGACCAACTGGAATTCGGGGGACATAGTAGGGCTCGCAGGCCACCGCAACACTAATATCCCACTCCGCCATGGCCTGCACAAAAAAGTCCTGGGCCCTGGCGAAGTGATTCAAGTTCGCCTGTAGGAAGCCACGTCGCCGTCTGGTCATTTCGACATGGCTTCCACAGGAGGTTTACCGCCGCTGCCGCCTCTGGGAGCTGGAGAGGGGCCAACCACCCTTCCCTTTCTACGGAGAGCCTTGAAGACTCCGCTGCCTAGCTCATGGCCTGCTGGTAGTCTTCTCTCCGCGCAAAGTGCGCATCTGAGGACTCCGGTGCAGCCTGCTCGGGAATGGCCCGCTTCGCCGCACTGGTAGCAGACCGTGCTACGGTCAACTCGGAAGGGCAGACCGCACGCGTGTACCCGGGCTCTAGACACCCGAAACACCGCATGAGCCGCTCCTCCAAGAGCTGGATCCTGGCCGAGTTCCACCCGACCAACAGCCTCCCCCCAGCAAGCAGCATTTTTGCCGCGTCAACCGGGCAAAGGCAACGCCCATGGCCCCATTGCCCCAGCAAATCTCCCCGACGTGGAGAGACTCACTGGAGCATCGGGTGACGCGGCAGATCGCGGCCGCCACTTTTTCCGTCGTGGCGGAGTCGTCCAGGCCTTTAATCCTGATACCGACCCTTTTCACGGATCGGACGACATCCGCAACCCCCTCCAACGTGGAGCGGAGACACGCCGCCAGCTTTTCCGCTTTATCCGGGGTCGCCTTCGGTAGTTCAAGGATCCTGGCTCCCGTGGCCGACTGCCGGATTTTCAAACCGTCCTCGAGCCAGATCTCGCGGGATCAATTTTCTCAGCAGCGCGCTCGAGGACCTGCGCGTACGTTACGCCATTTGCCGCAGCCTCGGTCTGCAGCGTGATGATCGAGACTGCGGCAACTTAGGCTGTGAACCCTTTCTCCCTCCCGCTTTTTTGGTTCTTGCCGCCTTTCTCCTCCTGTCCCGCCGCCGCTTGGAAGCGGGTCGTTGGGCCTGAGTTTGAGCCACCGGGGGCGGAGCAGGAGACCAAGCAAACCTACGAGAGGCGGCCACGGGAGCCTGAGCTGGAGCTGGTGCCGACTTACGAGGGGCAACGGGGGCACTCTTCTTGCTCCCTCGATCAACGGTCGACCAGGCCTCAAAATGTGGAGCTGGAGACGATCGAGGAGTTAAAGGCGGGGACCTCGCATGTAAGACAGGTGACCCCGTTCGCCTATAGGCGCAGACAGCCGGTCGTGAAGCCAGGTCTGCAGCCGCGGCTAAAGCAGGCTCTCGCCTCAGATGCCCTTATCTCGGCGAACTCCTTTCGATGGGCCCTCAACTCCTCCTTCAGGGCGTCGACCTTCCTGTGGAGACGCGCGTTATCCTCGCGGATACGGCGCGTCTCCTCAGGCTCACTCCGGGTGGCCAAGACTCTGACGATATCGAGCAAACTGCTCGACTCGTCTCTGAGGGCCTTGACCACCGTGCCTTTGAGATTGCCCGACTTCTGGTCTACTCGAAAATGGAGGCACAAGATCGGGCGGCGGCTGCACTCAGCTCATCGGCATTTAAAACCGACGGATCCGGCTTAGGAAGCACCTCCAAGGAGGTATTCTCCCCGGAGTCTGGTGCACTCCCAGCCTTGCCCGTCGTCTTTCTGAGGGCCTGGCGTTCGAGCTTACGCTTAAACGCGGCCTCCTCGGCCTCCATGTTCAGGGCTCTCAGCTCTGCCTTCGCCCTTGCGAGTCCTGAACCACGCGCGTTCGGAGTGGAGCGTCCACGACGAGCGGTGTTACACTTTGTAACACCAAGCTCCGAGTCGCTAATGGACGTTTCACACTGCAAGCGCGACACCTCTGAAAGAGGACCACGCTTGCGCAGCACACAAACCTCTTGATCTGACGTGTCCGTCAAATCACAACCGTAAGCTAAACGAAATCCGATGGGCCTGCCAATGTCGTAAGCGGATGAACCGACCCCCGTGGTCGGCTCATCCGCATCCAAGTCGATGATGTCCAAGTCAAAATGAAAATCCGTGTCCAGTGAGCTTGCCAAGTCGCCTCACGCGCCTCACACTCAGTTTTTTTGGACAGGTCGGTGTGGTCTCGACCTGTGCAGGGACTCCTGCACCAAGACTTTTTTCGCCCACCCCGTAATACGGAGGGCAGATGGCAGACGAATCTGCCATGAGGGTTTCTCCAGCGCGAAGCTTGGGACCCTCCTGGGGACATATTTTAAAAGAAGCCTTATCGTATATCGTGGGAAGAAAGCTTGAAAAGTTATCAACTGAAAACTATCAATTTAATAAATTTAATATGAAAATTAACAAAATGGCGTCAGATAAGCCGAAAACACAAAATAACCTGAAACTAACGATGTAGTAAGATGGGGAAGAGCAAAACTAACAATAAAAACAACAATTATGAATACCTAGCACGAACTTAGCTAACTTTAAAGATTCGTTAGGTTTTTTTTTTGTTTTTTTTTTTTAACAACTCTTAACCAGTGGCCATAATGCCGCTGGTTATATTACTAATTTATAATTGGGATAAAGAATTAAACTTAGTTATTTTACTAATATATAATTGGGATAGTTAGGGGAAATAATTGTACTTCCGCGGTATCTTAGGTTACAAAATTTTTTCTTATCTTAATTTCTTATGTGCTATTACATTTTATACAGGCAAGTATTTAAGAATCGCATCAGAGAATATCTTCATGAAACATCATGATATTTATTTATTTCGTTCTATCCTGTTATTACATAATATATTTGTCTGTATCTACAATTATTGCTCAAGGTGTATTATTAATTATTATATGTACTTAGTTTATTTTATTGTTTTGTGTGTATATATGTATATATTTTTTATTTTAAATTATGTTAACTGTAATTGTTTAAGTGAAAAATTAAATGTTGTTTCTAAACTAAACTCTGAGGTGTTGGGTGATTCGGCTATACATACTAAAAGTAGTAATAAAAACATAAATATAATGAATAAAAATCAAATTAATAATAGGTCCTCTGTTGTGCACAACCATAATTACTTTGTTTTTTCTGACCAATTGGGTCAGGGCTTTGGGTCTCTTTTAAGTAGGGAATTAAATAATGTACATAATATATGCTCACCTGGTGCTAGTTACCAGCACAATTTAGATAAAATAATTAGTTTTGACTTAAAGTTGACTGAAAACAGTACTATTGTACTATTACATGGAGATGGTTTGTCGATTAAGAAAATTGAAATAATTAGTAATATTGAAAAATTATTGAAATTATATAATAAGAATAAGTGTAAAATTGTAATTTGTGCATTTCCATATTCATCTTCTTATTCAGACAAACAAAATAAATATATATATAATTTAAATTTGACATTATATAATTTGACATACCGTCATAGTGATGCATTCTTTTACTTTGATGTAAATAAATTTATTTATAATAGATTTAGGATGACAAAAGGTACAATGTCTGCCTGCCTTTATATTATAAAAAACAAATTGCTATTTTAGTAGCATTTAATTTAAAAAACTTCGTTATAACAGATATAACGAAAAATAAATGTACTTTAAATAATGTATTACTGACAGAACATAAGCGTTCCACTTTAAACTAATGGATAAAACAAAGCCTAAGTTGTTAAATATTGTCTATCAAAATATGCAAGGCTTAGGTGGCAAGGAATTGGAAGTGGAACTCTTTGTTCAAAAATATGACATAAGTTTATTGTGCATTACAGAGCACTGGTTATCAAAGAATAACAATATTATAAATGTAGAAAATTATAAATTGTCAAGTTCGTTCTGTAGAGAGAAAGCTATTCGCGGTGGCTCATGTGGTGGTCGTAACGATGTAGTGTTAAAGTCTCGATCAGACATAGTGACGCTCTCTGTCGAGCGAATTATTGAACTATCCTGCATTGAGCTCAATGAACATATTATTTTGTGCGTGTACCGACTAGAGGGGGTCTAGTGACTTTGATGAATTTGAAAACAAAATGGAGGATATTTTAACTAAGCTTTGTTATAAAAACAAGTCCGTGATTGTTTGCGGTGATTTCAATGTAGATATATTACAAGAAACTTCGTCTAGTGTACGTTTATTAAATTTGTTTAAATCTTTTAACTTACTGAACGTCTTTTTTGAACCTACTCGTATTACTAGTACTTCCGCGACTTGTATTGATAATGTGTTCTGTCGCTGTAACATTTATGAAGAAACAGTAATGACGAATTTAAGTTCAGACCACTGTGGTCTAAAATTTTCTCTATTAATTAATCACGAAAGTGAAAAGCCCCAAAAGTTTACTTGTAGACCAATTACAAAAACCGGGTCCTAACATTTAAGAATACTGTTCAGCAAAAAGTGGGTAAAGTAGACATGAGCGATGATAATCCAAATAATTTATATAATAACATTTTCGGTTTTTTGTTACAAGAATTTAATAATGTTTTTAAGCCAAAAACTATGACTAAATACCTAAAACTTAAATTTAGTGATTGGGCTACCGTGGGAATATATAGAAGTAGAGATAAGTTATATGATTTATATAGTGAGAGGCAATGGAATCAAGATCCGGTATTCTTGAATAAAATTAGGATTTTTTCTAAAATATTTAAGACCGTTTGCATACAAGCTAAGTCGATTTACATAAGAAATAAAATCTTAAACTCAGAAAATAAAATAAAGGCAACTTGGGATGTTTTATCTAGTGTTTCTGGGAAAAATAGGGCTGCTAATGGACCTATTAAGTTAAAAATTGATAATATTGAAATAAATTCAAATTCAACTGTGGCGGCAATTTTTGAGTCTTTTTTTAACGAAATTCCTTTAACTTAATTAAATTTTTTTAAATTTTAATTAAAATTCTTCACCATGTGATGCAATCGTCGAATTGACGAATAACGTAAGAGTCAGTAATAAATGTTTTGTATTTAAACCTGTTACATCATATGACATTGTTAAAACTTTTAGAAATCTAAATATAAAAAAAACCGGTGATCTTTGGGGTATGTCAGTAAAATTACTAATAAGTATTATAAATGATATTGCTCCACAATTATCCTTAATTTTTAACAAATGTATTGAAACCGGTACTTTCCCAGATTTAATGAAAAATAGTAAAGTAGTTCCTTTGTTCAAAAGTGGCGATAGACTAGAACCCGGAAATTATAGACCTATATATATTTTACCTATTTTAAGTAAAATCTTCGAAAAAATTATACTAAACCAAATGTCAGAATTTGTTTGTAGCAATGAAATCAGGCATAGTGAACAATATGGTTTTACCAAAGGCAAATCAACAACTGATGCGGGTGCCGCGCTTCTTAAGCACATTTACGACGCATGGGAAAAGTCACAGAATGCAATCCGAGTGTTTTGTGATTTATCTAAAGCCTTTGATTGCGTGGACCATCAAACACTACTTTGCAAACTTAATCACTATGGTGTGCGTAGTGCTGCGCTTGATCTTATTGCCTCTTACTTGAATCAAAGAGTTCAGACGGTTGATGTAAATAATTGTAAATCGGTTGGATCTCATCTAAAAATGGGTGTTCCACAAGGATCTCTTCTAGGCCCTTTCTTATTTTTACTCTATATTAATGATTTGCCTTTTTACGTAAAAGAACTATGTGACATTGTACTTTTTGCTGATGATACCTCACTTATTTTTAAAGTTGATCGTAATAATGCTAATTTTGACAAAGTTAACTGTGCTCTGTCACGTGTTCTTCATTGGTTTGAAATTAATAATTTGGCATTAAATACTAAAAAAAACTAAATGCATGGAATTTACACTTCCTAATGTAAAAAGTCAAGATTGTAGTTTATTCCTTAACAATGAAGTGTTGGAGCTGACTGACTCGACAACTTTCTTAGGTATAACTTTAGATAAAAGGCTCCAGTGGAACCCCCATCTCTCGACACTCGCAAGCAAACTTAGCTCAGCCGTCTTTGCAATTAAAAAAGTAAGACAATTAACAGACGTTAATACGGCTCGACTCGTTTATTTTAGTTATTTTCATAGTATATTGTCTTACGGTATCTTACTATGGGGCAGCGCTGCCGAAATTAATTCTATATTTATTTTACAAAAACGAGCTATACGGGCTATTTGTAACTTAAAAGCTAGAGACTCCCTAAGAGAAGTTTTTAAAGAAATCGGTATTCTTACGGTCGCTTCTCAATACATTTTTAATAACTTACTATATATACGCCCAAATTTAAATGACTATAAAAAAACAGCGACAGACATACAATCAATACAAGAAATAAAAATAGGCTCGTAACGCCTAAATTTCGACTTCAAAAAGTTAAGAAATCCTTCATGGGCTTGAGTATACGCATATATAATAAGGTTCCACAAGATATCTTAGATCTTCCTTTTCTTGGTTTCAAATCTGAAATTAAAGGTAAATTATTAAATAAATCTTACTATAACATTCAAGAGTTTTTGGTTGATCGAAATGTGTGGAACTTGGGTCATTGACTCATTTGCAGGGTTGATGTTATAATTTATAAGTCAAACATTGTTAAATTTTATTTAAAAAGAGCAACTGTTGAGTTTCTGGCCAGCTCTTCTCAGCAGAACAGCATTCCGAGCTGGTGGTAGCTTACTCACAGACTGACTATACTGACCAATTTAATGTAATTGACGATTCAAAAGTGCGTGTAAATGCCTACTTGAATAAAGATATTTTGAATTTGAATTTGAATTTGAATTTATATATTTATTGTTAATTTATGTAAGTTTATATTATTGTTAGGTATGTATGTATATTTCCTAAATATAATATTTATGGTTATAGCATTATTGGTATGCTTAGTTTAATGTCATTTTTCCGGTTTATTAATTTGTTACCCTCATTGTTTTATTTTTTCTGTTTGCCGTTTTGGTTGACTGGTAGAGAATGCTTTAGCATTAAGTCCGCCAATTGTACTTTATTTTGTGCAGTGAAGTATTAAATAAATAATAATAAATAAATTATACATATTTACATATCTTTTGCTTTGTAGTAGTAGTTCTCTTTGTCATTACAATAATTAAACTTAGTTATATTACTAATATATAATTGGGATAGTTAGGGGAAATAATTGTACTTCCGCTGTATCACTTAGGTTACAAAATTTTTCTTATCTTAATATCTTACGTGCTATTACATTTTATATATATATATATATATATATCTTTTGCTTTGTACATTTGTTTAATTCTAGACATATTACTGATTACATATTCTAATTCTATATTTACAATGATAGTTTCTTATTTCTAGGATCTTACTTACTATATATTTCTTTATTTACTTATTCCTATTTATTACTTCTATAGCAACTTTTTTACAGTATTCTAGAAACATTTTTCTATCCTTGGTTATCATGATTTTACTTATGTTTTCCATACTTAATTCTATGCCTATGTTCTGTTCCAGGTCATATCTATCGTGAGCGTGGACAGGACATTCCAGGAGCACATGCAAAATAGTTAAGTGACAGCATGGATCGCAGATACACGATGGGTTATCCTTGCACTTGTAACGGTACAAATACTCAGAGAACCCACCGTGTCCGTCCGTCCGTGTCCTGTCAAAATTTGGGTGAGTGTACTGGATGTTTTGGTTTTACGTGTGATTTTAAAAACTGTTGTTGTGTCTGGTAAGAAAATCTTAGTAACTGAAGCTGTTTCTCCGCTCACATAGCGCTCGTTCCATTCTTTGTTGGAGTTTTCTCTTATTACTTTTTTTAAGTAAGAGGTCGGACACTTTTCGTACGAGTGTCGCTTTTTGGATTTGAGTGCCGCTTCTTTAGCAAGTTCGTCGGCACGTTCATTGCCGTCCATGTGCTTTAATCCAATATAATTCTAGGGTTTTGTTACTTTGTGATAAAGCTATAGGGTTTTGTTACTTTGTCATATATTTCATTCCGAACTAGTCAAGAGCGGACGTGTTTCACTTATTTCTCCCAAGGAAACTAAATTTTTCATACATAATTGACCTTTGTGCCTGTTAAGTTATAAGTACAAAAATTGTGTAACGTGCTGCAAATCTATTTTTTTGGAAAAAACCCAAATTAGTTGCAACGCGACGTAACCGCTTGCGGAGGTAGGCTCCTCTTCACCGCGAGTAAAAGAGACGGGCTGCGTGGAGAAATAATTCATCCTTATCGCACCAGCACTCTTCGTTTCGTACTGCATTGTTTATTACAAGTGAGTCAATAAGAATTTACAAATCAAAGCGTTATTTTTGAAATAAAACTTAATTCATCTACCTATAATATTGCTATAGCAATAACTAAAATGCTTTGTTCTGGGTGTACATCGGCTATTGAAGACAATTTATATTTGAAATGCCGGTCGTGTTCGTCATTCTTTCACAATCTTTGCATCGGTATATCCAATAGAGAATTTAAAAGCCTCAATACTGATAAAAGAGCAAAAAGGTTATGTCCTGACTGTAGTTCTAAAGTTCCCAAGAAAGACAATTCAAACACACCAGTCCGACCGACGTTGTCACCAAGTTCCCGTTCTAACATTAAAATGTCTAAGCGGGGTACTACTAATCTTCGCGCCGCTGAGGACGAGAATATTTACTGCACACCCTCTTGTTTGTCGCGTTCTGATCTTCGTAACATTATAAAGGATAAATTAAGCAACTGTCTTACTAGTTTTACAAGCGATATTAACAATCAATTACGTGAAATGAAAGACGATATTAGAAATTTTAATGAGTCAATTTCTTTTATGAACAGTCATTTTAAGAAACTAAATACTGAAATAAATGCATACAAAAGTGATGTCGAACGTATTAAGAAAGAGAATGAATCTCTTAAAAACGATCTAATGGCTATCTCTACTCGCTGTATTCAATTAGACCAACTAGTACGGTCCTCGAACCTAGAAATTCAATGTGTACCTGAAAATAGATCGAAAAACGTAATTACAGTAATTAAGCAGCTGGGTAAAGTAGTAGGATGTCCAATTAACGAAACAGACATATCTTACTGTAGTAGAATTGCAAAGAAAGATCCGCAAAGCCTACGACCTCGCGCTATTCTAGTTACACTGAGCAGTCCCCGTCTGCGTGATACGATCCTGGCGGCTACTATATAATATAACAAGCAGCATCCTAACGATAAATTAAACTCAAGTCATCTACATCTTAGCGAAAGTAAAAAGACTGCAATATATATCACAGAGAATTTATCCCCCGAGAACAAGTCACTTCACGCCGCAACGCGAATAAAAGCCAGAGAACTAAACTTCAAGCATGTTTGGGTGCGCAACGGTCGTATATATATGCGTAAAACTGACACATCGGAACACATCTTTGTTCGTAATACCGCAACCTTAGCAAAATTGTCTAGTCAGTAATTATTTGATTTTTTCTTCTTTTTGTTAATTAAATTAAACTTTAGTCCTTATTATTGTTTTTGTTAAAATTCTTTTCATTAAATATATGTCGGAGATCGGAGGTATATTGGTGGCTTGTTCGGTATTGATGGAGTCTTCTGGTACTGGATCCGAAGCGTAGGTCTCAGGCAATTAAACCACACAATCACAATATGACAATTACTTATATTAAATAAAGGTAATCACAAATTACTTAGTAGGTATACAATTAACACAGTTGCGTGAACCACCGGTCCCGTTTGGGGGGTCCGTACTGTAAGGCTCACACTAATCAATAATCTTCTCGTCTCGATGCTCTCGGATATTTAAAATGTCTCCGGTGCCCCTCCAAACGATTCCGATCACGTGACTCAATACGTCACGGCGTTCACACCCCACTATTACTGTACAAATCCCAAATAGACCCTCACAAAATAATCTGCCGAATTTGGTATAAATAAAACCAATTAAAGACAGTGTAAGTAATCATTTAATCAAATAATATTATAACGCTTATAGATATGCAAAACCAATCGTACTTGCGTGATGTAAAATACAAGTAACGCCATCTATTAACGATTTTATAAAACTACATACATATAACTAATAACTTAGTCTTAAACATGCCGCCCCCTATGGACTACGTCCATCAAAGATACAAAATTACAATAAATAGCTAATTAGAGCAAAAACAACTGTCAAACACAGTTTGATATTGTATTACTACTTAGTACGTCTACAATATTTAAATCATAAAACTAAATAAGAAAGTTGTATAATAAGAATAAAACTAAGTACAACCTCCAAATTGTAAGCCTACTAACAAAACTGCACTTTATTGAAGCCAAACCAAACATGTAAACGTTTGGATACATTGAGGCATTGCTCTAAAGCTGATAAGCAAAATGCATTTAGGTAACAATAATAAGCTATAAATAAAAAAAACACAATATAATCAAGCATCTATGTATCAACCAATTTACATTCTACAAGCTACAAAAAATTATAATTTGCAATGGCGCAACATTACAATAAAATAAGGCTAGCTACATAGAATATAATAACTACAAATAAAAAAGAAAAAACATAGAACATCATCCCAAAGGATCCAGCAACTGGGAAATGCCGAACAATTCATGTGGTAAATAACTCACCACATCATACCAAAATAATGGAAGCAATTGCAAGTGGAAATTCAGGTAAAATAAATGCTACTATACTACTACTTTTACTATAACTACTACGTCTACTACGACTACTATCTCTAAAATGACTATACAATTACTGGCAAAAATATTAATTTAGATAAAGGTCGCCTAATTATGTTGTTCTTGTATCTTAAAGTAACAACTCTAGTACAACCATCCGACCCTGGATGCTTGTCAGTGATGCGCCCCATGAGCCTTCGACTTGGGGGAAGATCATCTTCCTTGACTAACACTACATCATTTATTTTTGGCTCACCACATTCATCGGTCCACTTATAACGATGCTGCAGCTGTGTAAGATATTCTTGCGACCATCTGCGCCAAAAATCTTGCATTAAACGCTGGGTAAACTGCCAGCGTCGCAAAAGACTTATATTTTCAGGGACGAAGTTAAAATCGGGAGGTGTAACTAATGGGTCCCCGACTAATAAATGAGCTGGTGTGAGCGGATATGGATCGTCTGGATTAGTTGACATCTGACCTAAGGGTCTCGAATTAAAACAGGCCTCAATTTGAGCTAACACTGTAGTTAACTCCTCAAAAGTGAGTGTTGTATTGTTAAGGACCCTTTTCATGTGATGCTTGGTTGACTTTATCCCGGCTTCCCACAATCCTCCAAAGTTAGAAGAATGTGGAGGGATAAAGCGCCAGCATGTGTTGTTAGATGCCAACCAATCAGCGATCTCAGTTGCAACACTGGATCGCTCTGCGTCAAACACAATTTTGAGTTCTTTTGCCGCTCCTACGAATGTGGTGCCATTATCGCTCCACAATTCGGCAACATGGCCTCTTCTGGCAACAAACCTTTTAAAGACTGCTAAAAATCCTTGTGAGGTCATATCGCTGACCACCTCAAGGTGGATAGCACGTGTGGCCATACATATAAAAAGGCAAATGTATCCTTTCTCCGAACGTTGACCACGACCTTTGGAACACCTAATATTAATTGGACCAGCATAGTCTACTCCACTTTTGTGGAAAGGTCTATGTGAAGTCACTCGGGAAGAAGGTAACTGACCCATCATTTATTGACGAGTCTGACCAGAGTGGCGAATACAAATTACACATTTTCTCACGAACTGACGAACGAGACTTTTGGCACCAATAACCCAGTACTTACTCTTCAAGTAGTTGAGCATAAGCTGAGGACCACCGTGGATGGTTTTGCTATGTGCATCGTCAATTAAAAGGTTTGTGAGATGTGACTTGTGGGGGATAATTATGGGATGCTTCATCTCATAATTGAGGTCAGCATTATGTAACCGACCACCAACCCTCAATACTTGCTCTGCGTCCAAAAACGGGTTTAATGAATCAAGTTTACTTTTTTTACTTACTCTTGAAAGTTTACCTAAATCTTCCATTTCTACACTAAATATCTTTCGTTGGCATAGCTTAATACAGGTAAGCAAGCTATTACTTATTTCCGTAGCTGTAAGACATTTCCCTAATTCATTTTTCTTTTCAGGATTATTCCAGTGTAGAACTCGACGGCAGTACGACAACATTCTCGTTAACCTTCGAAGTGACGAAAATCGAGTTGTAAAATCATAGTCTTCATTTTTTAAGGAAGTGGCGAGACACTTAACTGCTGATTTCTTTTCTTCTAGGCGAGCATCCTTCAAACACCCACTATGATAGGTTATCTTATCTCGACACAACCAATTTGGGCCTTTGTACCAAAGATCGTTGTTTAGGCACTCAGATGGCTGGATTCCCCGAGAAGCGCAGTCAGCAGGATTATCCTTGGAAGCGACGTGTGACCATTGATTTGCATCCAGAGTGGTAAGTATTTCAGCAGCCCTATTAGCTATGAATGTCTTCCATCTGCTTGGATGGCTACTTAGCCAAGCCAACACAATAGAAGAATCGGTCCAAGCATGCAGATGTTGTTTTGGTATTTGTAAAACTTCTGCGACTTCCCTGAGAAGTTTAGCTAATAAAACTGCACCGCACAGCTCCAGTCGAGGGATGGATACTTGCTTGATTGGCGCTACTCTGGTTTTAGAGGTAAATAACTGAACATGAACCTTGCCAGTTTTGTCAACAACACGACTATAAACAACAGCTGCATAAGCAACATTTGATGCATCCGAAAAACCATGGAGTTCCAAACAAACGTCGTCTTGACTTGAATGAATCCATCGCGGTAAGCGCACCTTAATAAGGGATTGCAAGTCGCTTCTAAACTCCAACCAATCCTTCAGGAATGTTGGTGGAAGTTCACAGTCCCAATCGATTCCTGACAGCCAAAGACGTTGAATAAATACCTTTGCTGTTGTTATGACAGGTGCCAACCAACCCAGGGGGTCAAACAATTTGGCTATATCCGATATGACCTTCCTTTTAGTAACTGAACAGTCTAACGGAAGAAGATTAACAGTAAATCGAAACTCATCAGTTTCTCTGTCCCAGGTTAAGCCGAGAATTTTCATAAATTCGTCGGTTTTAAACTCTAAACTACATATGGCCGCGTCTCCCTGAATCATCTTCAACAAAGTCTTACTATTGCTCGACCATTTTTGCAAGAGAAAGCCCGCACGACTCAATAATTGTGTCATTTGATTATGGATGATTATTGATGACCATCAGCAACACTAGAACAACCAGTCATGAGATCATCCATATAGAACTCGTTAAGAACGCGCGGTGCAGCTAGTGGGAAATCTTGGCCTTCATCGATAGCAACTTGTTGCAGACAGCGAACAGCTAAATATGGCGCTGAGGATGTTCCAAAGGTAACCCGGTTCAGTCGAAGATGTTGCATGACCTCTTCAGGACTGTTTCTCCACAGAATCCTCTGGTAATCCTGATCTTCTGCAGCCACCAGTACTTGCCGATACATCTTAACAATATCTGCTACAAGTGCGATCGGATAACTACGCCAGCGCATTACCAAATGACGAAGCTCAGGCTGCGAAGTTGGACCAACCATTAAATCGCTGTTAAGTGAGGCACCATTGGTACCCTTGCAAGATGCGTCAAATACTACACGCACCTTGGTCGTAGTTTTGTCTTGTCGCACAACGGCGTGATGCGGCAGGTAGACTGCCCCAGCTTTATCTCGCTCCGCGGCATTGAGAACAGTCATGTGTCCCGAACTAATGTAATCCTCGATAACATGTTTGTATTCACACTTGAATTCCGGATTTTTGGACAAGCGTTTCTCAAGCATGAGAAACCGTTTTCGAGCGATTTCCATGGAATCACCGTATTTACTGAGAGGGTCGTCACTTTTGAAAGGCAGCCTTACGATGTATCTACCTGTGTTGTCCCTTTTGGTAGTCTTGCTAAACATCTCTTCACATCTTATCTCTTCTTGAATAAGATGCTTAGTTTGGTTAGGCTCTGACTCAAGCTCCCAAAACCTTTTAAGAAGCTCATTCTCATCATGTTGAATCAAGTGTGTACTAACAATAACACTTTGAACACTCTGTCCCTGGGTGGTGTCTTTACCGGGTATATAACCAGATAAAATCCAACCGAGCGTGGTATGTTGTGCTAATATTGAGCTCGGTGGATGTTTGATCAAACCTTCTAACAAAATCTGGCTGTATACTTCGGCGCCCAATAGCAGATCTATTAAAGCATTACAAAATCCCTGGGGATGTTGGTGTTTCGTCATCCAGACCGGACTTATTCCTGTATTCGAAACATCTGAGGCGCGTGATACTTGTGGAGCTTACTGTTCCTTGGGAAACAAACATTCCAAGGGATCACACATTCAAGCTCAATAAGTATTACGAACTAACCAACGAACTGATCAGGAATAAATTTATAGTTAGTTTGTACGCGGTAGAAGTGGGAGCGAGAGGTATAACAGCAAAATCTCTCTATAGCCTACTTAAAGATCTTGGCCTTTCTAGAACAAGCATCGGTTCATTTCTAGAACGTACTTCAAAGGCGGCATTAGTAGGTTCTTTCCAAATTTGGTTAGGTAGGGAGAGAAGTGTGGAGGGTGAAGGTGAGCGTTTCTGCGCATAATAAAGGGGCCCCTTAAACCTACTCCTGGGTCGCAAGTCCCAGGCACTGCTTGCACTCCTCTCCTTGCAACGCGATGGGCCCGGCACCCGCACGGTGAATCCATGGATTGCTAAGAAGCTTCGTCTTATCTAAATTGACAGCCCGGAGAGACGGGATGACGCTGGAAAGACAGCTGACGCTGGAAAGACAGCTGGCAGCTGGGAAGACAGCAGACTGCTGGAAAGACAGCCGAGGGCGATGGCCTAGCAAGCCAAGCCCGGGAACGTCGATAAAAGCTAAAAGTCCAAATAAGAAAAATACCCCTAGGACAGTCCGAGAGGGGAGGCGGAAGAACTGTCCACCGGTTGACAATAACGGCGAAAACGGCGCGATAACGGAACTGAAATGCCTTACGTGCGGGAAAAATTACAAAAGACGAGCCTGGTTTATTAAACATCTAAAAACACACAATGGTGCTGAAGTGCGGCAACCGTCGGTAAGATCTTCAGTTTTCACTGCGGGTAGAGTTTACCCTCATATATCTCATGGTGAGCCATTGAATGAAAACTACCAGGAGTCCATGACCATCCGGACGCGTCTTAGCATTCCAAATACTAAACAATCGACCTGGAAAGTACATGACCAAAATATAGCGGCCCTGTTAGAGCACCCGGGCTCAAATCAGGTACTCGATGCGCAAGTAGAGACTTTCCAAAATACTATTTACGACTACTTTAATGAGCACTATCCACCTACGAATCGTTATGCTCACAAAAATAAAGAAAACGGTTTTAAATTGAAAATGAGGAGGAAAAAAAGAGATCTTATAAAGAAACTTCGCATAGCCAAAGCCTTAGGCGATAATCAACTTAGTCACCAACTATCTAGGGCATTGCGATCAATTCTTAAACTTATCCAAGGTATAACAAATCAAATAACGAAAAATCGTGATAGCTTTGATCGGGCAAAACATGAAGTAGACTTTGATAAAAATCCTTTTAAATACTCAAAAAACATTTTCAAAGATCAAAAAGGTAAGCTTCTCTTGACCAACGAGCAAATTTTCGACCATTATAAAAGCACATACGAAGTGCCAGAAAACCAAAGACTATATGGGGATCCAAACGAACACAAACCTGAGACTCCTACTGAAGATTTTCAAGCCAACCCACCAACTTTGGAGGAAATCAATAAAATAATTAAAATGAAACCATCTAAGTCAGCACCAGGTCCGGATGGTATCCCTTATATAGTTTACAAAAAATGTCCGTCGCTCCATAAACATCTTTTAAATGTATTCGGTAAAATCTGGTCAAGAAAGCAAATACCAGTATCGTTCGGAAAAGCCCTTTTTGTCCTCATTCCGAAAAACGACAATGTCAATAATCCCAAGGATACTAGACCGATAGCCCTAACAAATACAATTTCCAAAATATTTTTCTCTTTTTTACAAACTAAAATGACGCAATTCATGATTAACAATAGATATTTCAGGCCTAATCACCAGAAAGGGTTTTTGCCCGGAATTTCTGGATGCCTGGAACATAATACGTTAATATCGGAAAGCCTTAAAGATGCTAGAACTAGCGAGAGACAAATTACGGTTTGTTGGATAGACTTAGAAAACGCCTTTGGGTCGGTACGACATGAACTAATGATGTTCGCGCTTAAATGGTATAACTTTCCTACGGTAGTTCGCGACATTATTGCATCATATTATTCAAAATTAAAATTCTCTATAATTTTTAATGATAACCATTCAAAACCACTTAATTATAACGTTGGTTTATTTCAGGGCTGTTGTATTTCTCCTATTATATTTAATATAGTTATTAATATTTTAATTGACAAATTAATTAGAAATGAAAAAAAGTGGGGCTATCGGTTTAAGTTCAACAACAAATACACAGAATCCATACTAGCTTTTGCAGATGATCTCGCGATACTGACACGTAATCCGAAACAATGTCAGGTACTTTTAAATGTAGTTGAGGATTTCTGTACGTGGACCGGCGGATTGAGGACAAAACCAAGTAAATGTTTTAGTCTGTGTCTGGGTAGACGGAATACCAAATATACCTCTTACGATCCGGGTCTTATAATAGGCGGTCAGTGCGTTAGTACGGTTACGGAAGCAGCTCCGTTTAAATTTTTGGGTAAAAAAATCGATTACCAAGGCCGTACTCCATCGTTGGATGTAATAGTCGATAGCTTTTTAAACGATCTCAAAAAGGTAGACAACCAACCAATAAGTAACGTCAAAAAAGCTTGGATTTACGATAATTATTTAACATCACGTCTGAATTGGCCTTTCCTCGTGTATGATATAAATAAAACCCTTTTGTCAAAGTTAGATGCAAGCGTCATAAAGACATTGAAGTTATGGCTCGGGTTAGCGCACTCAGCGGACTCTTCAACCTTATTTAGAGACCGAAACAACTTTGGATTAAAATTAAAGAAACCATCGGAGCTCTACAAACATCTAAGAGTTACCAAAAGACATATCATCGGAAAATCTAAAGATGATACTGTAACTTCTCTCCCAAAAGACAAAGTTGCCTCAGAGCTCGAGTCACGACTTCAATTCCATAAAAAATTTATGATAGGTGCTCAAACAAACAAAGTAGGGCTAGGATCAAGTAGGAAAGTTCAAGACATAGACATAACAAAATCTTTTATTCGACAAGACGAAAACGATAATTACCGACTCCACGCGATGAGCCTAGAAATTCAAAACGAATGGGTGACCATAGGAGATTTTTGTATTCCACTAGCTTTGAAGTGGCGCACCTTAATTTATGATTGGTGCCCAGCATTATTAAAATTCTATCTTAATGCATTCCAAATGACTCTCCCAGATCAAAGTAATTTAGTAAGATGGGGCAAAGCCACCGAAAAGTCTTGCAACATCTGTGGGGAGGCAATAGGAACCGCGAAACACCTATTAGTAGGGTGTAGGGTACTTCTAGATAAAGGTCAATACTCGCGTCGCCACGACAAGGTATTAGAAATCATACGGGAAGCGGTTAGTCTTTCAGTAGCAAGAGCGCGGAAGGGTATAACAACCACCAAACGATCTGTAGAATTCGTAAAAGAAGGCTCCTCCAAAAAATCAAAAGCGAAGCCTTATTCAATATTAGGCGCGGCTCCTGATTGGATTCTCATGATGGACACGTATGAAAAGCATTACAAAATCCCTGGGGATGTTGGTGTTTCGTCATCCAGACCGGACTTATTCCTGTATTCGAAACATCTGAGGCGCGTGATACTTGTGGAGCTTACTGTTCCTTGGGAAACAAACATTCCAAGGGATCACACATTCAAGCTCAATAAGTATTACGAACTAACCAACGAACTGATCAGGAATAAATTTATAGTTAGTTTGTACGCGGTAGAAGTGGGAGCGAGAGGTATAACAGCAAAATCTCTCTATAGCCTACTTAAAGATCTTGGCCTTTCTAGAACAAGCTTCGGTTCATTTCTAGAACGTACTTCAAAGGCGGCATTAGTAGGTTCTTTCCAAATTTGGTTAGGTAGGGAGAGGAGTGTGGAGGGTGAAGGTGAGCGTTTCTGCGCATAATAAAGGGGCCCCTTAAACCTACTCCTGGGTCGCAAGTCCCAGGCACTGCTTGCACTCCTCTCCTTGCAACGCGATGGGCCCGGCACCCGCACGGTGAATCCATGGATTGCTAAGAAGCTTCGTCTTACCTGGAATGTCATAGGAAGGATCTGCTAAAACCAGGGAAGAAAGTGTAGGAAAGAAATTAACTATAACTTTCCTTGATGGCAAAAACGATGTTAATTTGGTCAATATATGACATTTAACAGATAAATAAAAGTTAGGGTTTAGACGAGACTGAATTTTTACCAATACTGTATACTTCGAACGTAATTTCGAAGCAGGGTCGCCGCCTAAACCTGAAATTGTACTAGTCTCAGGTATCTTCCTGAGACCTAACAATTGAACGGCTGATTCCGTTATAAATGAAGCTTGTGATCCCTGATCAATAAGAGATCTTAAGGCTACTGAGTTATCGTTTCTAGATTGTGCTTTAACCAAGGCTGTAGGTAACAGCACTTGGCTATGAATAAAAGAAGTACCAAATGCACAATCTAGACCGGACTCGCCTTGTATCTGGGACGTAGAAGCAGCAACAGTAGCCACAACGTTGTTGTCACCAGACTCCGCGACCAGCACTTGATCGGGTGAAGAACTGAGGGTCTTGGGACTTAAATGAAGCAAAGAATGATGCTTTTTCTTGCAAAGACGACATCTAGTTAACAGTTTGCAGTCATAAACAGAATGATGGGGACTAAAGCAGTTGTAGCAGAGGCGGTGAGTCTGGACAAAACTTCTTCTTTTGTCAACGGACTGCTTGGCGAAGCCCTTGCAATTGCATAATTTATGAACCTCTGTGCAAAAGATACATGACACATCATTAGCGGCAACATGAGAGAAACTTGTATTTTCATGTCTCTGAACCTTAGAGTTTAAAAATTCAAGTGATCTAAAGCGACCTTCTAAAAATTCCCGAAATTGAGTATACGATGGAAGATCCTGGCTTGATTCCGAAACCTTTTGTTCCCAATGTTTTCGGGACTCAGAATCTAATTTAAGACTAATAAGATAAACTACCATTACGTCCCAGGAATCTATAGCTATGCCTAAATTTTTCAAACCCTGCAAACATTCTTGAGTTGTATCTAGTAGTTGTTTAATACAACTTGCGGACTCTGAAGTTAAAGCCTTTTGACTTGTGAGTCTTTTCAATAAATTATTAGCTAGATACCTTTTATTGTCGAATCTCTCTTGCAATTGCTGCCAACAAACCAGATAATTATCCGCAGTTACAGGAATATGTCGCAATAACTGTTCGGCTTCACCAGCAACTGAACCCTTGAGATAATATAGCTTCTGCACATCATCGATGCTTTTGTTGTGATGAATAAGAGAAGTGAACAAGTCCCGAAAACTTACCCAATCTAAATAATTCCCCGAAAATTTAGGAATGGAAATTTTGGGTAGCTTCACGGAGGACTGGTGTTGACTTTCCCTTTTCACCTCAACTTCAACCTTTGCCTTATGTTTAAATAATGTATCCTTTAAAAAAGCCTTGTATTCTATGTAAAGTTCCTCCGTCTGGTCATATACATCATTTAGAATATAGGTAGACTTTTCCAACTCATCGCGTCTTATTTCTAATACAATTTTTTGATGGTTGGTAATGAAAGCAGACCATTGCTGCTCTAATGTCTCTATACGAGCCTCTATGTATTCGACCGAAATTCTCTCACGAGGTGACTTTTTGAAGTTAACTTTGGCTTAATTAATTTTAATTAAAATATCCTCTTGGATACGAAAATAGTTCTCTGCCATTCTAAGATAAAGTAATGGAAACAAATATATTTAAAAAAATAATTGGACTTAAGTACTATAGTATAAGTTGACAAAAAATTTACTAAGTCGCTGAATTATAAATCTGCAAAATTTTACAAGTGTTTACAATAATATGTCGACACAAAAAAAATGGGCACGGATTCCCCGTAGCAACGGCTATGTTCAATAACTTATAAAATACGACTAAGTCAAACTACAAAACATGCATTAATTATCTAAGTTTAAATTTGCTAACTAATAAGGTTGAATTTTCTTAAGCATACGGTTCACTTTTCTCAGTTAAAAACAGCTAATAAATAAGGTTCAAAGTTACTCACAAGTTTTTGCTGCTGTCGTCACTGACACAATATACACAAACACATACAATTGAAGCTTAGGTTGAGGGCTTGACGCGACGACAAACTTCGTTCGATATGATGAGACGACCTCCCCCGCACTATAGACCGGCCACAGCTCCGATGGTCTCTCAATTGGAATCGGCGATTCGTGATGCGTGGGCGTCTAATCAAACTGTTAGAGATGCGAAGAGGTGCCCCGCTCCCTGTAGTATATTCTCTATCAATGATATCAATGATATCAATTGAGTTACTAATTATCGTTAAATTATCGTGATCTGCGACATATACAGGGTTATTTTTAATTAGTTGAGCACCTTTTGCAGGCAGCCTCTCTACATCAATCCCAACAACATTTGTTCTACGACTTTTAAAAAATCTTGATAAATAACTCAGAATAAACAAAACAAAAAAAATTGTTGATCCCTCGATTATTTATTACTCTGTATTTTGTAAGCAGTCTAAAGTATAGCACGCGGCAGTCTAGCGAAAGTCAGAAACTGTTAAACGCGCGCGCCAGCTTTTTTCGTATAGCTTCATCTCTTTTACATCATGTTGCTATGGAAATACTAAATAATCAAAATGACAAGTATGTGGATTACAAAACACAATTTACATTAACCAAAAATAAAATTATCGGATAAGAGTTTTATAATTAAATAATGAATTGTAATTACATACTGGATACGATTTTATGGACTTGCTATTGAAACTAATAAATAAATTCAAAATTATAACATGAAGAAGAAATTATGAAATGTAATTTATAATATTTTTAAAATACATTGATTGTCTGAAATAGAAGAAGTAAGAATGAAAAGAAATACGAGTTTTGGCTGAGAAATGGAGCATTGGGGTCCTGATCTTTACAAGGTCTGTTTTGCTATACCTAGAACGAACAACAACTCGAAACAGCAGAAACCATGATGAAGAATAATTTTATTTGAGATATAGTGACGATCCAACATGTTAAGAAGCCTAAAGTTATTATTTTTAAAGTGGATTGTGTACATTTGTCTGTTTTTATGGTACTTATGTGTTTCTTCTATGAGAATATTATACGTCAGAAGCAGTCGATTCACTTCTTACGTTTTAATTAATTAATATTAATGAAAATTATGACGAAAAAAATGTGAATTATATTTACATGTCATAAAGAAGTTTCACTTCTTACATGTGTACACTAATACACACACACACATATTTAATAAAGACTAAAGTTTTCGTTTTTCCAGTTTTATTAATATCATAAACGAGGAAAGGCCAATTTAGACGTAATTTAAATAAACTTCCTATTATTCCTCCTGGTGTTTCTTAATATTTTATTTTGTCGGATATCTGAATGAAGTTTATGGTTGGGATCACAAGATGGAGCCTTTTTAAATACTGTTACTATTTTACGGTGATGTTTTTAATTAATGGTAACACCAACAGTTGGTGTCAATACCAACCAAATGTCAAGTAATTTGTAATTTGATATTATTATCTTTGTTATTTGATAATTGATATTTCATTTGTCTCTTGAGATTTATGGTTATGAAAGTGTGTAGTATTACTGATATTTTATATTAACTATCTGGATTGTTTCTGTATACCGACGCTTCTATTTGAGACTGACTGCAATTTCTATGAACTTCGTAAAGAAATTCGTAAGTAACTTATTGTTTTATTGTCATGATATAAATATTAACAAACGAGATAATATGATAAGTATAAAGTAAGTAAAAGAGAAGTTATTGTTTTGTAAAAATAATATTTATTTCGTTTCGTTACAGTGCCCTTATTTCATAAACCAAATAAAAATATTGAGACATTCAACTTGTGGACAACTTCTATTGGAGATTTTGTTTTTTCATTAGATTCTTAAACAGTTAGACAATATGTGTTTCGACTATTGTAGAAAATATTTTACTAAATAAAAGTGGAAAACGATGCTATTTTTTATTACACCTTAGAAAATGATCAAGTTCTAACGTGCATAGCCGCCGCTGCGTCACCCCGCCACCCCGCGCCCCGATGCACGTGGCCTTGGCACATATTTTGACAAGTTGCGTGGCCTCTCTTTGCTCAAGTTTAATGCACGTTCAGAGGCAATAAATAATTTTTTTATGGGAAAAACAAAATTTTTAAAACTATTAATTTTAAAAAGTCGTAGAACAAATGTTGTTAGGATTGATGTAGAGGGGCTGCCTGCAAAAGGTGCTCAACTAATTACAAATAACCCTGTATATTATCAGAATGTTAGAGGTTTACGTACTAAGACTCTAGACTTTTATAAAAATGTATTATGCTGTGATTATGATGTTATTGTATTGTGTGAAACATGGCTTAACCATACTATATTCAATTCAGAGCTGTTTAATGATCGTTATGAAACATATAGACGTGATCGAGAGACAAGTGAATATCATAAAAAAAATGGGTGGTGGCGTACTTATTGCTATATCCAAACGTTTTAAATCACAAAGATTTAATCAATTCGAAAGCGATTGTGAAGACCTTTGGGTCGAGCTGGATATGGGTAGCAGCCGTAGAACCCTAGATAAATTATATATATGTGCAGTCTATATCCCCCCTCCGGTTCAAATGCACATTCTCGAACGCTTTGTTGACAATACCAATCATATTTTAGAATTTCGCTATAATACATTAATACTCGGGTATTTTAATTTAAGTTCAATAGCATGGCCTAGTATCAAAAACTCCTTAATCCCGCCGTCTTCTATACATGGCCCACTTGTGCACAAATTACTGGACTTTATAGCCCTCAACAATTTAAGCCAACAAAATACAATCCTAAACAATCAGGGAAAGATTCTGGATTGCATGCATTTCTAATCAAGACATGTTATAGGAACTACATTAATAACATAGAGGACTCTTTATCCAAAAATCCGAAGCTATTTTGGACTTACATAAAAAATAAGCGTCTAAATAAAGGTACATACCCATCATCAATGCATCTAGACGACAGACGAGCTTCTAATGGCTCTGACATTTGTGATCTATTTGTATCATTTTTCGCATCCGTTTATAAGGTATCCTCTTTTACTTCAGCATTTCGTTCGGCAGAATTCCCAAAGTCTTCGCTTGCAAATTGTTTATCAGGCTTATCTTTTTCACAATCTGATGTACTTAGTGGATTGAAACACTTGGATCGAAATAAGGGAGCTGGATCTGATGGTATCCCATGTTTGTTTGCAACAGAATGTTGCGAAGCGCTCTCCTTACCACTTTCATTAACATACAATGAATCAATAAAGTCCGGTTTCTTTCCTACTGCTTGGAAAGAAGCTAGGGTTGTACCAATTCCAAAGTATGGTGATATTTCGTCAATAAAAAATTATAGGCCAATTTCTGTTCTGCCTATTTTTGGAAAACTTTTTGAAAATTTTATAAAACCTTCAATTACTTGGCACATAAAGCAAATGATGTCATCTCAGCAGTCTGGTTTCTTCGCAGCGCGATCCACAACAACCAACCTTGTTTCATTTGTGACCGATTCAGTTGATTCTAATATACCAGTTGACACCATATATACTGACGTGAGTAAGGCGTTCGATACCGTGGACCACGGTATTCTTATTAATAAACTTTCAACCTTCGGTATAACAGGAAATTTACTTAAATGGTTTTCCTCGTATCTAAGCAACCGAATTTCTAGGGTGGTTGTTAGTGGATACGCGTCTCAATCATTTTTAACCCAATCAGGTGTCCCCCAAGGATCGGTGCTGGGGCCAATTTTATTTAATATATTTGTAGACGATGTTGTGCAAATTTTCAAACACTGCGAATGCTTTCTCTACGCCGACGATCTCAAAATCGCAAAACAAATAAAAAACAAAGATGATGCTTTCCTACTACAAGAGGAATTAAACCTCTTAGTCGACTGGTGTGGAAGAAACGGCTTGGCACTGAATACTGATAAATGTAAATACATAAGGTTCTCGCGTAGAAGGCATTCAAACTCGCAGAAGTATAAGATTAATAATAAGACGTTGGAAGAGGTTGATACCCACATCAAAGATTTGGGTATTAGCTTCGATGATAAGATCAGATTCCACTCTCATATCGACAAAATAACATCAAAGGCGTTTCAAAACCTGGGTTTTTTAATAAGAAACACTAAAGATTTTAAGAAGCCGCAGACCAAGATTGTCCTTTATTCCTCCTTGGTACGATCTGGTCTAGAATATTGTGCCCCGGTCTGGTCTCCACACTATGAGGTACACATAATGCGTATTGAGAGAGTCCAAAGGCGCTTCCTATATCACATTACATATCAAATTAATAAAGTAAAACAACTGCCAACATATCATAGTCGGTTGCAATACCTTAATCTGAATAGCTTGCTTGATCGAAGACAGTTGTTGAACCAGATTATGCTATATAAATTAGTTAATAGTGTATTAGACTGTCCCAACCTTGTAAAAAAAAATAATATTAATGCACCCTCTAGGCTTCCCCGTGCGAGTAAATATGCTCTATTTTCGATACCACTCTCAAAAACAAATTTACGACAGAATGCTACCAAGGGTAGGCTATTTGGACAATACAACTTACTAACAAAAACTCGAGAAACTGATGTAGATATTTTTTCAGACAGTCTGCCAAAATTTAAGAGAAAAGTTGTAGCAAGCTTTACTTCGCCTCTATATAAACCATATTATTTTTATTTTTTTTTTTTGTATCACTATGTTCTGCAATATCGATCACGTTTAGTATTAGGTATAATGTGTTGCAGTTGTTACTTTGTTGTTTATATGTTAAAATATTTAAATTATTATTTTCTTTTTCTGGTAGCAATATGTGTGATAATTTGTAAGAGTTTTGTAATTGTTTTTTAGTTTTGTATATTTTTATTGTTAATAATTTTTCTTTTTAAATTTATCTTTTTTGTAATAGTAGGAAAAGTAGTATTAAGTAATTAGATGATACTGTCCCTTACATGCCGTGGCAACTTGTAAATGAAACAACACTCTGCAAAATCATTTTTTTTCTTATTTGTAAAACTAAAAATTGTGTATGTTTTGTAAGTTGTCCTAAATAAATAAATAAATAAATAAATAAAGCTCGCAGATTGGCTCTGGCCTGGACGGCAAGTGGATGTTTTGAGTCCATATAGGTGATTGTCTCCAGTGCCGCACGCGAGTCACTGTAGATAGCCATTGTTTGGTTTTCTGGGTTTAGGGCCTTTTTTGTGGCCTCGCAAATGCCAAGTAGCTCCGCCTGGTAGACAGTACAATATGACGGCAGACTGAGCTTAACGGCTTTGGTTTCGGTCTCCCTATCCCATAGAGACAGAGAGGCACCAACCTTGCCGTTAATCTTGCTGCCGTCAACCGCCTTCGCCTCCTTCTGTCCTATTGATTATGTATATAGCATCTCAAACTTGTCAACCCTCTTGGTTATAAAGTATTGAGCCGCTATTCATGTGGTCAAGGTTTACCCCTGTCACATGGACCCTTATACGGCAGGTCTGACCTCCGAAGTCATCCGACAACGGCACTATAAGACTAGTAAGCTCGCAAGGCTATCGGTCATAGACAAGTCCAATCGCGACCACCAAGCTACCTTTTCTCCATAAAAGGTTCCGGAGCTGTAAGGCACGCTCACTTCCCGTGTGATTTCTCGCACTTGCAATTCACTTGCTAAGAACGTCAGAGAGGCTTACTACCAGTTTCCAGCTGGTGCCGGAGCTGTAAGGCACGCTCACTTCCCGACAGGCAGTCAGGCCGCAAGTCTACCCTACGTGACAGTCGGGTGACCGGATAGATGCTAGCACATCCATCTAATCTCTAAGCAGGGGGCTACCCGAACTGCAGTGACCCCCGAAAGGATCTCTGCTTAAGGACCGTTCCAAGCCCCGAAGTAAAAGACCGCAGCAGCCCTTCGCCTTAGGCTGGTCAATCACCTCTCACTGCGCACAAGATCCGACGAGCCCCCGACAACTGTGGGGACCCAGACGAACAGCGCCGAATCTCTGCAGCTAACCACATTACCACTACGAATCCAATACCAAAACCGGTAAACCGGCAGTTTACACACGCAAGCGCATGCATCGCTGCCGGAGGGCTTAGGTACCGGGGTCCCGTAGTACCCTGATCTTAGCAGCTGACCCGTAGTTCAGCTGCAAACTATCTACCGCCGGGTGTCTCAGTAGATAGAGATGTCTTGCTGCCGTCAGTGAAAATACGAGCAGTATAGATGTTGTTTTCCTCGTACTGTTGCTGGTCTATCAGGAGATGAAACTCCAGGCTAGTTTGTTCTGCCGGGTGCGGGTTTTCCACTACTGGGGCTTTTTGTTCCACCTCTCTCCCAAATAGCGCTGGTAACGGGTAACCCTTTTTTGCCTCATATAAGGCTGCCCCTTCCCTGATTCTTATATCTAGAGGTAGAATGCCCGTTAGGATGAGTGTGGAGTGTAGTGACACGGTCCGGTATGCCTTGCATATTTTCTGCAGGAACCCTCTTTGCACTACGTCAAGTTTTTTCTTGACGCAAAGTTTATTGGAAGCCGGTTCCCATGCGCTCGCTGCGTATAGTAGTATTGGCTCGATTGTTGCTATATAAATAATCCTGAAGACTTCAGGTTGAAGCCCCCAGGTTATTTTGGCTGCTCTTGTTAACTGCTTGTAGACGGCTATTGCTTTCTTACAGACTGTATCGATATGTTGGTTAAAGGTGAGTTTGTCGTCTATAATAAGACCCAGTATTTTTATTTGTTTGGCAATGGCTATCTCCGTTCCGCCGATGCTAAGTCGGGGATTGTCGTATTTGAGTCTTTTAGTGATGATCATTGCACTGGTTTTGTTTGGCGCGAACTTAAGCTTGTTTGCAACCCCCCATTCCTACACGTATCGCAAGGTATCGTTTCCGGTTTTCTGAATTTCGCTTCCAGATTCGCCTGAAAAAACCAGCACAATGTCAACCGCAAAGGCTTGTACATAGTTTCCCCTTTTTTTTTCTAGGTCCTTTAATAAGGGGTCCAAAAGAAGATTCCAGAGTAGTGGGCTGCCTATCGATCCTTGCACACAACCTTTCTGCGTTTCTTGGCTATACTCAACACCTGTGTAACGGACTGTTACCCTTCTGTTCTTCAGATAGCTGTCTATTACGGCTTAAGAGCCGTTGTTGCCGAGGTTGTGAGGGCATTTCAGGGTTATTTTCTTTTCAGTTAACTTCGTTCTTATGTACTTCGTGAGGGCATAGAGGGAGTCCTCGGTGCTTTTCTGGGGCGTGAAACCATACTGACGGGTGCTCATGTTGGGCAGGATGTGGTATCTGATTCTTTTGATCATCATCTTTTCAAAGATTTTACCTAGGACCGGTAGAAGGCCGATCGGCCTATATGATCTGGGTGAGCCGTAATTCGCCTTCCCCGGTTTTTTTAGTATGACAATCGTAGCGATTTTCCATGACGAAGGAAAATGATGTAAATATAGACACCTGTTCAAGATGGCAAGAAACAAATCAGGGTCGACACGTATTGCTTGGCTGCAAATATCCGAGGTGAGTCCATCCGCGCTCGGGGCCTTTATTTTTTTATTTTTTTTTATTTATTTATTTATTTATTTAATTGGAAAACCAACAGCACAAAATAATATAATAGTTACATAGATAGAAGCAGAAGGCCAATAAAAGGTTTTCATGTGTAGAAACATAACAAAAATAAGTAATAAGAGCAAACACAAAAGAAACATAATACATATTGGAATTAAATACATAAAGACAACAAATAATCGACATTAAAACTTATAAAAAAAAAACATGTTAAGAAAAACAAACAATTACTTAAAATAATCAGCTAATTAAAAACATAATATTACCAAGCTTTTCAATATATATATATACACACATAGACACACACATATGTACATTATACAGAAAAAAATGCATCACTAGGTTGCGCTTTACGGAATGAACACTTGAGCAAAAAATATCTAGTTCCAGTTCATTCGCCGCTTCATTAATTTTTTTACCGGCTCGCAAAATAAAAGAATTCTGACGGTAATTTGTTCTTACCAGTGGAATGTGTAAAATTGGGGCTGATCTAAGAGTTCGTGAAGGAACATTAATATAAACTTTTTCAAGAAGTTCAGGACTGTTTATGACACCTTTAGCTATTTTTAGTAAAAACGTTAAGTCACTTATTTGGCGCCTTTTGCTAAGCGGGAGAAGATGAAACTGTTTACAGAGATCTAGATAATTGTTGGAGTCGTATGGAATTTTCAAGCGATAACAAAGATATTTTATAAATTTAATTTGAATGCGTTCAATTCTACTTTCATACGTCTCATATTGCGGATTCCACACTTCTGAGGCGTATTTATTTATTTTTATTTATTTATATCTTTTCCACTTAGAATCATAATCAGTGATCACTTGTGTACGTCAACATGGAAATGTCAGGAGGGCCTATTACGATACTAGATTTATCGAAATAAGCCCTTCTGAAAAAGCACTTTCCATCTTAATGTTAAAGCTATGAGGGTTCCAAACGCGTCCTGGTCTGAGAAGAACCACACAACAATCTCAGCCGGATATACTTTTTGTTATTGTGATCACTGTTTCACAAACGTCAAGCTTAAGTGCAATTTTGGAACAACTAGAACCTTCGCAATCAATCTGAAAAGAAGCCTAATGATTTCAGGCAACGAAAATTAAATAATAATAACAGAAAAAATATATAATATATAAATCTTCGGCCTGCCACACAACCAGTCACCGCAAGCAGCACCCGTTCACGAGCATAACACAAGAGCCAGCCATCACCCCCTTCGCACATATTTGAGGGAGGGAGGCAACCCGACTCCCGATGCTACCGCAAGTAGTGACTTCTAAGGAATCGGTATGATGCAGAAGGTCGATAAAGCAAAATTAATTTACAACAAAAAACAAATTGCGGAGATTACTAGCTATTCGCAATACAATACACATTCATTCCCAGGCCATACCGTCGTCGATGTAATCCTTTACACTATAGTAGGATTTTTTTATTAAATTATTTTTAACATATAATTTAAATTTATTTAATGAGAGGCTTAAGGCTTCATTTGGGAGCTTATTATAAAAACGTATACAATTACCCTTAAAGGATTTACCTATTTTATGGAGCCTAGTGCCGGGCATAGCGAGTTTATTTTTATTTCTTGTATTAATTTTATGTATATCACAATTTTTCTTGAACTTTGAATTTTTTTATGAACGTAAATTAAGTTTTCATAAATATATTGATTATAAACAGTCATAATTTTAAATTCTTTAAATTTGTTTCTTAAAGAGTCTCTTGGTCTCATATTATATATTGCGCGAACAGCTCTCTTCTGCAATGTAAATATGGTATCAATGTCGGCCGCATAAGTGTACTGTGCACGAACATACAGTATAATATTTTAAAAGTTTTAGCCCTTTTAAAATTAACCGAGCTTCTCATTACAAAGCCTAGTATTTTGGAAGCCTTGCCGATAATAGAATTTACATGGGAATCAAATATCAGTTTTGTGTCATGCAGAACTCCTAAATCTCTGATCTCCTCACATTTTTGGAGGTTCTGATGTCTTAAGATGTAATTTGATGATAACACATTTTTCTTTCTTGCAAAACTAACAACAGAACATTTGGAGGGATTGAGATCAAGTTTATGATGAGCACAATATGCGTCAAGTCTAAAAAGATCAGATTGAAGATGAATGACATCTAATGGTGAGGTAATCATTTTGTATATTTTCATATCGTCAGCAAAGCACAATAGGTTACTGTTATGAAAACAACTAGCTATGTCATTGATAAATATCAAGAAAAGTAAAGGCCCCAGCAATGAACCTTGGGGTACCCCACTCGGGATGGAAACCCAACTAGAAATGTAATTATTGACTACTAGCTGTTGCCCGCGGCTCCGCCCGCGTGTTGGTCGCTTTTCGAGTAATCTGTGGAAACTACAATTATCCAGACCTATAATAGACTATATTATATTATATTATATAATAGACGATATTATTTTAGAACTAATTTCATAACCATAGAAAACGTTATAGTGAGACAACCTTAAAAGCTAGATATATGTTGTCGCGGACTTCTTTTTAGATCTTTTAAAGAGAAACAATTTCATAGAACATCATTTTTGCGTAACTTTCACCGTTTTCGCAGCGCACGGAGTTTTTTGTTTATTTTTTTACACCTTGCGTTATAATATTCAAGTTTTAGTAATCATCCCTAGTTTTTTGAAAATGAAACCTATGTCACTCGGGAATAGTGTAGCTTGCTAACGGTGAAAGAATTTTTGAAATCGGTCCAGTAGTTTCGGAGCCTATTCATTTCAAACATACAAAAAAATAATCAAACCTTTCCTCTTTATAATATTAGTATAGACAACCGCTTGAGACCTATTGTTAATGTAAGAAGAAAACCACCGGAGCAAGTCACCGCTGATATCCATTTTGAATAATTTAGACAACAATAGTTCGTGATCAATCCTGTCAAAGGCTTTGCTATAATCGGTGTAGATAACATCAATTTGATAACCTTGGTCCATTGATCGCGTTAAGAAATCATTGAAGATGACAAGATTAGAAACAGTAGATCGCCCTTTAAGGAACCCATGTTGATATGGAGAAAACGATTGATGAAGTGCTGCATATACCTGGTCATATATTATTCTTTCAAACACTTTGGCAATAATACACAATTTTGAAATAGGTCGATGGTTAGTGATATCTGACTTTGATCCCTTTTTGTGTATAGGCGAAACGAACGCGGACTTCCAAATGACAGGAAAAGTATTTTCAGAAATAGATTTCTTAAAGAGTAGAGATATAGGGTAGTGGATAGACCTAGCGCACGATTTTAAGAAAACTGGGCTGATACCATCGGGGCCAGCAGATTTAGAGAGATCGAGATTTGAGATCAATTTATGCACTTCATTAGGATCTATTTCAATGTTGGAGATTAAAAAATCGTTTAAATTAGAAGACTCAATCGAGTTAGAGTGACTTAAGTTAGAATTAGACGCATCTGAAAGAAAAATGGAATGAAAATATTTTGAAAACGCATCACATATCGATTCGCCTGTAGTAGCTGATTTACCCAAATAACTCATTGAGGCCGGTATACCGTTTGAATTAGATCTACTTTTTATGTAGGACCAAAATTGTTTTCGATTGCATTCAATATTATTTTCGATTGAAGGGATGTATGTTTCAAAACACTTATCCTCCAAAGAGTGTACTCTGTCGCGTAATAGTTTAAATGTCAACATATCCGATAACCTACAATAAATTTTGTACTTAGTTGCATATTTGAATTTTTCTTTGATAAGTTTGATTAAAGGTTTAGTGTACCATAAAGGATATGATGAGCTACATACTTTTTTAGTTGGAACAAATTCAGATAACAATTGATTAATAGTGTTATAAAAGAAACTGACTGCATCATCTAGTTTTAATGACATGAACTTTACATCCCAATCAATAGCTAAGATTCTATTATTAATTGAGTCATAATCTCCTTTGTTATAAATATACTTCGAATATGTACCAGGTTTAAGAAAATTTGTCTGTACGTTTTGATCAAATGTTGCCAGTGCTACACTTAGCTCAGTTTTTGTAAAAGGTGGGTCAGGTGGTTTGTCTCCATTGTCAGTATAGTTAATTTTCTCCGCAAGGTGTCTTACGCGACGGTGTTCCTCGTTATCGTTATCTACCAAGTCCTTAAGGAAGAATGTCTCCGCCAAAAGACGCGCTGACTCCGCACAATTCAAGGTTTTTCGCCCATCTTCAAGTGGGACGTCCTCCTCTCTTTTGTTTGTGCGTGATATCACCCTGTAAATTCCGTCCCAAACGCTCTCCCGATCTTGTTTTTCACAAAATTCCTTCCAGCTTGCGATTTGTGCATTGGATGCTTCTTCCTCATACTCCTTCTTCTTGTCTAAATAAGTTTGTATGACACCAGCTCGTCTCACCTGTGCAGCACGAGGGATTCTGTTTTTCAGTGTCCTTACCTCACGTTTTAGTTTTTCCAACTTGACGGACCACCACGGTAGATTTAACCTCTCCTTGTCTTTTCTTTTGGGTACTGATGTATTACACGCGGTGGTTATGGCTTGGATGTACTTTCCGATGATTTTGTCCAAGTGTTTGGGTCTTTAATGTCCGTAATGGTGTCCAGATTTAACGCTTCTTCACTAAATATTTGGCTCAATTTTTCTTGAAAATAGTCCCAATTTGCTTTGCGAGTATTATATTTTCGAGTCGAGCTGGCTACCCTTATGGCATTGCACCTCTCCAATTTTATTTCAAACAGGATAGCACAGTGGTGCGAACTCGTTACCCCACCGTCTACCTTCCAGTTCTCTATCCTGTCTAAAAGTTTGGTAGAACAGGCTGTGACATCAATAAAACTGGTAAATCTGGAAGTTCCCCTTATTACGTCGAACGTAGGCTTTTCTCCAGAATTGAGTATGTGCAGTCCTAGTTCGCCCAGCAGTCCCATCAATTCTTCCCCCCTGGAATCAGTGGTAGCGCCTCCCCACCATACATTTTTGGAGTTCGCGTCCCCCCCGGTCGCTCAGCGCTTAAGCGACGCGTCTGATAGTGAGTCAGAACTCGGTGTTGCATCCTCAAAATGGAGCATCGCTCGTCGCGGATGTGGTGCGGCCAAGGGACGCGGTAGTGGGCTCGTCCAGGCGAGAGCAGAATTGCGGGCCATGGAGGAGGAGGCGGAGGAGGCCGAGTTCGAGCGCGCATTGAGCTCTCGGGTCCTCCACGGGAGGAAGAAGGCTCCAGCTGGGAGTGCGCCGGTTTCCGAGGACGACATATTATCCTTGGAGGCGCTACCTGCGTCGGAGCCAGCTTCTGTTTTATAGGCTGAACAGTTGCGTGCAAGGGCTTTGAGACATGCAGCCTCAATTCATAAGGTGTGTAAGAAGAGCGGTAACTTGAAGGGCACCATGATAAGGGCTCTCAAGGAGGCGTCTAACAGCCTCTTGGAAGTGGTAGAGTTCCTTGCAATGAGGAATGAGCCTGAGGAATCGAGGCGAATTCGAGCGGATAACGCCCGTCTTTGTCGTGAGGTCTCTTTCCTTAGGGAGGAGATACTAAAGGTCCGGAAGGAGTTCGCGGAGCTCAAGGCTTCCGTGGGTTTCGGGCCTGCAGTCTCTTCGGGGTTGCCTGCGGTGGATTCCAACGCAGTAGAGGAGTTGAGGCGCTCCGTATTGTCCTCGGTGGAAGTTTTAACAAACTCCCGCTTCGAAGGACTCGAAGAGCGCCTCCTTCCTGCGCGGAATCGCAGACCGCCTTTAGCGGAGGACAAGAGAAGGAAGGAGTCAGCCGTGGCTTCTGAACGGGACCATCGTTTGCAAGGGTGTTCATCGCCGATCTTGCAGACGAGGTCTTCGACAGCCCCCGTTTCAGACGAGGCGTGGTCTACGGTTGTACGAAGGAAGGGTAGACAAAGGGAAAAAGACGAGCCTTCCTCAGAAGCCGGTTTCAGAGGTCAGTGGCAAAGGCGCTGGTAAGTCTTCGTCTTCAACAAAGAAGTCGAAGAAGTTGACTGCCGGTCCCCCGAGGCTGCCGTCTCCTCGGTCACCTGCAGTTTTAATCAAGCTGCAGACCGAGGCGGCAGGGGCGGGAGTTACATACGCCCATGTCTTGAAGCGTGCCGCTGAGATGGTCAATCTCAACGACATTGGCCTCAAGGATGGGCTTAGGATTCGTAAGTTGGCGGCTGGGGCTAGGCTCCTAGAGTTGCCAAAGGGCGCTCCGGAGCAAGCCGAAGCACTAGTAGCAAAGCTTCGTCCAGTGCACGATTGGGTGGCAGATGTCGTCCGGCCTGTTCGGCGTGTAGCCGTGAGGCTAATAGGTCTGGACGACTCTGCTACGAGCGAGAATGTGGTGGATGCGATTCGCCGCATTACCGACTGTCCTGACGAATCTCTCCAAGTTGGGGAGATTCGTCGGGGCTCCGGGGGTTTAGGCGTTACCTTTGCCCGAGTCCCAGTCGATGCGGCGAAATCATTGGTGGACGCTGGGAGGATACTCGTAGGGTGGAGCTCGGTGAGGGTAGAGGTCCTGGCGGAGCGGCCTTTGCGCTACTTTAAGTGCCAGGAGCTCGGGCACATGCGTGCCAATTGCCCTTCTGAGGTTGACCGCAGCACCGCCTGTTTCCGGTGCGGTTTGGCGGGACATACTCGTTCCAGCTGCACTGGAACTTTGCGGTGCGCGGTCTGTGCCGATCGAGGCCTCTCAGCGGGCCACGTGCTAGGGAGTAGTGCCTGCAAGGCTCCACGCGTCAGGGGGAAGGCAGCTGGTTCCGCTGCCTTGAGCTTGGAGCGCAGCCAACCACCGGTCGAGGCGATGACCCTGGCCGACGGTCCTGCTCCAACGGGGTAGAGGCTGGTTGCAGCAGTAATGCCTGGATGGAAGGGGAGGGGAACCCTTTCACCTGTCATAGGCCTACGTGGTGAGGGTGCTCTGGTTACTCGGGCACTCTCATTCGGGGGGGGGAAGTTTCCGCTGGGGCGTCACGGTGAGTGCGAAAGCGAACTCGTGGCGTTCCGTTATGGCGATGAGGGTAACCGTTGGGTTTTAGTGGGTATCCTGTAGTCTCAGCGAGTCCCTCATAACCGTCCTGGCCCTCCCCTGGGCTGGGTGGTATCCATGAAGAATTTCCCAACGTATAAAAAAAAAAAAAGGTTAGGTTACTGCAGCCCGAGGCAGCTGCTATGGGGGTGTCATATGCTCGCTGTTTGGGTCGCGCCGCCGAAATGATCAAGCTTGGCGACCTTGGCCTTAACGACGGGCTCCGGGTTCGGCGTACGGCAGCGGGGACAAGGCTTCTGGAGTTACCTAAGGGTACTCCAGAACAGGCCGATAAACTGGCCGAACGAATTCGGACAGCGTTGGACGGTGTCTGTGATGCAGTTCGACTTCTGAAGCGCGTGGCGGTGAGGATAAGAGGCCTCGACGAGTCCGTCTTAAAAGAGGACGTATTCGATGCGATTCGCCGCATCACGAACTGCCCTAGCGGGGCTCTCCATGTTGGGGAGATCCGTCGGGGTGGCTGGGGGGGCATGAGCGCTACCTTTGCCCGTCTCCCCACCGATGCTGCGAGAGCACTGATTAACGCCGAAAAGGTCCTGGTGGGGTTCTGGGGGGGCTCAGCCAGGGTGGAGTTGCTGGAGGCGCAGCCGCTGCGCCGCTTCAGGTGCCTGGCACCTGGGCATGTGCGTGCGGCTTGCCCGTCCGCGGTCGACCGTAGCGCCGCCGCCCGGTGTGAGGGGCATACCCGAGCCACTTGCACCAGAATGTTGCGGTGCGCGGTCTGTGCTGACCGAGGCCTTTTAGCGACCCACCTATTGGGGAGCCGAATGTACAAGGCTCCGCGAGTTCGAGGATTAGCACCTGGTACGAAACCCTCGAGCGCGGAGCCCAGCACGGAGCCGACTATGGCTATGGCAACATAGTCACATCGAGCTTCAGCGGGGGAGGCTGCGAAGGAGAAGGGTTCAGCCCATTCCTTCCCAGCCGTAGGCCTAGGTGAGAGGGGGGGCGACCTCTCTTGCCATTGCACTAGGTCTATGACGTAGGGGTACACTGGTTGCCCGGGGTACCCTTATCAGGGGGGGTTCCGCCGGGGCGTCACGGTGAGTGCGAAAGCGATCCCGTGGCGTCCCAGTTCGGACAGGTGGAATGTCCACAACAAAAGGATGAAAACCTGCCGTGCGTCGGGACGTCCGGTGATGGAAGGGGGACGGGGGAATTAAATTGTGTAATTCCTGGGCACACTCACCAAAATGTATCCTATAGAATACTGAGAGGCTAGCAATTCTACGCCTGTGCTCAAGGCTTTGGAGGTCGGCTCCGACCAATTCGGGATCGCCTATAAGCCTCTTTGCTCGCCTCTCAATTGAGTCCAGAACCGCAAGATGAGACTTTGCGGCACCAGCAAACATGTAACCACAGTACTCTACACACGACCGGATCTGTGCTTTGTATAAAACAAGAAGCTGTCCCGGTGTAAAGTACTGCCGAACCTTCGCAAGAACAGCAAGCTTTGCTGCTGCTGCTCTTGCTCTGGACTCAATGAACCGACCAAAGTTGAGGTTCGAGGAAATCTCTAAGCCTAACAACTGAAGCCGGTCACTGTATTCCAAGGATACATTCTGGAAAGTAGGAGCCAAGGTGAAAGGCCTCCTTTTGGCGGTGAATAGACACGTCTGCGTTTTGGTGGCGTTGAACTTGACAAGATTGGCATTGCTCCATGCGGAGACTGCCTGAAGTTTGTCATTCAAACGTTGCACCATGGCTTCTCTTTCAGACTGTACTTGATCTCGACTAGCCCGAGTACTCAGCAGATATCTTTCTACAACTGTGCTGTCGTCTGCATACCCATAGATACCGGGCTTCAACAGATCATTAATATGCAGCAGAAACAGAGTTGCAGAAAGAACGGACCCCTGAGGCACTCCGTCATTTATTGTCAACGGTTCCGAGGAACACCCGTCGACAACTACTCGGAGAGATCTGTGGCTCAGAAAGTCCGTTACCCAGCCGATTAGACCAGGAGATATACCGTACGCTGAAAGCTTGCTTATAAGGCTCGCATGCAAACATTAAAGAAACAAAAGGTTTAGATTTTCCATTTAGAGCATATCTCTACTAATTCTTATCTTAAAATAACAATATTTTATTCTAGTCTAGTTTTAATACACACTATTTTAATATTTAATATTTACAATTCGAAAACAATGCACTTAGCATTATTTTTTTTTTTACTTTGTATGTCCTTAACCTATTTTACAATACCTAATAGATGTCACTGCCGTCCCGATAAAGACGATCACATATAGAATGCTTAATTCACCGAAGCGGGCAGCTATACGGTAGCTCAGTTGGTAGAGCGACGGGACGGTTTCCCAGTAGTCGCGGGTTCGAATCCCTGCCCGTATCGGTTTTTTACATTCTATATTTATATAAATTTAAATAAGCTTAACATGGCTATACATGTTTTAAGATATTTTCAAACATTGATTTCGGTAGTGGCATCTTTTAAATGTTTATCTATACTGCAAAGTTAGAAACATTGGTTATGCTATTATTATTTTTATTATTTATAATCACTATATACAGTTAACATTTTGTATTTATTTATTATTATTAATATTAATATATTTGCTTTTTTTTTATTTTATTTATTTTATTTTATTTAATTAATTAATCGTCTTTGTTCCTTAATATTACTTTGTTACCTATTTCTTTGCAGTATTCTAAAAACGTCTCTTTTAATCTGATCACTTAACACTTCACTAATTGTACTTTTATTTAACTTAGTGTTTATATTTTCTTCCAGGTTTCATCTCTTCAACTCGAACACCGGACACTCGAGTAGAATGTGAATCATGTGAATCGAGTAGAATGTGAATCGTAGTCTGGTTTCTTCTTGCTTTTTATGGCCGCTTCCTTTGCTAAGGTGTCTGCTCGTTCTTTTCCTATTAAGCCGGAATGTGCTTTGATCCAGAACAAAGCTACAGTTTTGTTCTGGGTCAGAATAAGCCTAAGGTTTTTTCTAGCTTCTGCTGCTAAAGGATGAGGATTATCCTGGTTTGCTATAGTTTGCAGTGCAGCTCTTATGTCGCTGTAGATTCCGTATGATTCCTCTGAGCGTTTCAGAATATCCTGCGTGGCCCTGCATATGGCCAGTAGTTCTGCCTGGTATACTGTGGCGTACGACGGTAAGCAAAGTTTGACGCTTCTTATTTCAAATTCTCCTTTCTGAATGGAAAGGGCCGCTCCAACTTTACCATCAATTTTGCTGCCGTCGGTAAATATTCGCACGTCTTGGTTATTGTTGTCGTCAACTTGTGTTTGATTTTCCAGACATATGAACTTTATGTCCAAATGTTCAGCCGGGTGCAACGTGTCCTTAAATGACACCGATGTTTCGACATCTCTCCCATTTATTTCTGGTCGAGGCTCTCCTTTCTTTGCTTTAAATAATGCAGCAGCTTCTTGTATTTTTATATCTAGCGGCAGTAGACCCGTAAGTAGTAGTGTCGAGTTAAGCGACGTCGTTCGATAGGCCTGGCAGAGCTTTTGGGCAAATCCTCTTTGGACAGCATCCAGTTGTTTCTTATACCTATCTTTTTTGTGGCGGGTGCCCATGCACTGGCTGCGTAAGTGATCACTGGTTCAATCGCTGCTGTATAAATAGATCGTGTCACTTCCGGATGTAAGCCCCAGCTAACTTTCGTGGCTCTCGAGAGCTGTTTGTATATATTTATTGCTTTCTTGCATGCGTGCATTGCGTGAGCGTTGAATGTTAGCTTTTCATCAATGATAAGTCCGAGTATTTTTATATCTTTAGATATTTTAATATCTACTTCACCCATTCTCAAAATGGGGTTGTCATATTTAAGTTTTTTCGTGATGACCATGGCGCTTGTCTTGTGTGGTGCGAATCTTAGTTTATTGAGTTTTCCCAAATCCCAAATGTATTTTAGGGCTGAATTTGCCTCCTTTTGCACTTCAAGCGCCGTCAATCCGTCGAAAACAAGGACGAGATCGTCTGCATAGGCTTGGCAGTAATCTCCGCGCCGCTCAAGACCTTGGAGTAGTGGGTCTTACAGAATGTTCCATAAAATTGGACCGCCGATGGAACCTTGGACACAACCTTTACTGGTTATTCTCCTGATTTCTTTTCCGGCATATCTCACTGTTATGTTTCTGTTGTCCAGGTATTCGTCTATGGTACTTCTGATGTTCACTGAACATCCACTCTCAGCTAGTCTACATCGGATTGCTGGCCACCATGCGCTATCGAAGGCTCCCTCTATATCCAGTGAAATTAAAACTGTGAGTTTCTTCTGATCCAGTTTTGTTCTTATGTACTGGATCATGGTGTAGAGGGAGTCTTCGGTACTTTTTTGCGGCATAAAGCCATATTGACGGTTGTTCATGTGTGGTATCACGTGCCATTTAATTCTCCTGACCAGCATCTTCTCAATAATCTTCCCCAGAATCGGTAGAAGACCGATTGGCCTGTACGATTTCGGGCAATAGTAATTGTCCTTACCTGGCTTCCTGAGAATGACAATTGTGGCCTCTTTCCAGATTGAAGAAAAGCATCCTAACTCTAGACATTTGTTTGCCAGTGCCAGGAATGTATCTGGGTCTTGAAGAATAGCCCTGGCACAAATGTCCGCCGTAAGGCCGTCTGCGCCTGGAGCTTTCTTTGGGTTGAAACTTAGCACTGACGACCGCAACTCATGTCTTGTAAACGGTGGATCCGATTTAAACTATTTATGTTCATCCTGTCAGCCGTTTCTCTTATTCGTTTGTGGTCGTCATTGTCCTGTTTTTCGTCATCTTCTGGATAGAATGTTTCCGCCAGCAGAGTTGCTGACTGCTCAGCACTGAGCTCCACTCCATTCTTCACCAGCGGCTGGTCTTCGTGTCTTTTCTGTGTGACTTTTAGAACTCTGTAGATTCCTTCCCAGACCCCTTCCCTATCTTGTTTGTGGAAAAAATCTTTCCAACTCCTGATTTGTTCCTTTTTAGTTTCCATTTCATAATTTTCTTTTATTTTCAGGTACTCTAGGACGACTTTCTGTCTACGGTTTGGAGCGGTACAGCGTATTTTGCGCCTCTATGTTGCGACCTTCTTCTTCATCTGTGCGAGATTCTCGGACCACCATGGTAAGTTAAACGTTTGCTTATTTCTTTTTGTTGGTATTGACTCGTTACATGATTTTACTATGACTTGTGTGAGGTTTTTTACTAAAATTTCTGTTTCTTGTTTTGTTTTTATTTTCTCAATGTTATATTTGTCTATGTTCTGTTCCCTTTTAAATAAGGTAAGTTTTTCATCAAACTGACTCCAATTCGCTTTTCTTGTATTATAGGTCCTTGTCGTTCTTATTACCTCTGGACCTTCCGGTTTATTTAGGTGAATTTTGAAAAGTATGCTGTTGTGGTCTGCACTAACGAGGTTCTCCTCAACCCTCCAGTCTTCCACCAAGTGGATCATATCCATAGAGCAGGCCGTGATGTCCACGTAGCTGGTGTATCTTTTGTTGCCTCGCACTGTATCGAAAGTTGGTACGTCTCCATAGTTAAGGATCTGCAGTTTTAATTCATCCAACATACTGACCATTGTATCCCCTCTATGATCTGCACTTGGGCTACCCCACCATAGGCTCTTGGCATTTGCGTCTCCACCGGCGATTATTGCGTCTGACCCAAGTTTCTCCGATATCGTCTTAAGCTGTTCGAGGTATGGTTTTTTTTTCCTTATTGCCGTGTCGGATCTTAACTACTACTATATTTTTCGTTGTGAGTTTTAGGCATTGCGTGATAGTTAGGTTTGGATTAAAAACTGCTATTGCCGCTTTTACAGTTCCATTTTTGGTGTCACCTGGAAGACCACGTGGGTCTCTAATGGGTTTCTGGCCCTTTTCCGATACTTGATTGTTATTGCGGCTTAGTAGTCGGGCGTTTTGACGTAACATGGCTGTTTTAATGTCGTCGTCCGTGTTATACGCCATGAGATTTTTCAAGATGACAAGGGGATTTTCATTGTTTACCTGCTCTACTTTAAGATCGCTATCCTTCTTAAGTTTTTCCGCTGCCTTTTCTAATTCCTCTTTACTGCCACATATCAGCACCACTTTCTGGTCCCTTACTTTTCGCAAACTTTGTACCTGTATGCCGCTTGTTCTGGCATTTAGTGCTTGTCTGAGTCTATCTACCACTTCGCTACTTGTCTTTGCTTCGGCATTAGAAGACACTAACATTGAAAATTTAGGTTTCCCTATATTTTTATCTTCATTATAGGACAGGGCCTCTGCATAGCTCTTCCTGTCCTTAGTTTCAGATATCTTGTCTTCTAATCCCTTGGTGAACTGTTTCAGTTCGCGCATTTCAACTAGGAGTTTCTCATTTCTTCGTCCTCTGTCCTTGTCTTCTTCCTCAATTTGCTTTCGCTGTTTTTCTATGTTTTTATTTAGCTTTGACATCTCTTCCATACTTTTTTTCAAAAGGCCGCTGTGTTCGTCTATCTTGGTTTGCAGGCAATTCCATTCTTTTTTGCTTCTTTCTGTTTCACAGCTTGTCTTGTCAGTATCTTCGAATTCCTTGTCCGCTCTTGGTTCTTCCTGATCCAGATCCACGATCTTTGTCGCGTCCTTTCTGCTAGGTATTCGTTTCTGCATGTAGTCATAGTCCGTCACCTTTACTAATTCGTAAAGCCGTTGCAAGGCTTTTGTTACTCCTAATTTAATTTCTGTTTTTATATTTCTTGAATTCTTAAGGTGTATTTTTCCTTTCGAGAGGCATGCTCTGGCCTCCGCTAGACGGCTCGTGTATTTAAACACGGGAACGTCTAACTCCTCCGTGGGAGATGGTCGTTCTGCTGGTGGCTGATTTTGAACATCAACCTGTGAGTTCATAGGTACCGATGCTGTGTCAGACGGATCTCCCTCTAAGATATTACGCCTAACACTTTGGTTCTCCGTCTCTTGTGGGGACGTCTTCATTTTATTGGGAGTTCTGGCTACCCCAAACATTATGAATAAGTCGGATTTTCTTTAGTCGGATTTTCTTTAGGATTAATGTCTTTACAATACTAAAAAAAAAAAAATGAATTGAAATTTAAATCTAAAGATTAAGTGTTTGGGGGGTTTGAAAACTTAATATCCAAGTATATATATCTGATTCTAAAAGGACGGATTACAATATAATGTAATAAAAAAATTTGGGTCAAAAATGTGCCAGCAAGTCTTATATTTCTCTATAGGGCGGGTGGTTGGTCAATTTCAAACGGTTTTTTGCAAATAACTCCCAGGGGGATGAAAGTGGTGTCAAAACGTGGTTAGGTTAGGTTAGGTTAGGTTAGGTTAACCTAACCTAACCTAACCATTCCATTGTGCGGTCGCTAGTGCCGCCATCTGGCGCGTCCCCGGGTTGCGGATAGGGGTTCTTCACCGGCTTCGGCCGGCGCGGACAGCTACTAGCAAATGTGGCTGCTTGCTTTTCGGAGCGAGCATTGCACGGCCACAAGATCTCGGAAGCCCGCACTGAGCGGGAACGAGGGCTGGATTGACGGAGCTTGCTCTGATCGTCTGGCTGCGAGGAAGACAACCTCTATAAAAAATCACCCTTTTTTCGTTGTGTCGTCGTCGTGTTGTCTTTTCTTCTTCGTGTTTCTGCGTCTTTTCTTTTCTTTGTTTTGTGTCGGTCCGGAGGTGCGGCGTCTGCCGAAGGGCCGGGTAAGGATGAGGGCGCCCAAAACTTTATGATGAGCGATTCCGAAAAACGTCCCCAGGCGGGTGTTCAATCCCGCACGGCCGCTGTTGCCGTCTGCCCCTCGTATTCTGGGGGGGGCAAGAACCGTTCGAGTGCAGGAGTCCCTGCACAGGTCGACACCACACCGACCTGTTCAGCTAAACGACGTGTGAGGCGTGGACGAGGTGCGCCCATAGGACGCGGAAGTGGGCTCGCCCAGGCGAAAGCCGTCTTGCGAGCCATGGAGGAGGAGGCGGAAGAGGCCGAGTTCGAGCGCGCACTGAGCGCTCGGGCCCTCCGCTGGAAGAAGAAGAAGGCTCTGGTGGTGAGTGCGCCGGTTTCCGAGGACGATCTGTCCTTGGAGGCGCTTCCCACCATTGAGCCGACTTCTTTGGATGCGCAGCAGCTGCATGCAGTTGCGCGGAAGCATGCTGCCTCTATCCAAGAGGTGTGCAAAAAGAGCACTAACTTGAAGGGCACTATGGTTAAGGCTCTGAAGGGGGCTGCGAGCAGCCTTCTAGAGTCGTCGAGGTCGTCGTCTAGGTCGTCGAGGTTCTGGCCTGCAGGGGGGAACCTGAGGAATCGCGGCAATTGCGGGCGGATAACGCCCGTCTTTGTCGCGAGGTGTCCTTCCTCAGGGAGGAGATCGTCAAGGTTCGCAAGGACTTTGACGATCTTAAGTCCTCTGTCGGTCAGCCTCCGATCTCGTCGGGGGGTCCAGACGCAGTTGAGGAGTTGAGACGCTCTGTATTGTCCTCGGTGGGAGTTTTAATTAACTCCCGCTTTGAAGGACTCGAGGAGCGTCTCCTCCAGGCGCGGATCCAACGGCCGCCACTCGCGGCGGAGAGGAGGCAGTCGGCCGCAGTCGTGGCGACTGTCTCGGAGTCGGGGCCGCCGACGGCTCCTCTGATTCCAGAGGAGGCGTGGTCGACGGTCACGAGGAGGAAGGAAGGCTTGGGGAGAAAGAAGGGCCTTCCCCAGAAGCCAGCTTCAAACAATAAGGCCAGTGGTGGTAAGGCGACTTCTTCAGCAAAGAAGAAGTCGCCCAAAACACCGAAGGGACCCCCGAAACTGCCAAAACCTCGGTGTCCTGCAGTTTTGTTAAAACTGCAACCCGAGGCAGCGGCTATGGGTGTGTCCTATGCCCGATGCTTAGGTCGTGCCGCTGAGTTGATAAAACTCGGCGACCTTGGCCTGAACGACGGGCTCCGAATCCGGCGTACGGCAGCGGGAGCAAGGCTTCTGGAGTTACCCAAGGGTACTCCAGAACAGGCCGATAAGCTGGCCGATCGTATACGGGTAGCGTTGGACGGGGTCTGTGATGCTGTCCAACCCGTAAAGCGCGTGGCGGTGAGGATCAAAGACCTCGATGAGACCGTCATAAAGGAGGACGTGGTCTGCCCTGGCGAGGCCCTCCACGTGGGGGAGATCCGTCGGGATGGCTGCGGGGGCATGGGCGCTACCTTTGCCCGTCTCCCCTCTGATGCGGCGAAACGGTTGATCGACGCCGAGAAGGTTCTGGTGGGCTGGAGCTCAGCCAGGGTGGAGTTGCTGGAGGCGCAGCCGCTGCGCTGCTTCAGGTGCCTGGCACCTGGGCATGTGCGTGCGTCTTGCCCGTCCGCGGTCGACCGTAGCGCCGCCTGTTTCCGGTGCGGTGGTGAGGGCCATACCCGAGCCACTTGCACCGGAATGTTGCGGTGCGCACATACCGCACATACCGCCCCACCATCGCCTTCCTGGCCTGGGTGAAGATGCGAAAACGCATTTTTCCAACGATAAAAAAAAAAAAAAAAAAAAAAAAAAAAAAGGTTAACCTAACCTAACCTTTACCTAACCGTAGCGGTCTCTTCCTTGCTGAGGTAAAGGCCGTTGCGCTGATAGGGTGGTGGCCCGGAATAGTCATCATCAGGTACAATAGCGCCTGACGATGATTAGTCCGGGTGAGGTGGCTACGGAGCTCTTCCTAGGGAGGGCTCCGTTAGCGGGGTGGCGGGACGGTCGAGGTCGCATATTCTGCGTCGTCTGCAGGTGGCAGTTTAAATTGCGGCGCAGATGTGTTTACCTCTTCCGGCCCCGTGTGTCGGGGTGGTCTTCTTCGGAGGGTCACCCGCGACGCACACCAGCCGCTGGTGGCGGCTTCGGGTTCGGACCACGACCGTTTTCGGACGTGGTCCGGCCCCGGGAGGTTGAGTCGGATCGGGACACCTTCTTCGTTGAGGGAGACCTGATTTGGCTCGGCCGGCTTGGGTGGAGGGCAGGGGAGCCCTTCGCGATTCAACAAGCCGGCCACCGGAGTGGGACGCGCTCAAGTCAACCGGGCGCGTCACTCCATGGGGGTGGTGGTCGCTCACGCGGCCTTCCGTCGGAGCAACGCGGATGTGTGCGCAGGCGTTCCCGTGGCGCTCCATTATGACGGAGAGGTGTTGACCGTCTGGTTTAGTGAGTAAGAGTCTCACATAACCGCTTCCGTCTTCCCCTGGATGGAGGTATGTATCCATGAGGATTCCAGACGTTAAAAAAAAAAAAAAAAAAAAAAAAAGAAAAAAAAAAAAAAGGTTAACCTGGGGGAGGGGGGCGTCATCGCCGGGAACCTCCTCGTGTGCCCGTCTGTTTCCCTTGTTGCTCGGATTCGTCCGGTAGCATCGGAAGCGGTACGGGCCGGTGCTCGTTAGCCGTTGGCTAATACCCGGCGCGTGGGGGGGTGAGATTGATAGGAGGGCACAGGTTTTCCTCCACAGGGTCACTCCAGGTATTTCACTTTCCGTTCCGTGGTTTTCTGGGGGGCGAGGTGTACGCTGCAGCTTTTTCCCTTCTGGAGATGGCTGAAATTTTGCGATTGTACTACCCGGTGGGGTGATGGTCGGCTACGAGGGTTAGTACCTGGTTCGTAGCCGAAGGAAAGGTTTGCTGCCATGTGGTCAGTGTTTTTGGGGTCAGCTTCCTAGCTGGCCGGGGAGGGGCCCGGTGCTCTCTAGTGAGTGATTTTAGCTCGGTTACAGGAGTACCGGGATGCGAGGTCCCGTTCAACTTCCTGGGGCGGCCTTGTTCGTGGGGCTGCCCTAGATGGAGTTTTTGACCTTCGCAGTGGTGGGTCCGAACCTTACGGCCGGTCTTTCGGGAGCAGTGCTTGCATTGTTCTCGAGGGTTGTAGGTTAGGGGCGTAGTTCTGCTGCCCTTGCTTTACTAGTTTTAGGCCCGGTTGCTAGCCCTCAGTCTTGTTAGGTTATTCCAACGTGAACGTGGGCGAGCATCCATAGGTAGTCTAGTTTGAGGCTTTGCAGTAGTTAGAGCTTGATTGAGGAGTCAATCCCGGTCCTCCTGCCTTTTTGGCAGAGCAGACTGTGTGGAAGACTCTTTGGTCGGGCTCAGTGAGACTCCGGTATATGTCCCTTGCTAGTGCCCTCTTTTTGGGGGGCCAGCACAGTAGGGGATGGATCTCGCTGACGGCAGCTCGAACCCG